>VZRR01000316.1:80720-143586 GCA_013398015.1 Oreocharis arfaki
CCTACTCAAGAGGGTGGGAAAAGATAGAAAAGAAGGAAGGCGAATGGAAAAGGAATGGGGGGGCAGAGAGAGGGGAGACAGAGAGGAACAGAGGGCCTTACCCCCTGAGGTCGGGAGTGCTGTCGATGCCCCCGAGGCGGGGGCTCTGCATGCTGCCTGCCCAGTGCCGGCTCCCGCGGCGAAGGGCGGCCGGACACGAGGTGAGGGGCGCTCAGGGCCAGAGCCTGGTCAGGGTCGCGGCGAGGATCGCGGCGGCGGGGCGGGCTCGGAGGCAGGCAGCGCTGCATGCAGGGGGCTCGGGCAGCGCTGCATGCAGGGGGCTCGGGCAGCGCTGCATGCAGGGGGCTCGGGCAGCGCTGGGTGCAGGGGGCTCGGGCAGCGCTGCATGCAGGGGGCTCGGGCAGCGCTGGGTGCAGGGGGCTCGGGCAGCGCTGCGTGCAGGGGGCTCGGGCAGCGCTGCATGCAAGGGGCTCGGGCAGGGACACACAGACGAAGCAGGCAGGGACACAGGGAGGCAGGAGAGGCGTGAAGGCGAGCAAGAGCCAGCGAGGGCAGGAGAGCCGAAAGGCAGGCTGGGGCCATGGCAACAAGTGTAAGACTCAAAAAACCCCGACTCAAAAGCAAGTTTCGAAAAGCCAGACTCAAAAAGCCCCTCGAATCACCAAGCCCCAAAAGCAAAAGCATAGTCTTAAAAAAGGCCCAAGCCAAAAGCTCACACTCAAAAGGCAAGTTCGAAAAGCCCCGGGACTTGGGATGCAGTTACTTTTTATGTCCCTAGCCCCTCGCAAAATCTGCCTGCTGGCAGGAGGGCGTTGGCCCAGTCCTATGTCCCACTGCAGTCCATTGGTAGAGACCTTTTTCCATCTGATTGGAGAGTGTTTCTGAAGGGTACAGTGCCTCTGTGTTCCCCTGGTGGCTGCCTGTGCCCTGTGAGACATGAACTGGTTGCCAGGCAAAGTCCCCCCAGAGACAAGGCTTTCCTCCGTGTTCTCCTAACTGCCTCCTGGATGTGGCACATGTCCCCCACATGCCTGTGACAGCCGCTGTTTAGGCAAATCAAAACTGAATCGGCTCCCCACAACTTGCTTTTCTGATGCTGTGTTTCCATAAAACAGGAGAGTTTGGGCTTTGGTTTTTTGTGCCTCGTGCAGCCCGTTTGAAAATTATGTCAGAGGAAGGATGGAAAGCTGGGTGTGCTACTGCAGGTCAGCAGAACTAAACCACTTTCAGTCCCTGGTCCAGGTACTCTAAGCTTGATCCAGCTCTACTCTGCACTGCTGACTGCAATGTAGACACATATAGATTCCTTCGGAAATCTACCAGCACAATATAATCAATCCTCCTATTTGATGCACAGCATTCCAGTCAGGAAAAAAAATTATGATGTATGCTAACCACCAGACTTGATGGCAATCTGAGTTCAGCCTTGCAAACCTCTCCTAAAGAAAATGTGACTCATTGCTCAGAGTCTTTTTTTTAACCATCCTCTTTATACTGAGGTTGGGGAATTCCAGTGTGAAGAAAGAAAAAAAATTATCATTTTATTTCACTGTCACAAATTTATGAGGTTTGGTGGCTCCATTTTAAGATCAGTATAGTTCAGATTGGTTATATACTTCTCTCCTGAAACCCTGTGAGGTGGACTACCTTCGTTTCTGCTGGTCAGATGCCTTGCTTGGAAAGACAAAGCCAGAAGCCAAGAGAAGCCAGACTTGAAGTCAAGCACCTGTCAACACACCTTTAAGCTACATTCATGACTTCCTGGATAGGACACGGTATAGGGAGCAGCCTATCTACCAGGGCTTCTGAGAGCATGGAGCTCTCCTTCCCTCCTTCCTTCCTGTCTTGGCTGCACTTCTACACAACTGTGTCCTACAAAAGATGGCACAGCCAACACCACTGCTGTGCTGCTTTTATGAAAGGCAGATATTTTATTCTCTTGTGTGTGTGGAGCCTGGCCAAAACAGGACAAGGAGCAATGCATTGTCACAGTATGTCAGATCTGTGCACAGATAGCACAGACACAGGCCATTTATACAATGCCAGGTCTTAATCAGTCCATGGGTGCACAAGTTTGGCCTGTGGCTATTACACCATCTGACTGCAGCAGCCTGAAGGTTTTCCTTCAAAAAGCAGCAATATGGCGATTTTGGCAATATAGCAGTGGCAAGATGATAGATTAAACACTTAGAAAATGCAGCTAGATTACAAAGTGGGGTGAAAGGTTTTTCTGAGTGCTTAGAATGGTTGGTGCTTAAGGGCTGTACAACATAAACTGGGCCTGGGCAAAACATGCTCTGTGTCATTCAGACCTTTAGCAGGTCAAATCTATGAAATGCGTAATGAGCTCAAAGCTATGTCCTGCCTTTCCTCTCAGGTTCCTGCTTGATGCCATACACAGATTTCTAGCTGTTTCCTAAGGATGGGTACTGCCCTCCCAGTTATTTCACTTCCAGCAACGTGGCATTCTAGAGGAACTCCACAAGGCTGTGGGCACCCAGCACTGGCAGGGGTTGACTACCAGCCTCTGGCACCCTGTGGCCAGTCCTGCCTTGCCCTTTCCAGGTCCTGTGGTCAAGTGGCAGCCATGGGACCCTACTCCACACACCCCACACTGGCTGGCAGGCGGGAGCAAGCCCAGGTAGGTCTCTTTCTGTTTCGGCTGAGTCGTGATACCGGCTGGAGATTTGCTCTCAGGAACTGATGACAGAAAAAAAGAAAGTCATCCTTCTTACTGTGTGACCTGCGAGAATTAAACCTTTCCAGCAAAGTCTCCCCTTCTGTTGAAAGACTTTGTGAGATTTGCACAAATGGGTGCGTGAGAGGGAAAGGCCTCACAGAAAACCTGCCAGCACTATACTGGTCCTTCGAATTTAGGAGCTGAGTCCTCTGCACTTTGTGGTGGAAGAAAGGTAAGGTGTTTTTTCACGAGAATTATCTCCTTTTTTGTGATTTGCTAAACTGAGTAAAAGCAAACCTAAACATGACATCTATATGCTGCATGATAAGAAAAACAGAAGTCATGTATTATGCAGATTTTTTTTTTTTAATGACAAAGATACTTTTATTGTATCAGTTTCTGCATTAGAAAGCTGCACACACTCTGCAGGTTGCCTTCCAGAAATCATGGTCCTATTGTGCTGCTTAAGCTCCTATTTCTTTGAAGGATTCTAACATTAGAAGAGGCTTATAAACATTGCTGAGAGCAACAAAATAATAATTTTTACCTAGAACTGGGAGCTTTTTGTATAGAAAACTTGCACATATATACAAAACTCAGTATACACACAGAGGTGCTTTTATAAAACATAGAAATTGTATTTGCAGCAGAGTAGAATATACACAGCAACACCTATATTTCAAATTAATCAGGGGTTAAGCAATTAACTTTTTTTTCAAGTACTCTTCCTGGTACACTTTGTAGACTCATAACACCAGAGTTTTCTCTTAAAAAAAAAAAGGAATATCCCACATTTTTAATGTAAACAAAACCTTACATTAATTAAATAATGCAGGACCACGCATTTAAACCATACCTTTTCTTCAGATAATGACAACTTTTTTCCACTTGTAATGAATCCTATAGCTGGAGTCTTATATTGCACCTTGTAGTAAACAAGTTCTAAAATGTCTTCCAGTCCTTAACAACCAAAAAATGCTAAAACTTTTTGTAAACAAAAGATATTTCTACAGAATTTGTAATTATTCCTTTTGCATATAATAGCTTACTTGAGTTCAATCAGGACTGCCAATGCAAAGGCCATTTTAAAGCTTTGTTTTTTATATTAGAAAAATACTCATTCAGAAATAATTTTCAAATTACTCTGTTCTATGTCTCTTGCAAACTACCAGTATAGGATTTACTTAGCTCAGTGCTATCATTGTGAGAGTTTCTACCTTCTTGAGTGCAAGTTTTGTTTTGCTCAGTGTCACGATTATAAGACTGTCCCCCTTCCTGAGAGCTGGAAATAGCTGCCTTCAGTTTTTCCTCAATTTTATCAGCTTCAGCACACATTTTTAACTCTCTCAGGCTGCATATTAGGGTTCTATAGGCTCCCTTCATCCCATGTGTTTGATACCAGACTCGAAGCAGCCTGATCTTCTGTTCAGATGTATCACCAGGATAATCCTGAATGACTTGGTCTATGGTAGGTTCTGATACATGGTGGTGCCGAACAAATTTCTTGACTTCCGCGTGCGTCATCTCTGCCGCAATACCAGGAATGTGTTTGCTCAGGTCAGCATCTAGGAGCATGAAAGGAAATGAATGCACTTGGCACTTGTATCTTACTGGGTTTTATCACCTACACTCAGATTTGATACTTCTCTTATCCAAACCAGACTAAGTTTCAGGTATTCATGAATCAGTATGTTTCATGTGTGATTTTTTACATCATATGGCACGTCTGTTCTTACATGTTCCTACCAAATGCTATGTATTTCAAAGATTTAGGCTTGCCATCCATATTGCTTCCTACCACCTAAAACGGAGTATCTGTTCCCTCTGTAACCTATTCTGTCCTCCTCTGATCATTAAAGTGTGGCCAGTCACCTCTCACGTACCTGTTTTTCTCAAAATAGTGTTGGGAGAGGTCCTGAAACAGGACAGCTCTTCTGTTGTGATACAGTCTTGGAGCTTATATTCTTTTCCTGTTGTATATCACTCCTGTGGGTTTGCCCCTGAACATAATGTAGGTTTTTGAATCTTCAATCCCACTGTTCTGTGTGGGACTGCTCCCTTATCATAATTATCCATGATTATAGAAACACAGTTTGCTGTCTCCTCCTACATGCAGAACTGAAATTCACTTGTAGAAAATGAGTAATTGCTTGCTATACAACAGAAATTCCTTCTGAGGCAAGACTTCCATGGTGCCACTAAATGCCTTGATGAGCATTATATGAACTGGTATTTCTTTAGTAAGTGTTTGCTTTTTTGCAGGAACGACAGGTCTGGACAGTGGCAAAGTCTACACAAAAATACTCTTTTTTCTTAGTTCAGGAGATATGTATCTATATCTCTGTTTTTTCCTTCTCCTGAATTTTGAGAAATTACTTGTTTCTTACCTATTTCTATGAGAGGTATGTTCTCCTGAAAAAAAGAGTAAGAGAAAAGTGAGTAGAAACAAGTATTGTAAAACACCAGCCTTGTATAAGAGGATAAGTAAATCTCATGACACTTTAATTTTCTTTTAGTTTTCTCCGTGACTCCTGTTTTATGAGTGAGTCAGACCAGAGAGAGAGACCTCTTTTGACTTGGTTAAGTTCGGGGAATCACCTCACAATTGCTATTGTCTAAAATTACGCATGGGGACAGGAACATCGTGGGTTGGTGGAGGCCTGATGATTCATGAAGTTTTGATCTTGGTCATGTGACTTAGGAAGCATTCCAATAATCCTGAAGAAGTAATACAGGGTTTCTCTTACTTCTCCCAAAAGAGTCCTTGTGGTGAAATTTACTTCATTCATGTCATAGAAGAGAGGCACACAATGTTTGGGGAGTCCCAGTGTAATTTAAATGGAAAAAAGTTCTTTGCATTAAGCTGAGTTTTTTTATGATCTAAGCAACAATACTTACATAAGGTTCTGGTTTGTAAACTCCTTTATTTAGGTTCTCATTGATTGTAAGACACTTCTGTTTTCTCTTGCCTGAAACAAAAAAAGCATTATTAAAATCCAGGGCAGGATATCTCGCCTTTGGACTCCGAGAATATAAAATTGTATCTGAATGAGCAGCTGAATATCTTATTCAGAGTATAATAGGAAAAAGTAATGGGGAATCACTTACACCAGATTATCGCTCCAACTGTTGCTGGTAGTGCTACCAAAGTTGCCACAACTGCCAAGGCAATGGCCCACCACAGCGTCCCTGGTTCTGCTGGAACATTGGAAAATTTACGTGAAACTTAACTCAAGAAATGCAATACAGCAGCACATGAAATTTTAAACAAGATTGTGTCAGATTTTAAAAGTCCTCCTGTTGTTTCCTAACAACAAAAGCCAAATATGTTAGACACACCTATCATGAGTTGCTCCTAAAAAGGAGTAACAGCTCCTACACCTGCGCAGTGATCCAGGGACAATCATACTCTGCAGGTCAGTACAGGGCCCAGCAGGACTAATGGCCTTGGCTGTCAGGAATCACTATGGCCAGTGTGTAGAACAGGATAATTGCAATTGCCTCGCGAACTACAGCACGTGCTGGACCTCGCTATGTTTTAAAATGGTACCTTTTGTTCCGCACAGAGTGTCTGAAGTTGAATTACATGGTTTTTCAATTACACCACTTTCACATCTGCAGAAAATACGAACAGAAATTATTATGAGATTTTTTTTCTCTTTGTGAACTGTGAAGAGAGCAAATAAAAATCTTCTAGCATGTTTTAACAGCAAAATATTTCATATATCAAGATCTTGGGGTTTAGAATTTAATAGGTATGAAAATGGCATGGAAATTTGTGGCAACAGGAAAACGTATGAAATTATTTTTCGATGTAACAGCAGATGGCACAAAGATGACAGGAAAGCTCAGATGCTTTATTACACTTTTTGAAAAGCATATACAGACTCAGTAGATATATAAGTTTTTCTGCATGCCTTTGGAAAGCCTTCATGGCTGCAAATTGAGTTGACTGAACTAAGTCAGCTCAGGTGCAAAGGAAAATGAGTATGCTTTCCTTGAGGTTATAGATTATCTTAGCCTCTGTCTTGAAACTAGCTGGAAAAAAATGTGATTACATATTAACAATTTCATATGTAGTGATGAAGGCGTGAACTTACATGGTGCATGGGCTGCAAACCGAACATGATAGAGTACCATTGCAAAAATGATTCTTTACACAGGTACATTTCGTGTTCTCTTCTGGGGTACAGTCCTTTTCTACCTCCAAACCTAAAAATTAATTCCTTAAGGTATATTAGTTTGAAAAAGCAGACTTCTGCCCACAAGTTCTCGTCCTCAGACTTGCCGCTAGCTCCCCGTCTGCTGGCACTGGCGAGGCTTAACTTTGTAGTTCATACACACAGCTTTTCTAAGGAGCCGGGCTGCCTGAGCGCTGGGAATACGGAGCTCTCAGAGAGACCTCTGCTGGACGAGAGCTCACAAAACTGATCACAAAACAAAGTTCTCACCAGAAGAGGACTCATTCGGCACTGCCAAATCCCAACTTCTTTTTCCCATTCAGAAGTGTAAAGCCAGAAGGAAATTCAGAAGATTACACAGCCAATCTCCCCGCTTGATAATGGAGATGCGTTCTTAGCACTCCCTGACAGACAACAAGTTTTACCTTTTCTTGAGACCTCCAATTCCACTGTCTCTCTTTAGCTAACATATCCATGTTAAGTATTCTTCTATAAGAATCAAAACTAATTATTTAATTTTCCCCTATCCTCGGTGTATATGATGATGCTATCTCCATCTATGAAAAAAAAAGCTTCTGCATTAAAAATTGCTGTATCTACCTACTGTGAAAGTTATTTTCATAGGCATATAAAAATAAAAAGATTTTTTGAATTACTAATTCAGTGCCCTGCCACAATTTGAAACCACTTTATGTTTCAAAATTTGATGAATCTCTACTGTGAAACCAGTGCTGAAGCAACTCACAGAAATAGCAAACATGAATGATCATGAGAACTGTTCGCATGGAACTTCAGTGGTAGTTTTCCTCTTGCCTAATGTCAGTCTCCTGACTCTTCTTCAACTGCATTATTGTCCATGGAATATTGTCATTAATTACCCTTTTTCTCCCTTCAGTTTAAATAATTGTGACACCGTATAAAATACTGAATTGTTTTGCTCTAGCCACTTTCATCACCCAGGCAAAAATGCTTATTATAGTAGCAAATGAGAGGAAAATTTTCTATCCATATTGAGGTCCTAAAGGAAGGGGAGAGCACTAGAGATTTATATTACAATAGGTGATCTGAATACAACCATATTTGAGTTAAGAACTGTCTCTCCACTCACTAAACTTGATTTTGGGTATGAGGAATGAAGAACCATCATTCCCTAAATACAAGCAGAGCAGATCTACAGAACACCTGGTGGAACTCGTAGGAGATAAGTTTAATGGATTAAAAAAAAAAAAAAATCTGTGATGGGTATTTATGCAACAGGCAGTGAATTTCTGCTGTCACCCAACAGGTTCATGAACAAACGGCTCATAAATAGACACTAAAATGACTAGATAGGGATGGATCTTCTAATGCCCTTTCCCACAGCTGTGGATGCTGATAGACTGCAGGGAACAGACCACAGAAAGCAGACAGGTTTGTTCGTGTTATCTCTAAATAGCACCACTTGCCTCCCCTGCTGAATGCAGAATACTGGGGTAGGTGGGCCACTGGTCTGACCCAGGAGGGCTTGCCTTATAGCCTTACACATGTGTCCCACACAGCATCTGGAGTGTTTCAAAAGACAACAATCAATTTTAATAATATTATCAATTGCATGGAAGACTACAAAAGAAACTGTCATTGCTTCTTATACCCCTCTTTTAAACAAAGGGTGAACAAGAGGGAGACCTTGTCTTCCTTGACCTAACCAGTTTGTAAAGTGTCTGCTCTGCAAGATCTTTGGCTTAGCAAAGGCAGATATAAGGAGAAATAATGGACCAACTATTTTCCTTCCTACTTTGTGCTTGATGAAGGGGAACTGGAGGATAAACTTACAACTTTCTCACTAATTCGTTCATGTTCTACCAGTAAAAGTTTTGAATCTACATGCTAACCACAATTCAGGTATTCTGGAGAATTTTCAGTGAAGTCCTGTATGAAAGAAGAGTCATTGCTACAGTTGCTATTTCTATAGACATACCAAATTTGCTATCACACAATTTGCATCTCCAGCACTTGTCCAATTCATTGGGGTGATTAATGAATTCCTTTCCTCTCTCACATGGAACACAGTGCTTGATACTATCTGTTGGGCAGGAGACATTTTTAACAAAACCTGTAGAGACAGAAAACCAACAGTTTAGAGAGACGCCACCAGCTCTAAGACTTACATCAGAATTTCGTTTTTAATCCCTAATACTTTTTGATTCCAAATATGGAATCTATATTCTTTGTGCATATGTAGATGCACTTCAGGAATGTAGTATACATAACATCAGATTTTCCCCACTCTTCCTCCAATTTAATACTGAAGGAGAACATGCCAGACAAAACTGTACATGAAAAATTGGAAAACCCATGAATGTATGGAATCTTGTAGGCAGAAGCATGTATTTTCACTTTTTTAACCTCTTTAAAATATGTGTATCTTAATTCTTGGCTCTTTTGTAACAAGCATGTTATGAGAGAACTACTGTCTGTAGTGAGAAGTTATCGGTGCACTGAGCTCAAGAAATATTTTTGAAGTGACTTATGTCCTGTAATAAAAAAAGGTACAGCTAGAATGAAGTACTGCATCCAGGAAACCACCTCACGCCACTTCAGTATCCCAGCGCAAAGCGATTCCGCTGTTAACAACTTCTCAAGAGAGTCTTACAATAATACTCACCACTTCCACATTTCTTGCAACACTGACCATCTAAATTGTATTCATCCTTGTTACAGTTAATGTCCCTCCTGGCAATGATCCTCTTATTGTACGTCATTGGAGCTTCAGTATAATTTTTGCACTGTGTTTCAATAATTAAGGCAGCCACCTAGGAGAGAAGACCAAAAAATTAGACAAAAAACTGTTTAAGACTATAGGTGTGCTTTAGTACTAGCAGAGTTACATTTATACTGTTACTCTATAACTAAACATACTGATACTCACTCCCTCATTAAAACTGTTTATTAAAACTCATTACTTTAGATTTAATGGAGTATGAGGGCCCATATTAAAGCCATGAACACTACTACTACAGACATTCTCCTTTCAAATGAATTTACAGCAGGTCTATTTCTTTGAAATTCTTTGCACTATCAAGTTAAATTGCATAGTGCTTGTGGTTTTTTGTTTGTTTGTTTTTATTCCTATTACTAGTCAGTAGGAGCTTTAGTAGTGGTCCCTGTCCTGCCTCTTTTCATGATAATAATAAAGCACTCTGGCCCAGAGGCCAAACCATTCTTGTTTGTGGTTTTTTGGGGTTTTTTTTGGTGCTTTTGTTGGTTTTTGTTGTTGTTATTGTTTGATTTGTTTTTCGTTTTGTTTTTTTTTTTTTTTNTGATTTGTTTTTCGTTTTGTTTTGGTTTTTTTTTTGTTTTGGTTTCTTTTTGTCTAGTTTGGAATAAGGTGAGAAAATGATAAGGATAAATCTGGTGTAGTTTGCCACCTTCTCAGGAACATCTTCTGGGGAATCCTGTATTTACTGAGCATGCTAAATAAGAGATATCTATAAAATGGAGGTATGGGTGCTGAGCATCCTTTCAGTTAGATGCAGAAAACTCTTTATGTTAAATTACTGAAAAATGATTTTGGATATCAAACTGGGATCTCAACTGAAGGAAGTGTTATCTGTTGCTAATTAACTGAGGTAACCAATATGGCCATTTCCTTCTACAGTAGCCAATTCTTTTGATCCTCTAGTCTATTCAGTGGTGAGCAAGTGGTAAGCATTTTATTTACTTAGCAGCCACCTGTGTAAAAAGTATATAATATTAGTTACTAGACTGAAATTAAAAACGCCTTTCTTTGCACCTGAAGGTGAAACTCCAGCAGCTGAAAGAGCATATTAGCACTTGAGGAATTGTGGGTATGGATGCTCAGCCCATCACTTCCCGTTTGGTTCTCTCTCTTCCTTTGCTGCCAAAGCTTTCAGGAGGCTCTCCTCTGAATCCCAGGGTAATGTTGTTAAAAAATTTAAGTCTTCACAGAAGCTTTCAAATGGATGTGTCAAATTATTGTGATTTGTTTTCTTTTTGCCTAGGAGAACTGTCTCACTAAACACTCGATTAGAAAGTCCAATTAAAAAATAATTGCTAAAATATAGTCAGGGATGTATGACCAGTCTGGTTTGGTTTTTCCTAAAGCAGTGTGAAGAAAATGTCCAGAGAGTCATGCAGAAAATAGGATATAATCAAAGAAGGAAACATATTTCTAAATTACTAATATCAGTAAAACTTCGCTGATTTTACCAAATGCCTGCAAACCTAGTATGTGCTGAGACGTGTTCCCTCACACGAACAAAGCTCTCTGCCTCTTGTTTATGCTTTCATACAAATCAGCTATGCTGAAGGGCTACAGAAACATAACGTTTTTAGATGGATGTCCTCTGCTCCTGCTCGCAGAGATGAACTTCCTGGTACACTTACAAGAAGTGGGGGTCACTTCTCAGAATTTGACACTTAAGCAGCACCAAACACCTACATTGGTTCTGCTCGTAGGGATGTCTTACAACCTCTTCCTGTAGAAGGAATAATGATAAAACCATGAAGCCTTTATTCCAAAGCAACACCCTAATCTTTTCAAACTTTTTTCTTCTCCTGGATTTGCACCCTCTTAAAAGCAATCCATTTGCTATTTACAATTTTGGGGTGTCTTACTGGAAAAAAAATCCGAAAAAGAGTCAATAGTCATTTAGCTTTCTGCGCACACCTTAGTTGCTTTTTCTGTTGTCACTGAGCAGCAAACACTAATATCAGAAAGGAAGCAGTTAAGGGGCTTTTGTACGGGCAGGGATGATAGGTGCTTTTTAATGACATGTACGCTCAAGCAGTGGCTGTATGTTTTCAGCCTAAAATGACTCACAGTGACAAGACCTTTAATTTCTTTGAATACTCGTGCCATTTTGGGATTCTCAGGCCTCCAGTTTTTCCTCTGGGATCAGGGGATTCTTCATAACATGTCAATCTATTTCAACTGAAAAGCTTCTGCAAGACACGGCTTATAGGTATGTAATCTTAGCTTTGAAAGTGTGTGAACATGTAATTTGCATACAGGACTTTTCAAAACTTTACAATGTTAACCCTGAGAAAAACAAAGTCTCTGCTTTCTCCTGTTATCTTTATAATACATTTTATTTTTAGCAAGCCATTCTCCCATTTCTAATCCATGAATGCTGATGAATGAGAAGGCTGATGGCCACAGAATGTGGCCCTTTTTTTTCCACTCCACATTTGTTACATGGACCAAGGTGCATGAGCTCATCAGGGGCTTTCTAAGTGTTAAAAAAGGAGGAGGGGGGATTTTTCTTGCTTTTTTTTTACCTTGTGGAAGTTGGGTTGCTAGAACTAGCTCCATTTTAATATGCTTTTCTCTGTAATTAAACTCTCTTGTTTAACTCTGTCAGGATGGCCTTTTCAAAGAGCAATTTGGCTCAAAGAGCAATCTTAAGAGGATTCTCTACTCCAATTCTTTCACTATGACAACAAATTTCTGTTTCCAAAATCTCCAGTATTATTTTTCCTCCAACTCTTTCTTTTTCTCCCACCAAGGCTGAATCTCACAGTTAGCACCCAAAAAACCCTATAAAAATAGTATTTCACATTCTAAAATCTTTTATAAAAAGAACAAAAAGAATCCAGTTCCATTTCTTAAAGCCCAACAGTGGGAGTTGGTATTTCCCCACAACTAGAAGCATCTGAGTTTCTTAAATTCCAAGGGAAATGTATGTGTTTAGTGCCTGTGAGAGCAAATAGCCTCAGCTACTGTCCAGCATGTTAAAACACTCACTGTCCAAATTCAATCCACTACTCTTTCACCTCTCAGCTGGCTCACCTGCAAATTGCAAGAATATATTGAGGCTAGGAGTTGTATGATTGGTTATTTTGCTGGGTTTTGTTTTTTAGAAGTACTGTAATAGAGAGCACCTAGTAAATACTACACAATTTGGAGAGTTGGGCGTGATATTAACAGCTCTTGCCTCACTTTGTTGTGGCTAAAGACGACTTGGAACTGGACAGATAGAAATTTAGCAACTCTTCCCCTTTTCCTTTTGTAACACAATATGGTTTTCTTATGACTTTCTCTTTGTTCAGTGAGTTACTGCAAAGATAAATGTGGTTACTGTGGAAACATGTACAGACATGTTTCCAGAATTGGGGCCCTTATGCCTTTCGCTTGAGTCTTGGGTCACCCCATCATTTTATGGCCGTTTATGCACGTATATGTAAATGTGTGCATTCGTTTTCCCTGATATGAGGAAGAAAGATCAATGCAGTAAGGTTGGAGCCCCGTTTTCAAAGGTATGTCTTCTGAGCTTCCAGAAAACTGCCTGCTCTGTAGTCATATCAGATAATTACAAAGTATTTAGATAACAGTTTACTCTCTGGCCTATTCCTTCAGAGTGCTGTCTTGGGGTGATTTTATGAGGATACTTTATTCCCTAATCCTCTGCTGTATGCACTGGAACGGCTGCTGTAGCTCTAATGTGACCCAGGGGGCAGGGCCTATGCCCGAGAACCTGGTGCGGGTTCTGTTCAAGCTCGCCCTCCAGCGTGCTTCGGGACATGGATTGTTAGTTTGTTGCCTCTGTTGGATTAGTTTTTTTGCTTGCTTAGGCAAGAAGCTGGTTTTTTTCTTTCTCCACCTTTTTCCCTGGATTCCAGCAGAGATCCTTCAGCTGCTTCTTTTTGTTTGTTTTGGCTTGGTTTTTTTCCACGAACTGTAGTGGTTTGGGGTTTTTTCCGCAGTCCAGAGAGCCCCGGCCGGTTGGAAGACCAGGAAAGACCGAGCCAACAAAAGAAAAGACACTAAAACCCATCAGTTTCGCCTGCTGTGAGGAGCACACCAAAGCCAGAAGCCCAACAGGTTCCTATTTACTTTTTGCCTGAGCTGCTGTGTGGACTCTTCCCACCCCGGAGAGAAAGGCAGCAGCTGCCATCTTTGCCTCCCGGCCATGCAGCCGAGTAGAGTGGATGGGGTGTAAAGTTCAATTTTTCTTCTTTCCTGTGCCTTGTGGGTATCTTGATTTGTTAATAAACAGGTGGGGCTTTTTTCACTTTTACCCCCGGTATTAATTTCTCTCACTGGCAAAAAGGGATTATTGGAGCCCTTCTCTTTAGAAGAAATCTTTATTCCAGAGCGTTTTCTCCTAAAATTTGCCTCTAAACTGAGACAAGTGTGTCTCTCTTTGGTAAACAGTTTTGTAGCTTTTTCTACAGGGAGAACTCAGATGTTTTCTAACTGCATAGACAATTGCTGTTTTTGCATGACTATCCCTAAAAAATTCTTTTACCTGAGTGCAGCATGGAGTTCTTTGCAAAATTGAGGTCTCATTCAACGAACTGTTTTCATGTTCTGGTTTAACCAAAATAATATGCCAGACTCTGACTGGGTTTACTATTTTATAAGTAGTGAAACAACATGCTAATTAAAACAAATAACGTTTTAAAAATAGAAATTATATAGGAATACTACGGTCTTTCTAAGGTGTACTGAAATTTGGAAACAATTGGAAAATAAGAACAGAAATTATATATTTTCTGGAGCAGTGTTGTTAAAGAAAGTACTTTTAATCTTAATATATATTCTGAATAGCACCAACATGCTGAGCTACACTGACATTTCTGTCACTAACTGGCTGCTCCTGTACAGGAACTGGCAATATATACTTCCGTCAGGAGATGAAAATCCTTTGTACTTAATTATGCTTCGATGATTTGTGCAGGGACATGAATAGAGCTCTCTGAAACACTTTAAATAATTTACTACCCATTATGCAGTAAATCAGATCACAATTTGAGTGGTTTATACATTAAGACTTGATTTAAATCTGACAAACCACAAAACAAAAAGCAAAATATAATCACACTGTGAAGAGACTTCGAATGTCAGCTCCAGTGAGTCGTCCCTGAAACGGGAGAATTGGGGCTGGGGAAGCAATGTGTGCTGCATCCACACTTCTAGGCAGGTGGCGGCTCTGCTATGCAGCAGGGCTCACTGCCACCTGCCTCATCCCCCCCTCTCCATGCCCTGGAGAGCAGGGCTGCCTCGGGGCAGCTCTACCAAAGCGCAGGCCGAGCCAGGGCATCCACACGTCCCTAAGTCTCCCTAGATCTCCTGCCCTGGAGTTTCCTGCCACTACAGCTCTTTGGCGTAATGCACCTGTACCAGTGAAGATCTCTGTGCTGGCCACTGACTTCTTGACTTTTCCGGTTGACAGCAGCCGTTCAAAACGGATCTTTGTGAAGGTAACTTTACTGATGAGAGTGAGACACGAGATCGAAGCTCTCAGAAGCTGCAGGGACTCATACTGTGTGCACAGGGCATGGTTCAGGCGAGAGGGGAAGACCGTGCCCTACTGCTTCCAGTAAATGCTGCGTACTCTGTCGCCAGGCTTGGACTATTCCTCTAACTTCTCCTGGGGCACTATCATAGTGGTTCAAACTCCTCCCCTACACGTATTTGCTTTTATGCTGCTTTACCAACTCGCCTTAGGGATCCGCTGAGGTGCAGCGCAGGTCGGCTCCCAATGAGCCCGGTTTTAGCCCGGGCAGGTCCCGCAACTCCCCGTGCTGGCAGTGCGGGGTCGCTCCACTGGCCTCGCCCGCGTCTCCTGCCGCTATGGGTGGCTGCGAGTGGAGACCAGGCCAGCTGTCCCTGGGTCCCCCCACCTAGAGCTCACGATCCGGTGTCCCAGACAGCCACGTGCATCCATCTCCCTTTTCTTCGGTCCTCTTTTCCACAACACGCACTTCGCTTCACTTAGCACCCTCTGAAGTGCCTGAACTTGAAGGTGAGCTTTTTCCACTTAAAACATCGCCTAACGAGTTAACTGAAATGTCGGTAACAAGTTCGTCGCGGCCGGCGGCGCCGCACCCCTCGTCCCCGCACCCCTCGTCCCCGCCCGGCCCCGCTGCCCCGGCCGGGGCTGGCCCCGCCTTCCGCCCGCTGTCCCTCCCGGGCGGACACTTACGAGGAGCAGGGGAAGGAGCCCCCGGGCCATGCTGCCGCCGTCCCGCACCTTCCCCATGCCGCCGCTGCCCAGCGCTGCTCCACACCTTCCGGCAAAGCGAAAGTCCCTCCCGGCGGGACAGCCGGACCTGCCCGCGCCCTGCCCCCCGGCTCCTCCCATGCTGGCAGACACGGCTCGTCCCGCCCCCGGCAGGGCACGGCACGGGAAGGCACGGCACGGCACGGCCCGGCCAGGGCTGGGGCTGGGGCGCGGCGGGGCCGGCGGTGGTGCCGGGCAGCTCTGCCGCTGCCCCGCGGGAGCTCGGGCGCGGTGATCCGGTCCCGGACAGGGGCTCCGGCCGCCCGGCGAGCCACAGGCACCAGCGGGACAGCCCCGCGCTCAGTGGCAACACCCCGCGGGGACAGGGAACGAGGGCGCGGAGCCTCCGCTCAGATGTCCCGGGCGCTGCGGTGATCGCGGATTCTTGATCAGAGACACCCACTCGGCAGCTTGTGGATGTCAGGCATGGCCCGGAGGTCACGAAGCCAACGGCCTTGGTGCTGGGAATGAGGCATTCTTCTCCTGTGCTTCGGCTGCTGGGCGGAGCAATTGCCTTCCCGCTCAGGGCAGAAACTCTGCTTTTGTAGTATTGGCAAGTACAGGCTTGAGGCAGGTAGTCCCGTATAGGTAGAATGGAGCAGGCACTCAGAACAGACTAAACTTGCTGCAGCAGACAGTACTGCCCGTTCCTGTCTTATTGAAAGGGTTGCTCAAGCCCGTGACTTCTATTTTGTAACTATTTCCAGTCGCTTCTTGTGTTTTTCCTGCAAGCTTTCAGTGGTTTGAAATGCTGGTAGTCTGGCCTCCTTTGTAGAGTGAGAAATACCATGATGGGGTTAGTTACTGATATGTGTTTTGATCTTTCAGGTTTTGACATGATGCCATTGCCTTGGGAGGACCATGGTTGCAATCGAACTAGCGTTTTCATTTTAAATACCATTTTTCAGTCGTTTATGACTCAGATTTTCAAAAACCCTTCAGCTTTTCTGCTGGTATACCTCTTAGCTGCAACACATAACATCAACAAGAAGTAGCTACTGTTTTAAATACTTCAGGCCTTTTAACCACTTCCGGATAAACCAAAAGGTACTGCTGACACATTTTTAGAGATGCTGCCTTTGGAGTACCCTTGAACAGTCAACTTTTCCCCTTCCCAGTGGCAGTATGGAATAT
Organism: Oreocharis arfaki; assembly: GCA_013398015.1. Lineage (NCBI taxonomy): Eukaryota > Metazoa > Chordata > Aves > Passeriformes > Paramythiidae > Oreocharis > Oreocharis arfaki. The sequence continues at coordinate 97,724 of VZRR01000316.1, forward strand.
AACAAACAAGAGGCACCTCTCTTGGGTGCTGTGCCTGGGTTACATGTCTCTGGTTCCTACTGGGCAGACCCAAATCAGTGTGTCTGTGAGGCTGCTAATTTCAGCGGAAATTTGCGTGTGGGTAGGGGTGGAGTAGCGACTGCAGGCAAAGTCGTCCGGATCTGGATGGTTGCTGCAGCAGAAAACTTGGTAGAATTGTTTCCAAATCCATCACTTGAGGCGATTGTGTTTTGTCCTAAAATCAAAACCTCATGTGACTGGGCTCTCAGCAGGCATTGCCCGGGGTTCAGTGGCACCTCGGTGTGCCCCTTGCACTATTTATCCCATATCTTCCGCTGATGTCACTCGAGTCTATTAGGTGCATGTGGTTTGCACTCCTCCCTGCCCCCCACCCCCCCCACCCCCCCGGGTGTGATGACTGTGTGCATGTAGCTGCTTTGGGGTGGAGTGCTTTTGTCTTGGTAAGGAGCTTTGAGAGACGTTTGAGAAGCCACCAGATTCGTGTCAAAATAACAGTATCTGCATGTGACTTGAAGTCATACCTTATGTAGTTAATAACTGCAGTTGTGTGGGGCTTTTATATATATCATGAAGAAAGAGAAATGTGTTTGGAGGACTTTTTGTTGTTTGACTATTCTGAGTTGGTATCAGTGAGTGAGTAATGTAAGACCAGTATTTTCATCTTTGCTCATCTTTGCATCTTAGCAGCTTCTTTTTGGCTGGTAAAAGTGGCAGTGTTGACTCTTTTCTTTACTCATCCTTCATCTAAAGCCTGATTCAAATGTTAGCAGTGGCCTTCTAAGCAGTACAGGCTCTGCAGAATTTCTCTGCCAGCAGATGGCCTTGAGCCTTGCCTAATGTGGGAACAGGGATCAAACTGGGGTGGGATCCAACTCGAGGAACAGTTAACACACAGTTTTTAGCTACTTTGCTATTCTACCTAAAAACATGTCAGATTTTGGATTTAAAGTGAAAAATTTGAAATTTTTTTTACTGTGCTGATTTGATTTGTGTGTGTGTGTGTGCTGGGTTTTTTCCCCCTTGTAATTGTTGTCCATGTACACTGGTCATAGGAAATTCTGGTCTATGCAAAACCACCCAAGGAATAAATTTGTACACACATGGTCACATCATTCTGGCATTTAGTATTGCTGAGTAGGAATCAGTATTCACGCCTTAACCGGCATCAAACATTTTCTTCCCTCTCCAGAGTTGAGTTCTCAAAGAAGTTGACTCTGTTGGTGTATTATTACATTATGGATTCCTAGGTTTTTGAGAAGATTAATTTAGCCAGTCTCTCCAGGTGAAGAAAAAATTTTCAAGGTACAATAAAACATAATTGAGGGCCCAGAGCCCTGTGCATTTTATTGGTCTCACCTCAGAATGTTGAATCCATATTTATATTCCAAAAGGAGAATAATGGGGGAGCAAGCATAAGATCCGACTTGCTTTCTACTACACTTTTCTCTGTCAAATTATCACAGATTTTTTTTTTTTTTTTAAGTATTTGGTTTAGATTTGTTTTGTCGTATTGGTAATCCGTAGCAGTTCTTTCGTACTAAGTTTGGACAATTAGATTAATGTAGTATAGCTTAACCAAAGTAGTTCCATCAAACTTAAGTTCTCCTTTGTCCTAAAATACACATTAGATGATCATTGTTGGTTTGGTTTTCAGTCTGTTTGTTTTGCTTTCTGTCTGTCTTTTGTTTAATTTTCCTCTCCTCCTTTTTCATCTCCCCTCCCTCATGTATGTTCAGAACAACCAAGCTACTTTTTACTTTTTGTTCAAGTACTGGAACGAGTGATCCATTACTCATGCAGCTCTGTTGCATCTCTTTCATCTGTGATTCAAACCTCTTCAGTAATGTGATTCTTGTCACAAGCATCAGCTAACACTTTTGGGAAATGATCAGAGCGGCATCAGTGTTTAAATAACCACCTCTTACTCAGTATAGTCTTATGATGGTTTTATTGTTTTCCAAATCTTCAGTGAAACATTAAAACAGTGACCTTGCTCCACCCTTTGCATTATGGTCTTGTAGACCAGAAAAGATCTGTAACCTCTGTAACTATTGGCTGTTTTTTGCAGTGTGATATGGCCGGATTCTGACTACTGAAGGTCACCCTTCTCCCTTTTTTCATAAACCCCTATACACTACTTACAGTCACCTGGGTTTGTGGTGTAGTGAAAGGTTCTTGGTCAGATGATGTGGTAGCAAAGTGCTTTGTTGGCCCTAACACCCTGTTCTACTTGTGGAGAAGCTGATATGACAGCACAGAAGAGGGAAAGTAGGGTGTGACTGTTGGGGTGGATGAGCTGGCAACGGTAGAAGCCGGGATGCCAGAAACCCCTGGTCCAGGAGATCCCCTGTGCTGGTGGGTCAACTCAGAGAAAAAATAAGCTCCCCCTACTCGGGTTACAGGGAAAGACTTCTTCTCCCATCAGGCAGTACCTGTCTGGTACCTGGTCCCCCACTCCGCCCCTTCCCTCTCCCCACTGGTTGTTGTATCCCTCTGCCTTCCCCCTGCCCCTTGCCCCCAGGTAATTGGTTGCTGGTGCTGTGCCAGCCCCCTTTCTGTTACCCCTTATAAGCTTGTACAAGAGGCCTGTGTGGCCTCTTTTGCCTCTGGACCCTTCGGAATAAACCTTTCGGAACCCATGCGGAGAGCCCTCCACGCTCCTTGCTCCTGGTAACATATGAGCTATCCTGGCCTGGGTGCAGGGCTGTGTCTCGGTGCCATCCATCGGCACGGGGGCTGGAAGTTGGCCTGCGAGGTGCCGAGCTGCACCCCCAGGGCATCCCTTGCAGGGGATACTTTTGGGTTAAAGCGGCGATTTCAGCCACCTCACAGCACCCCGCATCATGTGACCAGAAAGGTTTATGAAGACCCTGTGGGTCTTTTCATAAGGGTTTTTCATAAGGGTGCTGCCTGGTGTTGCATCAAATCACAGATCAGGGTGTTTTGGCATGCAATGTGTTTCTTTTAGAAGTAATAGTGATCTGATACACCCGCCTGTGGAGCCTCAGATGCTTCTGTTTATCTGAAAAACCCCACACTAGCAAGAAAACAGAATGGAAACAAAAAAACCAGCCTAGAACAAAACAGTGGAAACCAAAACTTGTAGCAAGTCACTTGTCTCCTCTAGCAGTTCTCTTCTAGAGAAGGTGATAAAGGAGAACTGAGCATAGACCCTGTCATTCTAAAAGAAAATTGAAACAGACATGTGTCCTTTTTCTCATAATTCAACTTCCTGACACAACCCTGGATCCATGCTTTTGTTCAACAGACCCAGTTTGATGACGTCAATGCATTCTTCACAGCAGGAAAAAAAAAATCATTTTTCAAACAAACTGAGCATTTCCTTAGACTGGAAAAGCAAATTGGCTGGATGCCTGGTGGCTCCTACAGCCAATCACTATAACCTTACCATAAATGTAGATGTGTTTCTGTCTTAGGGTTGATTATTGACTTTATTTTAGACATGGGACCATCCTGTCCCAGTCCTCTCTGTGTGCACTGTACAAGTGAGTGCTGAGATACTGAATGCTGCAATATTTACCAAATATTTTGCACATTACATGGGCTCACATAAAATTTGACTTTGTGACTTGATAGATTGAAAATGCATCTGTTTTAATTGTTTTGCAGAGCTCTGTATCCATCCAGATCTTGCTGCAGGCAGCTTTGCATCAGAGGCTGGCTAGTGATCTTTTCTCTTTTTTTGAAGCTAATTGGTCTTAGTTCTTTTTTGAAGATGCTGTTACTAAGGTTATGCTTTATACTTGCAAAGCTTGGTATACAGCAAATGCTAACTGTCAAGTGTGTAACAGATCAACTGTAAAAGCTTTTGAGATAACGTGCTAGGGATGCTAGATGTTCTCCAGAGGTGGATGAGAAAGTGTTCAAACCTTTTCCCCTCAGATACTGCCTGGACAGATCACTGCTATTTAATTTGTGGGTTTCTTGAATTTGTGAGATAAATCTGAGGCTGAATCCTTGTGCTAAGTATGAAAGAGAAAAGATATGTAGAGAAATGTCTTGAGTTAAAAGGTAAATGTGAATAAAAGGAGCTCTTTAGTTCTGCTTTTGACCTTTAATCTGAAGATGGCCTTAGCAGGTACACCAGATGGCTTCATTTCCCATGTCGAGTAGATTATGCTCAAAGAGCCACCCTCCAAGGAAGTTTTCATTATAATTTTAAAGTAAACTAAGATAAATTTTATTAAATGTGATAGTGAGGAGGAGAAGCTAAAGAAACATCTAAAAGATCCTAGCATGCTGTATTTTCTGATATTGTAAGAAATATCATGTATTTTAATTCAGTTCCAGTGTTTTGCTTTGCTCTGTCATGCTTCTCTTTCTGGGGTGTCATCTGACAAGTGAGACTAGCAGGCTTTGATAAAAGCAGTGCCTTGTGGCTGAGACTCCGAGCTCTCTTTTTTCGGTTTCTTTTGATATCACTTAACCTTTGAAATTCTTTGGGGGTGGGGAAGACATGACAGCAATGTGAAAAGTCTTATCCCTCCCACTAACATCTCAGATGCAGTTTGGCATCTGCCGTGACATCAGACGTTCTTCAGAGCCAGAACAGGATGCAGTGATCTTACTCTGAATGTTTGTCTCCTGGGCGCCGCTGTGTGCTTGTAAGCAGGACTTGTGTTTCAGGTAGATATTCAACAGCTAAATCCTAGTAGAGGCACACTGTTGAGGTAGGAATAAAGTTTGGAGGTCGGGGAGTTATCACTGTTCCCTACCTTCACCTACTCCCCCACTTCCACCACACGTTTGCCAGATAAACACAAGAGAGGCCTGGGTAGCTGATGAAGCTACAAGAGTGAGTCATATCTTCTCTAGTCAGCTGCACAGCCCACTGCAGAGGAAGGTTTTATGAGCTGTAGCAAATGAATTGAGTATGCAGTGGATTGTTTTCTGTCGGTGGTTCTCAGCAGCAATTAAATGATGTGCTTAGATAGCTGTGCATCTCTAAGGGTGGTCATAACAAGAAGGGATACAGTGATGTCAGCTGTCTGAAACAGTCTGTTAAATTCCCAGATAGGAGGGTTTTTTTTAATAATTTCTCAAATACTTCTTGAAAGCTGTATTTTGAAGGAGGTATCCTTTTCACACAGTGCAATAGCTACCTCTTCTACTGTCAGCCAGTTCAGATGCAGGAATGGGAGGCTGGATGAGGGACTGAAGAGGGATGGACAGCAGAACATGCATTTCTGGTTCCCTGGGGTGGGCACGAGAGTCTAGTGTTAGTGCAGGCCGTGGGTTTTAAAACCACAGGTTTCCCATATGTTTTTCCCAGCTTGGGAAACCTCCTTTCCTGGAGGTAGCCAGAAGGTACACGGAGCACATGGCAGAGCCTGGAGTGTCACAGCTTGGTGCAATGAAAGGCTGTTCATTGTACCCTCCCAGCTACTGTCCCACTATTCCTGAGTGACCTGGTACAAACTCCACGTTTTCTTTTCAGGGGCCCCACCTGAGAAACAGAATCTGACAAAAACAAGTTGCGAAAGATAACTGTAAGTTATTAAAAGCAAGGTGATAGGGGAGGTTTAACCCTCATGAAAACAGCAGCTTATATTGTGTATGCAGAGTAAAAGAACACAGATGTTAGCCCTTTTTCCCAAGTGTGGTTTCCCCCTGTTCCTTCCACCCCCTTTTCCTGAAAGGCCTGGCCATTTGCAGTGCCAGTGGTGTTCAGTTTCTAATACAATAAAATGCCATGGCAACACTGCTTTATTTAAATGTGATTCAGAAAGGGGGATGTGTTTGTGCTGAAGATCTGCTAATTCCATCATTTTCTCCTTGTATTAAACAATGTGTTCATGCTGTGTAGTGCAAAGTAACAGCATGCAGGGAAGTGATTTATATTATATTGAAGAGGTATGAGCATTTGACCTTGTAAATGAATTCCCAGACACAGCTAAACACAATGCAGTAAGTAACAGGCTCTAATTAGGAAGCTGGAAGAGTTGTACATAGTTCTGGTATCCTGATGTGGCAACTATCCAGGCATTTTCAGCATCGCTGTGCAACAGTGTTTTGCAGCAGTGAAAGGACTGAGTATGCCTTCAACAAATTACTAGCAAGGAACTGAAAGAAAGAGAAACTCAGGAAGTACCTACAGGACTGACAACATGGTAGAAACTATAATTCCGAGACCTTGTCTTTATTTTAGTGGTGTTACTGGCTTGCGAGAAGAACAGAAATAGATCAAAAAGCAGTTGAGTTTGCAGAAATCTCCCACTGGCAGGTTAGAGCTGAGTCCTGACAGTTTTCATCCCCCATGAGACCAGTGGTACAACAATTGGTCCTGAAACGGGCTGGAATGAGGAAAAGTTTTACAGAATGTTTGAGTTTTTCCATGTTCCAGGAGTTATGTTGGTTTCAGAATTATGTATGTAAGTCTTGCTTACAGTTATCAAAGGAAAAGAACAATATCTTGTTCTTTGGCCTGAAAGGGAATTTAAACAAACAGTTAAAGCTGGGCATGTAAAACACATGTAGTGGAAGAAGAAAAGAAAACCTCCAGTTTCATTGGGAAATGCTTTTACACTTTCAGAAAACCAACCAAATTATTGAACAAAAATAGCATGTTATCTTTTCCATAGTTCTTACAATTGCCTGTAAGAAAGCAGAAGGAGAAACGCCCTTATGTAACTAAGATGTGTCTGCAAAGCAAGGACCAAAAGCCTGCCTGCTTCAGTTTTCTTGTGAGGCTTTTGCATCGTTTGGGGAGCAGTTTATAAACTGAATATGCTAGAGCATGAAACATAGCTGTGTGCTAGATGACCAACCATCATCAGCTGTCAGTCTCCTGGGGCACCACCCTTTGTAACAGGAGGATCTTCCAGGCCCAAGCAGCAGCCAGGATGAGTGCAGGAAGGTGTGACAGAGCAGGTTGACACTGCACATGGGGCAGAGGAGAGCACCAGTGAAGTCCTGTCCTTTCTGCAAGCTGCAGTGAGCTAGGCACCATGTCCTTGGGGGTGTTTTCATCAGCCAGAATGACATTCAGCAAAAGTGCCATGGGGAGATGGGGCAAGAATCCTTCTGCACAGGTCACACATGCAAAGAGCCTTCTCAAAGCTTCATATTGTAAACAGGATTCTGCTGGGGAGGACTCTGTTGTGTCCTAGATCTGTAATGTAGGTTGTAGCAAGTTATAAAAATACAAACACGCTCACCCACATTATCTGTGACATTTTTCTGTAACTTACGTTATTGTTCAGATCACTGATAAAGGCATTAAGGTGTATAGCCAGTGGTGGGTCTCACAGAATTCCATGCACTCAGCAATGATTGTGCACTGTTGTGCTGTGAGACTTCAGCTTCAGAGGCAGTTCTCATGCTACCCTGCGTATGTTGGATCTGCAGTTGGATTTTTTTTTAATGTTTTAGAATGTAAAGATGTTTGGACAGCTTTTACAACTACGTTTATAATATTTCTCAAAAAAAATCACAAGAAGTTGTTTTCATACAGCCTTATTCTCAATGTTTATTATATTATCTCCTTTTATTTTTTATTATTTGAATTCTGTTTTGGCAGCTGTGATAGGTTGACTTAGAGTGGTGTGTTCATGTGGCAAGTTTGTAATTAGCTACTTCTTGTCATTACACGCTTGAAATTTTTGTTAGACTGCCTTTCTTCCTGGGGAAAACCCCTCAAGCATTTTTAAGGGCTAATGAAAGTTAAGTGTTGATTGTTCTGGAATCACTTTGGCTTATTCTCTGTAACACCTGTGTGGATGCAGGCTATTCATGCCTGCTGCAATGTCCATGCCCAGCTTTATTGATGGCTCTTTTAGCATCCTCTTGCAGTGGAGTTGAAATCAAAAAAAGCCCCAAACAATTTTGCAAACATTCAAATTGACTTCTCACTTTTTTTTTTTTTCTGGTACAGAAAATGCACGTGTATTAAATACGTTTGCATTTGCCACATTATTTTTTACTTTTGTAACAGCATGCACTTTCTTATAATGGCATGCCAATTCCAAAAGCAGGTTTCCTTTTTGTCCAAAGGTATTTTTAAAAGTATGTGTTCACTTTAGCCACAAAGGAGGTAGATCTCCCCTTGTATATTTTGCACATTCTTTGGTTTAGTGCCACATAACTCTCATTCCTTCACTGTAATTTAGTGGTTCTTCTGTAGGTTTTAAAAAAAAAAAAAATGTTTAGCTGTGCTCTCAGCTGTTTGTCATAACCGTGCTGACTCATACAGAAGACAAGGAAGTTGCAGCGGGGCCACATCTCCTTGTCCTGCCCTGCAGTGACACTTAACCTTCGTGCTCCAAACCCATTGCCAGGAGAAAGGAATGGAGACCGGGGCTGGGCCTTTGGGAGGTAATATTTGTGGTGAGGGTGACTCCACAGTTTGCCATCATCTAGAGCCAAAAAGTGAAACTCTGGCCCTACAGAAAATTACTAAATTTTGCTAGTGTAAGAAATTGCTTTGTAGAGGTCCTTTTCCTCGTGGTTTGCTGGAGAGCCAGCAATTTTGGCTCATACAGGAGTTGAGCTGCAATGTAACCAAGCATTCAGAGCCCACAGGTTTGGTCTGTAAGTAACAGCTCCATGGAACTCACTTTCAGCAAGTTTCTCTTATGGGAACAGTCTGTTTTCTCACTATGTGCAACTCTCCTGGAAATCTTGCCCTTGGTGAGATTATAACGGGAAATGCACTTGCAGAATTGTGGGGGCAACTGGTCTGCTTGTTGCTGTCAGTCTGGGGATGTGTTGGCTGGGGGGCTGGGAAGCCTTTGCGGAGGAAGGACCCCTGCGCTCTGGCTGTCCCACACACAAGCTGTGTAGGTCTGACTTCCTTGGGAGTACGGGACTCGTTTTCCACAGTGATGTGGCGGGAAGATGTAATTTACGTTTTGACAAGTTTGGATAGCATGTTACTGCAGAGAGTCTAATCGTCAGGGGAATCCGGCTCTTGAGAGACGTTCCAATGTAACATTATTGTGAGGCCTTATCTACAATGTAATTTTGGACAGACCTGACAGCATGAGCTGTGACCCAGCTACTCAGGGGCTGCTGAGAATTTGTGCACAGTAGGTCAGGGCTCTGCCCTGGCCAGTGGCCTGAGGGCTTATCCAGGATCTCTGGTGGATTTGCAGCTCTTGGTATATATAGACAGTGTTCCTTTCACTATGCTTCTGATATATTTGATGTTTTCTTTGTAACATTAGGCTTGTCTGCACCAGTTGGAGTGTGAGCTATGGGTGGTGCCTCGAAGACAAAATGTAGAGCTTGTTTCTACCAAAAAACAAACAAACAAACAAACAAACAAAAGATTGTGAAGGGCATTCAAAACTATGTATTTAAACTAGGCAAATTTATGGAGGAAAAATATGAAATATATCTGCATCTATTATGCATGAAGACATGGGTACATACTCCCGTCTCAAAAAATCCTTCTGCTGTACATAAGGAAGGAGAAAGGATATAGGAAGAAAATTACCACTGAAGGTGTCCCATTTCTTTCCAAGCATCTGCTATCAGGAAATCTCAGAGACAGGATACTGAGCTATACAGATATACTGAGCTATATGGGTCAGCTTGACCCAGCAGGACTTGTGCTTATGTTCTGTTTATTTATCTAAGAAGGATGATGGGGGAGACATAATCTCATTTTTACTTTGAATATGTTGCTTTGATTTTGAATGAAGGATAATTTTACCACATTACCATGGAGGAAGATACCTTGTCAAGGTATCTTGGTAAAGGAAGGTGGTGAGTTAATATTCTTCATCAGCCTACTTAAGAGGCCCAGCTGGCAAACACTGTCTCCTCTAGCTCTTGAAGAGCACTGGCAAAACTATTTTTCAAATTTAGTAGGTTGAAAGCTGTATTTGAAAATGATTAGAGCAATTTTGTCTTAGTTGTTAGAGAGACCCAGTGCAAGAGCCTCACAATCACAGAGAAAGCTAATCTATGGGTCTGACAGTTTATGGTTAATCTGACACTTTACAGATGCTTTCTGTGTGACAGCTGCAATGAATCAGGTTATTGGAGTGACTTTCTGCTCCCTAAAGCTTATTTATTCCTGTCTTTCTCAAAATACGGGATAGGGATGTGTAAAGCCTATCAGTGAGATAGAGGAGAGGGCCTGAAGCCAGACAAACCAAAACATTTAGAGATTCTGCTAATGTTACGAAGATGAAAGGAATCCCCAAATAAAAAGGAGCCAGAGACATATTTAGCAGAGGCTCATTCCTAAACAGCCAATTGCATGGAGGCAGGAAGGTCTCCACACACATCTCAGAAGTTGTTTTCCCTTATAAAGTAAAGCAAAAGGATTGCTCTATTCACAGTCTTCTATAGACCAGGATAAGCCTGCAGCTTCTGTCCTCCTTTGCCAAAGAAGTATGGCATCTACACACTGGTGCTGGGCTTCTGGGCTGGCATTCTTCAAGCCAGCTGGAGCCCATTTCCTAGGCACCGTTGGCTCTACAGCTCCTGCTGCTGTGGAGTCCCAGGCACATTTTGTGTCCGCATGGCAACCCACACAGGTTACTGGAAAGGAAGAACTTAGGGAAGGTGTAGTTGAGAGTTTCCACTGATATATTGAAACATGCTTGGAGACAATAGGAGAGTTCCCAATGTGCATTGGAGCTTTGCTAGTATCTCTATTAAGAGATCAGGGGAAAAGATACTAAAGAGAGAGACAAAATTAGTTTTTCCTCTTCTTTTTCCCGCTGTGATTGTACTCCAGACATACTCCTGTGGATGCAGGCTGCAAAAGGGTTTAGCATGGAAAACTAAAGTTCTCTGGGGAAGTTAAACAAAAACCATAGGTTTTGGCTGTGGATACAAGAAGAGAACAAGAACCTTGGGGTATGGACACCAGGCAAATTGTGCTGTGTAGTTTCTGTACGAATGAGTGGGATAAGGACGGAAAGGCAGCAGAAACTGGTGTTGGAAGTGGCCTCCAGAGGGAAAGCTAAACTACCTTCAGGAATGGTGTGTTCTTTTTATTGAAAAACAAACAAACGAAAACAAATAACCCAAAACCCCACACCATATAGACATATTTGTGCTAAGCTGTTATTTGTCCATAGCTGCAGAGGAGGGTTCAGAGATTCGATCCCCAGTATTTAGGCTTGATTCTCAGAAGACTTTTTCTATTCAGCACTCTTTAGGTTCTCATTCATGTCTCATGCCAAGTTCATTCTTCCCTCACCCCCTGCCCCTCTGTCAATGACCTCAGTTACTGAGAAGAAAGGTGTAAGCTACTAATGTAATTTTTTCACATGTGCTTTTACGTACAGAAATATCTGTGTGATCATAACTTCAGCATGGAGCCACTAAAAAGAAAAGAAATTATTTTATTCTATAATGTCCCTGGAGCTGGACTGACCTAATTTCCTTGTATAGTTTCACCTGTTCACCTTCCTTCCTTCCTTCCTTGCACTTTCCATAAGGTCCCACTGCAGAGACGAGCTGCCTGCTGAGCACTGCTCTTCACTGTGCCACAGCACAATCACCACTAAGTTTCTTGGGGGGGTGTGAACTTCTGCTCAGTAAGGCAGAAAGTTTGGATTCTTTTGATTCTTTATCCCAGTCTGGGTACTTTCAAGGTATTTCAAGGATGATGTTTCTGAAAACCTCGGAGTGTGTTTCTTCTGATCTGGAAGGTAATTGATGTTTGTATCGAAATCAGACATGATACTGCATTGAAGGGCTCTGCTGTGTGAAATTCCCCTTGCCCTCGACCAAGGTTCCCTGATCTAATACCATATGTTCTATATGAGGAATGTAAGTTTTCTCAGCTATGTTATTGAGTGTTGTTTGAAAATAAAGGGTTTGGGTTTAGCTGTTCTTTGAATGTCAGTTGGGGATATGCAAAAAAGGGCCTGTTTAGATCCTTGGCTTTGGGTTGCTTACCTCAGTGGGCATTTTCTTTCTCTTTTCTTTTTCCCTTCTTCTTTTTTTTCTTTTTTAAAAATATCTCTGTCTTTTGCTCTGATGATGGAAGTGAAATAATAAATAGCTTTTGCATGGCTCATGTTCCACCACTTGTTAGCTTCTGTTTCTGACTCTCCAAGGCAGTTACATTCCTTAAAAGTTCCTTTCCTTAAAAGTTAAATTCCTGTTGGTGTTCAATTCATAATTCTGCCTATTTTTTTATCTCTACTAGTAGCTTATTCCTCAAATTTTCACATCACGGAAGCTTTCACTGTGGTTTTCTGGGAGGTTTTCTTGCATGAAAGCTACTCATGCAGCAAGCACTCCATAAACAAAGGCACAGTACCTCTCCCTGTTGTAACAAGACTTGCAAAGCAAGGCTCTCACTTGGATTCTCACATCTCTCTTGGCTTGTGTGCTTGGAGCACTTTTGAATTTGTAAGGTTTGATATTGGAGTTAAGAGATGCTGTTGCTGGTCTTTTGTACAAACTTGATGACAAAATATTGTTGGCTGCGGAAGGGCTGCTTCACTAGAATTAGTCTGTCCAGAGAACAGTTGGCTACAGCTGTAGAAATCCAGGCCTGTGCTGAAAATAACTTGTACAGTGAGAGCTGTTCCTTTATTTGCTAGAAATATCTTCAGTGGAAAATATAGCTGGGGTTATAAAATTCAACAAGTTTATTATGAACGATTTGGGATGTGAGTTTATGACACTCCAGGCTTGTGGCCATCAGTGAAGCAGCACTAGGGCAAACCTGGGCTACTGGTCCTAGGGTTGGAAAATAAGCTTTCAGAGAAACAGAATGGATTCTAACCTATCACAGTCCAGAGGAGATCATGACAATCTTTTAACTGAACATTTTCAGAACCTTCAAAGACTTCTCTGTGAACCTTGTACAACAGCAGGTATTTTTTTTACTACCCTTAAGCCTTTAGGTTAGTATACAACCAAAATGCTAAGCTTTTAGAGAGACTTTGTAGAAAAACTGAGCAGCTGTTTAGCTGGCCAGAAATATTTATTTATTGTTTTTATCAAAATCTTTAATGACAGCAAGGTGTTTCTTTAAAAAGACCTTCCCTGTTATAAATGGCTGCTCTTCCAATTTCTCATTCTGCTTCTTGGATGTTACTGTCAAGTCCTGGACCTCTCTTGTTTGAACACATGATCCTCCTGCCAGAGGGTGTCTATTATGGGCACACTCTCTCTGTATTTTAGTAACTCTCCTGAAGTTTTAAAGTGTTTATCTTACACAGCTGAAAGTCTCCTCCCATTTCATGAGCTCTACACTGGAATGCAGTGGAAGAGACCCAGGGCCCGTGGCCACCCAGATTAGAGTTTTTTGTATTAAGGTCCCTATATGGTTTTGTTAGAGACTTCAGCTCTGTCTCTCTCTGTCTCTGCTCCTTGTTTGGGAGGCTAGTGGGAGGAGAAGAGCTGAAGGGGCTATATAACCTCTGAAGTTTCAGATACAGAGTGTACCACCCTAGAGCAGCCATTCCCAGCCAAGCGCTGTCAGGGTAAGTGGCACAGAACCAATGGCATGATTTACAGATTGCAGGAGGATTTCAATTAAATAATGTCAAGTGGAAGCTATTCAGGAGGATGTACTTCTGTGCTGTAATTTGCTAAAGAAACTTACTACAATTCATTTGATAAAATACTTGTAGTATCTATACTGAGTTGTCTTTATTTTATATTCTGAAAGAGAAAGAAAAGTTCTACCCTAATAATTTTGCTGACTCTACCAGCACTTCAGCAACTGTATAAAGAAATGGTTTGGGTAAAGCCAGGGCTGGAATTACAGCTATCTTCTGGTTTACATGAACCTGTGTGACATCGGGGTGTTAGTCTGTGACAGAGATCCTGATGGAGTATGTAGTAGTCTCTCTTAGCAGGTTTGCTTCAGTGCTTTAAATCGAGTGTAAGGTGAAAGATTGTTTCGAGGAACGTGATTGCAAGAAGAGCTGGGAGTACGCAAACTAGCAGTGTCTAACAGGATAAAATGAGGATGCATGTGTGTTCGTCCTTGTCTCTATGTATACGATGTGTATATATATTTACTGTTCCATAAAATGCCAAACATTCATTAAGGAATGGGCTACATGCAGTACTTCTTGTGGAGCTGGAGTTCTCTTAATAATTTGTTGTGGAGATTGGTGAGGTGATTGATTATATTTACATGTAAAACAGGGAGAAGAAAGAGGCTAAAGACTGTACTGTTTACTTGGGAGAAAAAGTTTCCTTTCTTCCACAGTACTCAGTGACATTTGCTGCTCTAAGATCTTGTTACTGCCTGCCATGGCAGTCCTGAGCTGTAACTCATTGGTTGGTAGCAGAGCCCTCTGTCTGATTTTTCAACTTTTTGTGCTTTATTACTAAATATGGTTTTCATTTAGAGTCCGCTAAGCTCAGAAATGTAGCCTTTCCTGCCCCCTTCTTTCCCCTCCCCCAAGTGATTTTTGGCATTGCATTAGTTGCATTGGTTTGAGCAACCCCCCTGACCTCAAACGCTGTTCCAAAAACAGACGGCTGAAAAGCGTATTTCCTAATTAGGAAATGGTTTGTCCAAACCAGTCTGTTCATTCATGTTAGATAACAGTTGTACTCTATTCAGTAAATATTTTAATATAAAGAGCCTTTTCCCCCGGGAGTTTAATAAATGAAAAAATTGCAACTTACTTTCCTTCCCCAATTATAATGATATAACATCTGGAATATAAAGTTAGGATTTCCCTATCCTTGTCTTCTCCTGGGAGCTCTGCTCACACAGCCTGCAGGAGCAGGGCTGCATCCATGGCTCGTGGCTGCCTGGCTGGGGAGAGACAGAGGATCTCAAATGAAGGGTTTGGGAGAACTGTCTGTGCCTGTTCCATCTATCGTAGAGCCTAAACAGATTGTGGCCTCCCTTGCTCATTGGCTGTGGCTCTTGCTGACCCCATTCTTATTTCTCCCTGCACTTCCAGTGTTCCTGCAGCAGAAAGTTTTGGAGACTGTGTGTGGAGCCAGCTGGTCCGTGGATGACAGCTGTCTCCTTTAGCTGTTAACACATTGCAATTTGCTGAAATCTGCGTGGAAGCCCGCGCTTGGAGTGGGCCAAGTGATTCCCTACCACGCTATAAATTGCAAGCAAATAATTCTTCTTGAATCCTGGTATTCAGTGCTTGTTTCTGTAATTGACTTTAATACAAAGCCTTCAAAGCATTTTTATTACCCATATTATCTTCCTGCTGCCAGAGGAAGAAAACAATTTCTTTTTACTGAGCCAAGGAGCCAACATAAATTGTTCTGTCACTCTACAAACATAGTTTATTAGCTGCTTTGAAATGATGATAGAGCAGACCTTACGGACTGTTTTTAAAACACATACTGTCTCTGGATTAATTTTAAGAGTGGGTTTATTTTTCTGAGTGATTAGAGGAGAACTGGAAAAGGCCTGGTTTTTTTTGGTTTTTTTTCCCTTTTTTATTTGGTAAATTTCTACCTTTTTAAAAGGTTAAATGTAAACTTAATTGGCCATCTTCACCAGTGGATAAATATCTGCATCAGCAAAACACCTCTGGTACATGCATAGCATTTCATGTAGTAGCTTCTGGGAAGCCCAGGACTAGAAGGGGAAGTTGAAGTGCTCTTACCTTTAACAGCTATCCACATGTGTCAGGATTTTTTCAGGGTGATAGAAAAGCAGGAGAAGTTGTGCTGAATTCAATGCAAATGAATCTTTGTTTTTGCAGCTGTCAGTCCAGTGTTCTCTTTTATCTCCCTCCCCCAGTTGTGGATTTCTGTGACCAAATTTAGATAAACATTTGCTGCTCCCTGATCTCTCTGCCCGTGCAGCAGGGCTGGAAGTCTCCTCTGGAATTCCCTGGATAATCTCTAGTGCACACAGCCCTCTGGCAGAACTGATTGAAATCCCTCATGCTTTCAGAAGGAAGCCCATTCCCTCCCACAGCCCCGCAGTCCTTGTGATTCCCAGACCAGAATTCCCTCCTTGCAGGTTCTGGTTACTTCCATAGAGCCAGGGTGGCTCTGCTACCTTAGTATGTTTTTTGGTTTGATTTAATTCTTCCCTGCTCTTTTCATAGGGCTGTTTCCTGTCTGAAAGGCCAGCGGACACTGCTGTAGAAGATGTGTGAGGAAGAGGACAGCACTGCCCTTGTTTGTGACAATGGGTCGGGGCTCTGTAAAGCCGGCTTCGCTGGAGACGATGCTCCCAGAGCAGTTTTCCCGTCCATTGTGGGTCGTCCCAGGCACCAGGTGATGAACTACTTTGGCTGTTCCTTACTGGGCTTGTAGAAGGCTTTGCTGCCCTGTCCCCAGCTCTTCACCCCAGGGCCATCTGTGTCTGGGGCTAGTCCAGCCTAGGGTGATCTGTGTATTTCCAGGCAAAATCAGTCCAGCAGAGCACTCGCCTGAATCAAAGGAGGTCTCTTGCTTTGTGAGAGGAATCCTTTAAAAATGTTTCACTCCTTTCTATGCCATCTTTTCCCTGCCTCTTAATTTAGAATTACCCAGAGAACTTGGTGAGTAAAACCAGATTAAAGAAACCCAACTCAAAACCCAAATAAGCCCAACACAGAAACATCTGGAAATTTTGACTGCCCTTAAAGCTGATAATAGGTAATAGCTAATAGGTAATATGTGGAACACTGAAGGAGGAAGCAGAAGTTTTCAGTCAGCTTTCCCCTAACCTTTCTGACTTTATCCATTCAGCTATATCAGAAATGGGCGCCTGTCTAGGGTTGAGTTTCTTTAGCTTCAAGGTTTACATTTGAGTATATGATGCATTCCACTATATTTTAATAGTTCGCAAAATACATTTATCATCTGAGCTGTTAAATATAGAGAGATTACGAGACAGATCATCATTAGCATGAATTAGAGAAGCTTGTCTAGGTCACAACAAACTAATCCAAATAATTAGCAGATCCACCTAATTGCTTGTATGTTACCCAAGGCCCTGGTGGAAAGAGGTAAGCTCTTTGTAAGTTGTAGCACTTTATGTACCCTGTAAATGCATTTTAGGTTCTCCAAGACTGGAGAAATATCTGCCTTTCAATATAGAAAGCAGGACTGGAGGGCTAATTGAGGTCTCTGGGAATTACTATAATTTAAAAAGTGTATTTAAATGCTATTGTCTGTAGCTAGTGTGAATGGTATTAACTGCTCAAAACCAAGCCATATAGTCGCAGTGGAAACAAATACAGATTTCTAGAACATTTCTTTCCTGATCATGCAGGATGGATCATCCCATTAAAAATTGCAAATCTGGGATGCCTGTTTTTAAGACATAGAGTTAGAGATGCCAAGGTCTGGGGTCTGTAATGACTAAATTCTGATAGGAGAATAGGTAGGATGCACTCAAGGCATCCTACTCTATGCTACCTTTTTTTAATTATTTCTGACTTTAACATAGTGTATATCCAGAGTAGTTTCCAGCTTCTGGTCCTTTAACCATTTCTACAGGTTCCATGAAAATACCTGTAAAGAAGCCCATACCAGTAGATTTGAATTGACAATCCCTAATTACAGTATTATGGCATTCAAAAAGAGGATTAAAAAATGTTGAAGCTTAAGCTTTGCGAAATGTAAAGCAT
Source organism: Oreocharis arfaki (assembly GCA_013398015.1). Lineage (NCBI taxonomy): Eukaryota > Metazoa > Chordata > Aves > Passeriformes > Paramythiidae > Oreocharis > Oreocharis arfaki. Next base: position 115,246 of record VZRR01000316.1, read on the forward strand.
GTATCGCTCCATCTTGACCCTTAGATGGCACAGTATCACTTTCTACTTTTACTCCACTTTATTATCATTTAGCAGACAGTTCATCTCTAAATAATAACAAACATTAAAACAACTCATTTTTTTTTCCACTTTATCTTGAGGCATTTAATATTGTACTTGTTCTGTTTACTTAATTGTATTGGAAACATGAACTTTAGAGATTTAATAACCGATCATTTAATATTGGCAATTTAAGAGCAACACGTAATTCTCCATTTGTTAGTATTAGTAAACCATGTTGTAACTAGTATAACTGGCAACTGGATTTATTTCACAGCTAATATTCTCTCTACTTAATGACACTTTTCCCTGAGAGACTAATGCAATTTGTATTATTTTATAGGGTGTGATGGTTGGTATGGGTCAAAAAGACAGCTATGTGGGTGACGAGGCTCAAAGCAAGAGAGGAATCCTGACCCTGAAATACCCCATAGAGCACGGCATCATCACGAACTGGGATGACATGGAGAAGGTATTTCAGCTTTGAAAAGTTGGTGTGTACTACTGGTGAACAGAACTACTTGAACTAAATATTTACACTTTACTAAATATTTAAATTTTAGATGAAAGCGTCGTGCTATCCAGTATGGTTCAAGGAGAAGCTTTTTAACAGCCAAGGTTAACGTGCATCTGAAGCTTGAGTATCAGTAGGAGTACATCAAAATTATAATTGGGAGTTCTTTTACTCCAGCCTGATAGTTACTGAGAAGGGGGTGGGGAGAGAGAGAGGGGAAGGAAGAAAGAAAAGGAATATATTGATTTGCTCATAAAAAAATGGAATTTATGAAGGTATCTGTTTCTGAAAAAATGCAAAACATGTATGTGATTCTGATGTGAAGGGCAGTGTTTATACACATACTTGTTAATGCTTGAAAGATTAGCAATATTGCAGTGCCATGCAACCATTTCAGAGCCAGTATTTGGATGAAAGGCTTCCAGAACCATGTTTATAGTCATAGTCTGTACAGATGCTATAATTTCTAAGATTCCAAAATGGTATCTCCATTTAATGTTGTTCTGTGAAAATAGGGCTATTTGGAACAGTCAGGACATCACAACACACTGTAAGTGTGGGGAGTCACACAGCACTCAATGAACTTCAGTATTGTAAATTTTACTTGAAAGCAAAATCTTTCAGATGCCAAACATATTAACCAGTCCCTAATCACCACAAGCTTGAAAACAAGCTTAACAAAAACTTCTTGGCCTTCAGACTGAAATCTCTGCTTGTTTTACTTCTTATCAGTGTATTAATCTCCTCACTGCAGTGCAGTTGGCCTCAGATTTTTACAGCTTCTAGGAACAAGTTGTGTGGAGGTGATAAACACAAGCTGACTTTCAACCTCACAAACCATTTATCTTCATTTCTTTTTAAGAATTCTTGGGCTGGCCTGTACCAACCAAAAGAGGAAACTGTTAGGAGACCCATTGTCTACTGATCTCTGTGTATGTTCTCTGAGTTGTTCTGGAACTGTTTTACTTTCAGTCATTATTGAAATAGCATTGCTAGAACCAAGTGTGTCCTGTTCTCTCTTTTCTACTTTAAGAATAACATATTCAATTTCATTAGCTTATGTGTCCTTAAAGGAAGTCATATGTTGCTGGTAGTAAAGCCTGAGGATAGTGGGTTTTTTCTACAGTTGTTCTGGTAGTCTCTATGGTGGCAGTAAGAACAGCTGCACGAGAAACATCACCAGCCTGTATCTAGAGCTGTGAGCAGAGTGCTGGAGCTCAATACCTGTCTGGAAGTGATGCTGAGCTGCTGATTGATGGTGTTTCTTTCTCTTGGCTTCTTTTATTATCCTCAGATCTGGCATCATTCTTTCTACAATGAGCTCCGGGTTGCACCTGAAGAACACCCGACTCTGCTGACTGAGGCACCACTAAATCCCAAAGCCAACCGTGAGAAAATGACCCAGGTAAGCTCTCACAAAAGCTAAGGAATAATCCAGCCTTTTCATTCAACAGGATGTGAACACCATCATTCCAGTTAGTCATGCTGTCCAGCAGTCTGTCTCAGTTTTGGAAGACAGAAAGTACAGAGTGACCGCCTGTCATATTTACATATTATTACATACAGTTTAGAAAATCATGGTATCCACTTTGAATGTGAGTACTTCAGTCTGTCCAAACTTTAAGTCATCTTAATCTGTTTTTATGCCCAGGCCCCTTACAAAATTATCTTTAATATGTGCATGTGGCTCTATTAATATGAGAAAGATATAGGCCAAATACAGGGAGATATTTTACAGGACAAATATTTTTGGATTTAGGTTTTGTATTTTCCTTTCTTGTTTTTACAACAATTGAGAAATACGAAAATCTTGTATTCTACCTCTCTTCTGTTAAATTGCTTTGACTAAGCTAACCCCCCTAGTGTTAAGACAATTATTTTAATTGTATTTCAGATAATGTTCGAGACGTTCAACGTGCCAGCCATGTATGTAGCTATTCAAGCCGTTCTGTCCCTCTATGCCTCTGGACGTACCACAGGTAGGCCTCAGGGGAACATGGCACAGATGTTTGATATAGTTCCATGGGTATGACGGGAATGAACCGTGTGTTCTCTTCTCAAAGGGATCGTGCTTGACTCCGGGGATGGCGTCACCCACAATGTGCCCATCTATGAAGGCTATGCCCTGCCACACGCCATCATGCGTCTGGACCTGGCTGGCCGGGACCTGACAGACTACCTCATGAAAATCCTCACGGAGAGAGGATACTCCTTCGTGACCACTGGTAAGGACATGCTGCTGCCTGAGAAGGAGACTTGTTCATGTGCAGTGTTTCTACTGGCCTATCAGTGGTTCTGCAGTTGAATAGGCATGAGAAGGTCTCCAACATGAAAGTCATTTGAAAGACTAGCAGAGTATTTGTTTAAAATACGGGGAGGATGTTGGAGGATGAAAGGGAACAACCAGTCAACATGTATGGGTCCTTTCTGAATGCCATTCTAAAGACTGAATCCTCTTTACAGCGGAGCGTGAAATTGTCCGTGACATCAAGGAAAAGCTCTGTTATGTGGCCCTGGACTTTGAAAATGAGATGGCCACTGCTGCATCTTCCTCCTCTCTGGAAAAAAGCTATGAGCTTCCTGATGGTCAGGTGATCACCATTGGGAATGAACGCTTCCGGTGCCCGGAGACCCTCTTCCAGCCGTCTTTCATTGGTAGGCTCAGTGACCCTTCTGCCTCAGTAAACTGCACAGGAACACCAAGCCCCTATTTCCTTTTCATTGTGCTCCGTTACTAACTCACCCACACCTATATACGAGTGTGTCCTAGCACCCATCATAAAATAATCTTTTACAACAGGACTATTAATGTGGAGGGAAGAACTTCGTGTTACACAATTAGCCAAAATGCTTTCCCAAAATAAACCCATAATGTTTATTCCTGTCTTCTGGCATTGGGCCTGTGCCATTTTGTATGTTTGAATGTGCTTGCCAGGAGTGGAAAGAGGTGGGAGGGGCAGGCAGGCAGCAAGACCTACTTTTATTTTTCCAAAACACTGCTCCAAATCCTGAATCCACGGTTCATCGCCTTTTCAGAGCAAAGCCAAGATGATGCCATGCTAATCAACATCCATAAAGACAGATTTGCAACTAGGTCACACAGAAATCCAATGTCAGTTCTGCCAATAGGCAGAATTTCAACTCAGAAATAAAGCAGTTGCATACCTAGAGGTATTAGGACATATTTTGACTGTTCTTTCTCCAAGTTGACTTAATTTGAAAAGAAAAAAAAAAAAGAAGGAAAAAAGGAAAACAAAATTTTCCAAGACCAAATAAGGAATTCATAGGACAATTGAGATTGCCTGCAAAAGCCTAGTGGAAACTTTACTATTCCACACCCCCAACTTTCTTTTTGAAGAGGAGTTGGTGTGTGTAAGGGGGAGAGGAGGGCTGTACACCAAGGAACTCTTTAGCAAATAATTTAGGCAACTGCAGAATGACTTTCCAGATTTCCAAAGCTCTGAGACTGATGTCTTCCAAAGAGTCACTAAGCATCATGTCAGTTCTGCATTAACAATTTTCAGTCTCTATATGGAATTGCTCCCTCAGTGTTCTGTACTTTCTCCAGGCATGGAGTCTGCTGGCATTCATGAAACCACTTACAACAGCATCATGAAATGTGACATAGACATCAGAAAGGATCTTTATGCCAACAACGTGCTGTCTGGAGGCACCACAATGTACCCGGGTATTGCAGACAGGATGCAGAAGGAAATAACTGCTCTGGCTCCTAGCACCATGAAGATCAAGGTACGTATGGTGCAATCATTCGTAGTCTATATGAGCTGGCATTGACAAAGCCCTCAAAGACCTAGTGAAACATGCAACACTTCACAAAGTAAGTGCTTTAAACATATTTTGAATCACATCTGGCTTATCTAGCAGATAATCACCACCTGGTAACTTTGGTGCTGGAAGAAGAGAGCCTTCTCTCCTTGCCTTATTCATGTTGAGTTCTGCCAAATGCCCTAAAGTGGCCAAAGAACAGCATGGATCCAGCGGCATAGTTTTTTCCTCTGGGGCTTTATGTGAGCTTCTTCACCCCTTCTAGCGTGATGGGCATGGGAGAGAGGAAATGCTGGTTTTGTCTTTGGCTTACAAATTTGAAAAAGAAAGAGACCCTGACAAAGCAATCTTCATCCAACTGCTTCAAATCTTCTGCTCTTTGCTTTACAAACATTTTACCAAAAGGAGTGCTCAATAGGTTATTGATTTTTTCAAGTCCTTCTGGACTGTCATTATATGTTTCTAGAGCAACTATCTCCCCTTTTCTCATGTGTGCCCGGGAGTACACGAATGCACCAGGGAGAGGGGTCACTGAGAAGGCTGAGTCAGGCAGAGAATTTGAGGGTATAGATCTATATAACAAATTTTAAACTTTACTGCTGGCAGCAATGGATAGCTGTAACAGCACTAGCACATATAGACAGTGTTGTTGTTAATATCACGTATCACTGCTTTAGTATTTTTTGTATAAAACTGTATTTTATTCACAATAGTCAGTTGTACTTAATGCTTTTATTTCTTGAACAGATCATTGCTCCTCCTGAACGCAAGTACTCAGTCTGGATTGGAGGTTCTATTCTTGCCTCCCTCTCTACTTTCCAGCAGATGTGGATCAGCAAACAGGAATATGATGAAGCTGGCCCATCCATTGTTCACCGCAAATGCTTTTAAATTGCTCTATCTTTATACGTCTCCTTAGTGTGAATGTATTCAGGGAAATACATTCTTATAATTTCATTCCGTAAATCCTTCATCGTAATTAATCTAATTAATTGGATACTGTGTATTTCTTAAAATAAATTTTAAATACGCTATGAAATTGCTGCTCCTATTTAAAACAAAAACAAAAGCCAAGCCGTGCATGTGTGCAGATGCCATTACAGCTGGCTTGAAGCTCCATCTTGTGACATGAATTTATTATTACACTGTACTGGGCTTAACAGAAATGGTGGTACCTTTAGTTCAGTGACACCAATGCCAGAAAATGCTCACCTATCAGGCTGCACATTCTCAAAGTTTAGCCTCAGAAAACATTTTAACCTGCAAACAGAACCAGTCCTAGTTCTTACAAAGTTCTGGGCAGTACCAAAGGAGCACAGCATCTTTTCAGTATCAGGATGAGCATGGGCACGCTGCTTTGCATCTGCTCTATCCAGAAATATTATCTATCCATATCACTTCTTACTTCACAGCTGTCATGCTGGAAAAGCTAATTGCTTACAGTGCCTGGCCCAGCAGTGAACCATGTGTACCACAACAATTCTGTGTTTTCTTTAAAGAAACAAAACCTGTTCCTTCGGGAGCATATCTAAACACTACTGGGAGGTCAAACATATGACTTTCCTATCGAATGCCCTCAGGATGAGTGCAGCCTATTATTTTTATTTTGTGATTTCTAGCAAGATCTAAAGGGTAATTAAGCTGGCTTAACGTACTTTCTCTTCATAACTTCTGTTTCTTTAGAGGGGGGAGTAACGTGTTCAAAGTAGCTAAAATAATTTAGACAATTTTCTTTTTCTGTGATTTTTTCTGATTCCATTTATAATCTTAAATACATCAGCTAGAAGTATATGCATAGAAGCTGAAGCCAGTAACACTGTCTTAGAAGTATATATATATATGAATAAAGAATTCACTGAGACAGACCTGGAAAAGGTCACTTCTAAGGAACTTGCTGCAATCTGTATTCATTAGAGTTCAGGATAAAGGATGCTATTTATTTCCGTTAACCTGTTTTCCTCTCTCAACTCAATAGTTTACCTCACTTGCCTGTTACTTGTTATCTTTCAAACTAAGCTCCTTGCAACAGTACCTGTTATTTACCATGTCTGCATAACCCCAGGGTTCCAGATCTTGTCCAGCTTCTGACTGTTAGCACATGTTGCAAACCTCTTTGTACTAACCTCATTATTTAAAGTCTAGGTCATCTAGGTTCTTGGAACAGTTACTAAATAAACTCTTTTAAAAACAAATAACTTTGTATGGTTCTTCCTTCTAACTCTGTCTAGATCTTTTTATCTAACTCTAGATAGATCCAGGGAATCCTTTTCAGGATAAGAAGTGTCTTTCAGTTTAAAGATTCTAGTGGCAGGTTGCTGGAGAAGACACATTTCTCCAAGGGACTCTGATACATCTCTGCTATTCCAAAATGGTGAGGGTCAGCTCTCAGATAAAGGATTTGGGTATTTCTAAGTATTTTCTCCTTAATAACTTCGCTGAAGCTTGAGCTATAGAAGTTGGACTGGAGAAAAAGGATGAAAAAAATCACCTAAACTGATGGCTTTGCCTCTATTACCTATAACTTTAATTTACTGAAGCTGTAAGAGATGTACGTAGCTGGAAGTAACAAAAAGCCAACCACTGTTAAAAATCTCTGATTATCGGAAGGAAATTAATGCCAACAAGTGACAAAAGAAACATTACTTATTTCAACACAGTTACTGCAGTTTGAAGTTCATTTTATTGTTGTGTTTTATAGGTGAGATTTGTTTACAGATTCAGGGGTAATGCCACTGAACTCCATCTTGACAGAGCAACAAAATAACTCCAAAACAGGCTAGAGCAATAAATACCAAACCATTCAATCTAAAATGTATAAATATAAAAGTAATTTCTGAAAATGTAGGAAAAACAGGAATCCATTTTTCTGTTTTGGCCTTTCGTAGAGTAACATCGATATGGTCCATCCGTATCACCTCAGATCCAGCACAATTATCTTTATGTCTTTCCCAACCACATGGGTACATGGCTGCAGAAGAAGTCAACCCATTACTCTCAGAGATCAGTTTCAGTAAAACAGCCAATAACTTCATCCATGAACTAAGTCTGTAAAAGACCACTGAAAAGAGCCTACCTGAAACAAAAAATCTTAACATTTTTCAGAGTTGGACTACCTTCTCATTATCCCTACACTCAACAATGAAAGAACAGAACAAAACAAAGAACTCCGACCTCTCCTTCTTTTGAGGACTAATACTGACATTCAGAGAGTCTGACAACACAATAATTTCCAATGCCTCTCAGCATTACTTCTCTGTATTGGATCGTTTTATTTTAAGCTTTATGAGATGCCTCTGTATTTGAAGTGAACCCCATTGAACAAACCCAATCTCTTAATTACTCAAAGGTAAAGACTCTTATCAGAAACATCTCTGTTAGCTGGAAGACAGTTCTGACTGACTGTACTGCTTAGCCACACATACACCATTATGCTATTAAAACCTCAAAAGATAGGGTAGTTACTGAGGAATGCTCAGAGAAGCCAGGGCAAAATTATGGGCAATGAAGGAAATAGGGCTTAACCTACTTATAGCTGCACTTTGTAGCAGCTGGGATGTTCTGTTGGGACACTACATTTGGAGAGATGAACTGATTCATTGCTTAAAAACTGCAGAGCTCAGGAGTAACTCCCATTTGAAAATGAGGCTTTTGCTCCTTCTGAAAGCAGATATAAGTGGTGACTGATAGTAACTACCTCTGGTTAACCAGCATTTGAATGGCAGCTTGTAACACTCACTTCATGGCTGTTAATGACTGCTTAAGTAGTCTCCTGCTGTCCGCCTTATTCAGTGAACTAAGGGTAATGAATTAGTAAAACGGGGAGAAAATTATTAAGAAATCTAATCTCGAGTTTCTGTTTGCAGCAGAACCACGGTCAAGTAATAGTAAATCCTATAGCAAAAACTATGATGAATATGTACTTACATTAAATAACCTAGGGTCCTTTGTATGTGGGTGAAATCCCTTCTTCTTACAAGCAGAAACTTCCAGCATACCAGCATTAGTAAGCCTGAAGATGCCGGTGCTGAAAAGCAAAACATGAAACTCCTGTTACACACTGTTCCCATGATACATGTCCGAGGTTTCACATACAAATTGTTTAGCTTAAAAGAAGGACAACAGAAAGGTGCTTGGCAACCTTTAAAGCACAGGAGCCCAGGCTGAGTTGGATTTTTAAAGGTATTTTAAATCAAGGAGAGTTATATTCCTGTAAAGGAAGAGATGATGAGGGGAAGGGGAGATAAAGGATCACAGTACTGGTGCTGTTCCCATCAGGCAGGTTAGGCCACTGAGGGATAAGGCTGGTTCACATAGGAACAGATGCAAACCAGAAACTTAGGTGTTCTGAATTGCATTTCAGCCAAGGCAACTCAAAAGAGAGCAGCCTTTAAACCAGCTGTGTAAATGACTGGTAGGAGTACATCCTCCCCACTCTTAGGTAATCACATAATACATAGTACTAGAAAATTCACTGCTGCACCACTTTAGGTATTGAATAAAACCTTACAAAGCCATCCTTCTGTGGAGAAGATTGATGCCTATTAATGGCAGGGCAGCATCTGACAACTTAAATGTTACAGGTTAGAGCTGGTTACAGGGTATCAGCATCGACTGTGAGCGAAGTTTGTAAGAGCACAAGTTTGTAGAGGTATACAGGCATGCTCATTAGAAAGCCCAGTGCTTGTGCCCTTGCCACTCAATCTGTGTTCACAGCTCTGCTACCCAAATGGCCCATTTAGGAAGTTAGGCAACCAGGACAGGATTCATAGAAGTCATGTACAGAGGCAGAAGGCCAGAAAGAAAGGCTGAGGAAATGCACAGTCTAAACAATGGAGTTACTCCTGGCACCCTGAAATACCAGGCACACCAAAGGAGAATCACAAGTTTGTTGAGGTCAGAAGGAGCCTCTGAAGACTGTCTGGTACAATGCCCCTGCTCTGGCAGAGCCACCTTGAGTAGGTTGCCAGGATCATGTTCAGTCAGGTTCTGCATATCTCCAGGGATGTAGACTTCATGACCTCTCTGGCAAACCTGTTCCATTACAAACCTTCACATTAATATTTACATTATTCCATTTTTTTCCAGATACATAGTTTGTAGTTTATGAAATACAAAAATAGATCCTTATTATCAAAAAAGTGATTTTTACCCCTCTGCTTTGCAAAGCGCAGTTTTCACATCATTCTAGAGAAATACGCCTAACTTCCTTCCATGTCATTAAGCAGACAGAATGAAGATAGATCTGTGCTAGGGCATTGGCAATGAGTACTCCAGAAGAATAACTCTTGTAATTATTACTTTGTTGGGAAAAATATTTAAAATAAAAAAAAATTAAAAGCTGGGTCTGTGAAGGGAGGAGGAGAGAGAAGCCAGAAACAATACTGTGCGTAGAGACTGAAATGCAAGCCTAGGCAACTCATAGAAAACAAAGTCACAACACAATGTCCATGCCCTTCATCTGAGTTGACATGTACCCTTTGCATTTGATCAAATTTTATGACAAGAAGCAGGGAAAAATACCGAAATATTACTTAAAAAAAATCAGAACTCACTCATTATGCTTTGGTGAACAAACAATTGCAATGGCCTCTGGCAACATTAGCTGATAAGAGCAATGAGTATGAAGATCAACACTGGATAAGAATGCAGTTTGTGTTGGATGCGTCTACAAAAAGAAAGGGAAAACTCAACATCATGAAATATTTCTTACAGATCAAGGCCAACATGCATTCAAGAAAGAAAAACAATTTGTTACAAGTGAAAGCATCAGTATCTCCCCAGGCTGGTTTCTTAAGTCCTTGTTAATGCAGATTCTATACTGTTAGGGTGCCTTTTCAGGGTGAGATTCATGGAGGCACATTCACAATCAGATATACAAGCATTTTTCTGATCATGTGGGAGAAAAGGTGGAATGAAGAAACACAAGACAAATGGAAATGACTTAATTGTCCAAAACTCCTAAGAGTGAAATTAATATAAAGTTTAAACAACACAATACTCCCCTCCCTGACTTTTGAATATGGCATTAGAAAGTAATAAAATACACCTAAATCAACATAAACAAAAGTTGCACTAGCAAAAGCAGGCCAATTGTGTCAACAGGATGCCTCAACTGCATTGAGGAGTTCTCTGTGAGGAACATGAGTGCTTATTTACATCACTACAATTTGAGTTAAGTAAGCAAATTAATTCATATTACTCCAGTTGTTTCTTTAGTTTATTTACTTTTTTCCCCACAGTATGTAGAGCCAATAGAAAGCCAGAATCTATGAATCATACATACATGGATCCAACCCAAAGTGAGGAGATCATACTGATCCTGAATACCAAATAACTCTTCCACGTTCTCCATGTCACAGTAGTCTGGTCCCGCAGTTTGCTTTGGCACTATTACATGTGTAATAGTAAATTCATTATGTGTCTGCAAAACAAACATTGACTTAGGGTGGGCAGGGTAGCTAAGGAATACATGCCAAATCAAAATCTGAAAGATGTCAGCCTATCAGCTAGAACAAAACAGTACAGCTCCACTGATTCCAGCTCCACTGAATCCAGCTCCACTGATTCCAGCTCCACTGATCCCAGTGCAGCTCTATCAACACATTGCACCTACAGATATGCCTTAGCAATTTATCACAAAAACATTCAGGGTAGTATTAGCCACAACACAAGATTGCCGTATTGAAATGTTCTCAGAGATCAGTGTGAAAAGACTGTCCTTCAAAATAATTAAAAACACATAAAAGAGCTTTGAGAAAACAATAATGATTTTCTGTGAAACTTGGAACAAGACTATTACTGCTATTCTTTCTCTTCATGCAATTCAAATACACTTGGGATTATCTTTAAAATTCTTTGTGTGTCAGCATCAGCCATGACATCTTTCCCTGCTCTCTAAGGACATTAAGTGTTATCTAGGTCAAAGGGAAAAAACAGCCTGAAAATCAGATGTTCTACAGCTTGATGGGGGGATTTTCTTCTTCTGTTTTGTTGTGCCATTATTAATTTGATGACTCCAGTGGATTCTAGCAGTCTTTATATTTCATTGTCCTGTAACTAAACCTCACTTACCTTAGATGAATGCCAGAGAAAGTACTCGAAAAAGCCTGTATTGTACAGCATGCTGAAAAACTTGCTAGGCTTTATAACAGCAGCAGCGTACTTTGAGCAGATGTTTCCCCAATAAAGCAAGCCCACAATGCTGAAGTGACCACTCAGGTCATAATATGAAGTTCATTACATGGAAGACTGACCATTTATATCTGCTTTTGCTCTGAAATCAATACATCACAGGATAATACAGCACTATCAAATATGTCTTCCCCATACAAATGTGAGGGTTAAACTGTACCAGTTTTCCACAGAGAATTCCACATGTCTCTATTCCTCTTACTGTATTTGCCTCTGCCAGCAGCAGAAATTTGTGACAGAGATCTCTGGGCAAAATGACACCTCTGAGTGCTTCGGCCAATTGAGCTAACCATGAATAAAAAAAAAAAAAGGAAAAAAAAGAGAGAAAGAGAGATAAAAAAGGCATGTACAGCTAACACAATGAAGATACCTAAAATAAGTAAATTTACACAATATATTATACTGTATTACCAAAGGTGAAAGAATTATGCTTACCACATCATAGACTTCTAATGAGAATAAATCTATGGCACAAGCATTTAATCTAAATAGAAGTCACCAGCCCACAAGAAACACTGACTAGCCTGTCCCTGTGGTGACAGTGAACTGGTACCATCTCCCAGGCCAGGGCTTTCCAGGGGGAACCACTACAGGTTCTGTTTCTGTTCCCTTGAAGTCTATGACAAGATTCAAATTCTGTTCCACAGGAACACTGAATCTCAATCTCTATATCCATCCATTGGTACTCAACTGGAAAATGTGAAACTGCAACTCTCCCTCTTAAAATGAAGAAACCATGAGGAACTGCTGTGTTTGCACAAACCTGTTCATGGTTATTTCACTACGGACATCCTCACAGCGAATAAAGACATATGCAGGCAGATAAAATAAAATAGGGGAAAGGAGAAATGTCTGCACTTACTCTGAACAGCACTTAGAGTGGCCGCTGGCTTTAAGACCTGGTCTACAGGCGGCGAATGTCCAGCACAGCCAGGTGTGCCGCTCCTCTCTTTTTTCTCCAGCAGTGCCGCCGATAAGGAACTGTTCTCTGGTACAGAAATACAAGACAGCATACTTCCATCTATCTGCTCAGACATAACCACACTCTCTTTGATTTTCTGATCTCGAGCTAGTTCTTGCTTCTTAAGTTGATCCTCAAAGAATTGAAACTGTTCTGATTCGAGCTGCTGCTGCCGCATATGTGCAATTCGTTTCTTCTCTGCCTCTATTAGCTTTTGATGCTCTAATTTCTTCAGAAATTCAGTTTTACATTTGTTCTGAAACATACACAACATAGTGACATTCTCAGAACACCAAAAATGGTATGAAAAATGGAAGGAAAGGAACAATCTAACAGTTCAATAAAACCATAAAATCCTGTCATTAAAAACGAAGTCTTTCGGAACGTGGTTACTGAACTGGAAAATACAACTATACCCCCAAAGGTAGGATGGAAACCACAGTATTTATGGAGGGAACAAAAAAGATGTTTCTCAGATGCTTTATCCAAGACAAGTTTTTAAGCTATAGATCCTGTTTTCAGTGACTTCAATCTCAACCCAAACTGGAGCATATTTGGAGCCAAGGAACCTTTTCCACTTATTGACATAAGTATCAATTTCATTGTCTTTATAAGGCAGAATCAGAGCATATCAAAAACCTATTTGGATCTTTGTAGACAGATACTAAGCAAATATGGCAGCACATGTATTTCCTAGCACACACTTGCATTAGTTATTTTTACATGACCAGCTGATCCTAAAGAAGAAATGAAAAGTCATTCCTAAGCAGCTCAGGAAACTACTAGGTTCTTGCAAAACTGGCATTTTACTGCTTAATTTTTAAGTTTTATATGACAGAAAAATATTCATGCCAACATTTAATAATCATATAAAACTTACTTTGTGTTGCATGTATTCTTGATATTCTAAGTTGTATTTTTTTAAAAGATCTCTTTTCAATTCGTCTGTCCGTGGAAATGCAACCTCCTTCAATTTCTTTGAGGTGGGAAGGGGGAAAAAGATAGGTAAGTTTACTTTTCACTTTTTAAAAGAGCCACCTGGAAAACAAACTCAGCTGTAACACAGATTTTTAAAAAATATGAAATAGAAAAAAACCCTGCTCTTCTCACAGGAAAAAAAAGCAAACGAGGAAATACACACTAAATCATCAGTTTATGAAACTTCTATATTGGTTTCAATAAAGATATATTGATTTGTATTGGTGAAAGGTGTGACATGGCTACTTCTTATCTTAATGAAAGATTAGTCTTTTCAGTAGCAGTCTGTTATCTCTGTTTTGTTTAATAGGCGTGTGATGACCAACGTTTTTTGTTGTAGGTGTAACGTGTAAAAAAATGCTAAGGCCGACTTACAGAGTTTCAGGAGGATCATTGCATTTTTCTCTGGAATTTCCCAGTCAGAAATACGTCTGAATATGCCCATTTCCAAGTGGGAAAACAAAAGTTTCTTTGAAGACATAGCTATACCTGTAGCTTTCTGTCACAGAACTGTCAAAACAACATTTCTTATAAAATAAAACCAATGCCCACTGTTTTCTACTGATGTGAGGGCTACTACAAAATAATTCAGAGGCTGTAGGCATGGGAGGAAAAGAGAACGTGTGTTTAATCCTACTGAGTGCCATAGGAGGAAGCAATGTTAGATGCCTTTTCAATGTTCTCCTACCTTGTGGACCACAGTAGGAACTTTGGCATGAAGCGTTTTGGTTTTGAGTAAACCATTCAGTTTAACAGTAGAGAAAGCAAGCAAATATGGGAGCATGGGGCAAGAGACACTCATGGTCCTACTAGCAACTCTCACTGGGCAATTCCAGCTGTTTTAAGTTCAGTATAAGGCTACATTTAAAATTTATTTACAATTTTCTTTCTAGAGGGGAATAAAACAAAAGTAAAACTGTTTTGTGTAGAAGTGGAGGGAAAAAAATCTGGTAAGGTAAAGTAAATACATATTTGGTAATAAAGAAAGCAAAAACATACTTTACTTACTTAGCAGAGCAAGCAAATACTGCACAGACACCACTAATGCCACACATTTCTCCTTCTGTTTGCAATAGTCGGTTTGGACCATTATCCATCCACATCATTGGGACCAGAATCAAACTAAGTACTCTTAACATAGTGCATTTTTCATATGTAAACTTTCAGAGAGAGATGTACTTGAGCTTCAACAACATACCAACTTACCCAGAGACCATCCTCATTCACTTTTTAGATTGATAATCTCATTTCCAAAATAAAACATGAATGAGTAGTGGAGAAAGGTGATGGAAATTCAAGCTGCGATGGCTGCTATGGGCTATAGGTGCTCTGGGGAAAAAGAAGCTATGGCCTATGTGTGCTGGGGAAAATGAAGAGATTCTGGGCAAAATATTCCTTAAAGACCAGGAAACCATAACCCTACCTTAATAATATCTTGTTTTTCTGGTACTGCGCATTGGTGGTAGTCTCGGTGGCTGGGCAGCTTTTCTACAAACAGCCTAGAAAATTAAACACGCATGTTTAATAGTAGCCAGAGGAGCATCCATAACAGCTTTCATGTTGGCAGAAAAATCAGTTCACATAACTGTTAAACACTGAATTCCAGATGACTTGGACCAGGGTTCTACACACATGTTTAAACTAACACAGTATGGTATGGACCTGTATGGGACACACAGAACAAGGGCAGGAGACTATTTTCCACATCTGATATATTTTGATTTTCATTAGTACTGGGCTAGGTTAAAAAAAAGGACTAATTAGCATCCAGCATCTAAAAATATCCCTCAAAAACATCCTCCACCCTGGTCAGCGTTAATAAATCCTATTTCTACTCTCTTTATCTGTCCTTAGCCAAAATGCTGACTCTTAGATGGAAGACAAGAATGCAACACTGACACACTATCATTAAAGCAGGTATTTTTACCAGACCAAGCTGCACAGCTAACTGCAGTATCATTAACCTACCCAACAGATAAATTATGGCAACACTCAGCTGCAAAGAGTTTGGAATACACAGCTGCTATCATTCTTCCAGCAATTTGCACAATATTCACCTCCAGACACTCTTTTTATAGAGATAGATACATTTAAAACCAAGCAGGCTAAGAAAGGTTTGGTCTAGTTTTCAGAGTATGAGGAAAATGAGGAGGGAGGAAAGATGTCTCCTCTTAGAAAATTTTTAAAATATGCAAGTTAAAAAAAACCTTTCAGAAGTCATAAAACAAACCAATCAATCTTACAGCAAAACTAGCTAGGTTAAAAGTTTAAATATGCCATTGATATATTTTTCAGCTGTCTATTTTGAGAGCTGTAATGAAAGCTGGCCAGATTTGTTCTTTTGTGGTGGGGAGAATAATCATACAGTGAACACACATTGTAGATTATGCATTTATTCCTGTAAGAAACAATAAATTATACTTAATCCTTTTGGGGAAAAAAAAGTAAAAAGGAAGCAAAAAGACGTTTTTCTCATGCTTTTTAAGTGCTGTGCAATACTACCATCTTTAAGATCAGCAGATGCATAACTACTAAGGGCTCAGAAATCCTATTTAAAAATTTCTTTTTAAGTCAAGAACTGTATTTAACCAACATGCTGACATACACAGAGTAATCTGCGGGCAGCAGGGCTCATGGTATGGCCTGGCAGAGCAAACTCAAACCTCGATATGTTAGGTAAATTCGTGCCTGGCAGTTCACACATGGATGGGACAACCATATCAAAAGGTGAGAGGAAGTTTTAACAAAGCCCATGCTTACTGTTAAAGTCCCCCAGAGAACAAAGCTGTTCCGCAGGAACACACTGAACAGGTTTCTCCTTATCTAAAAGGGTTCTCACTGCAGCTCTCCACTTCAGTTTACTCAGAACTACAAGCTGTAATGACTACAAATGGTTTCTTACGTTATGAACTTATTGTAAAACACAAAAGCATTCTCCAGGTTTCCCTCCTCCATATACACCGATGCCATGCGCTCCATCTCCACTCCGGATCTGAAGTAACGCCGGGGAGTGATGTCCTCATTGATCGTGATATTGCTGCCCAGCTTGCTTAAGGCACGTACTCTCTCCTCTGGGGTCACAGAGATGTCTGTGTGGTCAGGAACAGCTACGAGCTTTTTCTGGAAAAGAACAGTCTGATTAGCTAGGAGAATATTCCATTTCACTTTCAGTAAGTGGTCTCAGTCAAGCAGCTCAAGGGAAATCTTCAGCTAGTTTTTTTTTCAAAATAGGCATTGGTTTCCCCCACCTCTAGCTACAGTTGAAACATTCCAACATGTTTCTCAATTGCAAGTAAATTTTGATCAAAAAGAAAAAGTGTTCTCATCCCCCCCAAAATAAGAACAACAAAAAGATGGAATTAGGAAAATCCCTGTAGGAAAAAAAAAAACAATTAAGTAAATCACTGTAGAAATTACGAAAGGCAATACAAAGTGTGTCCTCTTTAGAAGCCCCCTCAGATAAATTCTACAAGGTTCTGTCTTAAGTTACTGAGATAATTTGATGGATGTTCTGAATACTCAGATTCCCATTACATGATGTATAGCATTTGAATGCTAGAAATAGCTCAGGTAACAAAGAGCAATAAGTTCCTCTGGTCAGTCAACAGCTCATTTCAACTAATTTCATTTCCAGTTTTTAATGAGGCAGTTAAAGACTAAGTAGTTAGAACTAATTACTGAAGAAAAACCATAGCTGCTTATTATGGTCATTACCTTCCTGCTAAGTAATAAATAAATAAATAAATGGCTACTTCAAGTTGTCCCCTCTTACTTTGATGGGATTTTTTACTCTTTCTATTCAAAATGTTCATTTCAACTTCTTAAAAACCTGATTGCTGAGACCCTATAAATCACACATACAGAAATACAATAAATTCCAACTGAACCATCAGGCAGAACACGGGAGAAACGTGGCAGCACGCAGCAAGAGACCCACAGAGCCACCACTACTAAACAGCTCTCTTGAACTGGTTCCTAATTGAAAGAGAAGTTGCTCAGCCACTGAAGCACTTCTTTGTAATACATACCAGTGAGCTGACAGTGAATGGCTGCTCCATGCTGTTGTCTGCCTGCAAACCAAGGAGATTGCTCTTTTCCTCCAAAGTCTCCATCTGACTGAAAAGGGCAGTATTAATCCAGAGCTCAATATTTGCCACCAGATGTCTCAGGGTTTAATAGCCCAAGGGAAACTGGAATATAGATAGGCTGATTGTGGTTGTGTGCTGGAAAAAATAAGTCACTCAGATTAGAAATACATTCAAATGTCATGTAACTTTGCATGCCAGCACCCACGCATTACTTTGGTGGCACAGTGCTTACATATTTAATAACAATTTAAAATTTACCAGGCATCTGGAATTTAAATTGGGAATGCATAACGGCTTACAGTGCAGTTGTGTTGACCTGTACTAATGTTATTTCAGCTGATTTGAACACAATACATTATTTTTACCACTTTTACAGCAACTTAAAAAAACCCTAGCTTTCAACCATCAAGGGAAAAACTCAGAAGTTTGAGGGCTAATCACAGAATCTGTGCTTCTCTGAGCATATGTTTTGACAAACATATTTATAAACAGTATGAATCTGGTATCTTTGTTTCCTGCCAAGCCTATAATTAAAGATAAAACTTTACACACAAACTTGTATCGGTAACATAAAGCAGAAAAAAATACTTCAAACACCATATGTTCTACCTGCATAGCTTGCTGACTTCAACACTCAAAATACAATGAACTCTGATGGGTCAACTTATAAAAATTCCTCCTTGCACAGCTTTGAACAAGTAAAGAAAAAAATGCAGATGTTGTGGTCATCAAAAAAAAAACCCAAACAGAAACTAAACCAAAACCAGAAAACCCAACTCTGAGACAGGAATGAAATACTTAAACTACACAGGAAATGTGAAAATTAAGTTTCTAATGTGTTTTTTCACTTCAGTGCCCTCAATTTAAACAGATTTGATCCTGCATGTCAAAGGCACTTTATATGTTGCAATTAACATGCTTACGCTTTTATAAAAGCATAGAGTGGGTTCAGCAAAGATATTTTCTCCACACACCTCTCTCTAGAGGCCAGAGGACTCTGGACTAAAGAAAACAACCCTAATGTGTTTTTAGCTGGCTGTATTTCTCAAGTATTGATTTTTGTGTTAACATCTTCCTCATTTTTCTTCCAAAAAGCAACACTGTCTATTAGATCGATCCTTAATTTTAACCATTAGAGCAATTCAGTTTCAAGACCTGCTTTTTGCAAATTAAGATATTCAAACTGCTTGCACAATTTGTAACCAAAAAAATGAGCATGGCTTATGCATCGGAGAAAGCAACCTTAGTTGTGGTTGCAGTGCTAATAAAAACAGTTCTCTAAACAATTTGATTTTATATACTTGGAGCTCTGGTATAAATGATCAGCTTGGCAGGAGAGCCTATTCACAAACTGTAGAAAGGCCCCACGGGAAAACGATAATGAAATATATTTGCTTTAGGCTGCTCCAAGAAACATTCTGCTTTAGGGCTAGTTCCACCTGAAACCCTCCTTCAGCTGAAGCACTGTAGGTGTGGAAGACTGTGAAAGAAGAGAGCTAAAAGCTTGGCCAGTGCAGAGCTTGTGTCAGACTTCTGCCCATGCAGCCCAGATTCTAAACAGAAATAAAATCTTCAATGAGAGATTCTGCATTCACGTGCTTTGTGGAACTCAGGAACAAAAACCAAACCAATCAAACAAAAAAGGAGCTAAAAAGCATAAATTTTACAAATATTTATCCATTCACTTATCCATCGCTTGTGAATTTTTTATTTTATTTCCTCTAGAAGCATCTGGGACATCTAAAATACTTGAACGGAAGGATGGATTTGGTCTTATGTATACATCCAAGCATAACAAGCTCCTAAATGTTCTCCTCTCTCAATGTATATTAAAAAAATTGTTCAAAAGTAAAGGTGCACGAAAGTATTTCTCTTCAATTCCTTATTTCGTTTAGCAGCTTCTGGCAAGAAATCTTTTCTTTAGCAGCTTTTCGTTCTGCTTCTAGAGGCTTTCTCCCTTAACAGACCTTCTGCAAAGCCAAGAGAGGAAATGGACATTTAGGACAATGTTCTTGAGATGATTCTGACTGAAGACATGGAATATGGATCAAATGCTTCTTTCAGCTGTCACCACTCCTTGGAGACCTTTCAATCTAGCTGGTAAGCAAGCGCAAAAAAGTCAGTGCAGCAAGTGGCAAACCAAAAGCCACTAATTAGTGGTTTGGTTTGTTTTTTTGGGGCCAGTACTCCCAAAAAAAAATCTTTGTTAAAGAAGCCTCTGCTATTTCCCAGTCAAAATCTCTTTGGAAGTGGCACAGGAAGACATCATGGAACCCTTTACTTGAAAATATTTCCCAGCTTGACTGGATCCAAGAACATTAACGTTACAAACGTAAGTTAATTCATTGAACTCATAACCTAAAGAAGAATTAGCAATATTAATTTTTTTAAGTGTGATACCAGGTACTTTAAAGAGGAGACATCTGGTAACAGCGGAAACTCACACTTCCTCAAAATTGTGTCAGAGCCTGGAAAGGATGAAGAAGCTCTGCAGAGAACACAAGACAAGTCACAGTGCAAGAGCTTAGCAGAGGAACGCCTGCAAATAAAAGAAGAAACTGAGTTTTTAAATTTAGCTTCAGGAACACACTAAAAATGAGAAACTGTAAATAAAGAAGAAATAGTAAGATGAATTTGTGTCCCTTTTACAAAAATGTCATGGAAGATTCAAATATATTAGCTATTACAAGTGGCAGTGTAACCTAAAAAAACTGAAATCCTATAAAGAACTGATTTATGACTGCACTCCAATATATTATCCTTAACACGTGGACACACTGGCAGAATTATGAATGATTAAAATGCAGAGAGTTAAGCTTTACTAGGAACACCACCAGAGGCAGGTCTGCCAGCTGCCCGGAATGCCTCTGTGCATAATGTTCCTCACGGCACAGCTTCACAGTCACCTTCAGCTGGTCGAAGGGCACGACACTGCCAAGGGGCTCCCTCACCCTCTCCCTCCTGCTTCGTGCTCTCACTTTGTTGGCTCCACTGGCTTCAAGGCAAGTTGCAGCTGATCCAAATTACAATTAAACGGACTTTTAAAATTAGATACTTCCTTCTCAAAATCAAAATGCAAAGGAGCAGGCAGAACCGTGAGGCCAGAAAAGCAGAGAGATTTGTCCCTTTCTGAGGCAGTGCTGTCCTAGACTGATAAGAGCTGGCTTTGGAAAGGCACCCTAAGAGCTTGTATGGTACCTACAAAAATTGCTCAGTTCTCACAAGTGACTCTGTTTTCTGGAAATAAACTTACATTTCACTTCACAAGAGTAAAGATAAATTCAAATACCGAATCTCTCTGTATAGCTCAAATTATACTCAAATATACAAAATAGTTATGCTAATGCAGTGAACTACACTCCAGCCTCAACCACAGGGGATAAATACCAATGCTAGCTTGGAGCTGTCTTAGTCGATTAGTCTCTAAAGCGCTCTAAATTCTAAGAGCAAAGATGCATTTTTCTACGATAGTATTTCAGGCACTCCAGTTAAATTAGATGGACGTAGGTAATGTTTGTTTGAGAAGAAACGCCAGGACATTTAGCATTCAAATCAAGTTTTTTTTCTAGTTATGAGTTTTCTGATAGTCATTACCACCATATAATAATCTTACATCTACTCAACAGTTAAGAAACTTTTCTTGATTTCATTGGGAATAGCACTTCTTACCAAATCCTATTTCCTCCTCAAAAAGCATTTGTTTTCCTATATGTTCCATCTTATTATGCTATGTATTAATCCTTGAAAAATCCATTTTTATCAAATCAAAGCTCTTCCGCCACAGGAAATAGAGCAAACTCAGAAAATCAGCATTTTAAATGGCATTGAATGTCATTCTTTCTGTTCAGGCTAACAAGCATCATACCAAGTACCAGGGAAATGAAAAGCAGAGAGAGCAATTTTAAGTGAAAGTATATGCCAAGAGTAGTACACGAAGAGAGAATAAGCATATCAAGTACCTCAGGAGTAGGCTCGTAAGACAGAGGTGGTGTGAGAAGATCTGGGGAACGCATGCACAAACAAACCCTTCTGAGAGCTGAAATACCACAATTCACCACAAATTCTCCAATGCCCTCACATTTCGCTGCATGCTGGCATTTCAAACCATTGCCAGGCTGGCAGGATGTGGACAAATGAGGCAGCTCCTGTGCTCAGGGCCTGACAGGCAGAAAAAAAAAAAATTTCCACGCTACAGAGGTGTGGTGTGATAGCGAGAGGTGACATGCACGGCTGCACAGTGAGGCCGTAGTGGCTCCGGTGCAGCACGAGCTGTTGGAGCTCCATAACTGGGGTTTGCAACGCCTCCAGTGCAGCCAGGGCACAGCCTGGGCACAAGGAGGTGTCTCCATGCCTTGCTGGGACAGGCTCTGAAATGTCTGCCCAGGATGGCATGTCCTCCCCCGATACAGCCTGGCTCAGAGAGATGCCATCCCAGCCAAGCCAGGGAAGCCAAGTGGGATCATGCTTTGCCCAAGGATGCACACAGGGACTGTGGCACTCCAGTGGGAGCTGTGCTGCTCCAGCTCTCCGGAGGGGACACAGACACAAAGAGGAGCTCAGGGTGTTAGGACCTCGCAGAAACTAAATGCAGAGTGCGAGGACTGAATTCAACTCCTTGTCATCATCTGGAGGCTGCTCTTCCCTCTTCAGTTTTTCAGAAGAGGTTTTAAAATGGTGAATGAGCTTTTCAGATTTTTAAACAAGTAACTGAGCAACTTCAATAAATATTAGTTACATATGAGTTTTCATTTTGTATCATTAGTTACAGCGAAACATTAGTTTTCCCTTTGCAACTCATTTTTAAATTCCAAGGGAATTAATTGTAGCACTGACTTCACTGCTGTGAGCAACATTTATCAATATTTTGACTATTGGTCGTACTAAAAAAAGCTTCATTAAAGATAACACTGGCAAAATTTTCCAAAGCACTTTCTTCATTCAAAGATTAGGTTGAGAATAATTTATGCCATGATTTATTGTCTCCATATTTTTAATATAGGATTATTTTAGAAATACTCATGCTTTCATTTGATATTTTTGTGGAATGTAAAGCCTAGATGAGGTTCCCACCAAAATAATTTACGTCACTCCAAGGATTCTTACAGTGTATCTAGAAACATTTGTTAATACGGAAGTTAAAATGTGGCATAGTTCTACTTTTCGCAAACTGCTCTTGAGAGAACTGTTCTGCAACCATGCTACAGCAAGAAAAAGCTTACTTTAATATTGCCATGAGAAGTTAACTCAGTCACACTTCATGTTACTATACTAGGAAGTGCGATGATTACTGAATCCTAAAATAAAGATGCATCTCAAACCATAAGGAGGTCACTGCTCATTAAAATAGCCAAATTGGCAAGTGCAAATAACACTTTTCAATTACCTGTAA
The DNA here is from genome assembly GCA_013398015.1 of Oreocharis arfaki. Lineage (NCBI taxonomy): Eukaryota > Metazoa > Chordata > Aves > Passeriformes > Paramythiidae > Oreocharis > Oreocharis arfaki. Next base: position 138,192 of record VZRR01000316.1, read on the forward strand.
TGGAAATAAGTTGTTTCAGCAAACTTTAAATAGGGCATACCAGAGATTGCCAGAGGAAGGTAAAGGATCATTTCATGCCAATAAGTCACCCATGCAGCAGAAACCTAAAATTCTGTACTCGGAAACGGATATTCAAGCGACTTTGGTGAAAAACAGGTTAGAAATACAGGCACCTATCTCACTCAGCTCTTTTTGAAATGCCAGGCCATGTATTGGCACAGCACATAATCAGTCATCCATACACACTTGGGTTTGATACATAAATATGCTAAATACCAGCCTAAGTAGCAAACAGCCTTCTGTTGGTTCTCTCCAAAAAGAAACAGCATGTTCATCTGTCAACATGCTTTTTGTAACAAGAGCTCATCATCCAGCTGGTATAGTAAGTGGCATCTTCTGGAAAGAAAAACAACAAAGCACTGAATATCATGGCAAGGTAATTCTCTTGGGCAGAGGAAATACCCAACCAACAAAACCCAACAGAATGGCCTTTCAGTGAAAGGAAGCACTGTGAGGAGCCAGTTCATGAAAACCCTGTGCCTTTCAATGGAGAAGCTGCTCTTTACAGCAGGAGCTACTAAGCTCAGCTCTAGAAAAGCCCACCTTGGTAGCAGTTCATGGTTTGACACTGCTCCTTAGCTCCATGGCTCCATTTAAACAGCAGTGCCAAGACCTCCTCCCAAGCTCCACTAACTCCCAGAAGCAGCTGCTGAGCTATACAACCATGTCTCCCAGAAGTGGGTCAAGAACATTTCCTTTCTGTTACTGGTGAAGGACCAGGGCCTTCCATGTCCCTGCACACTGCCCAGAGGCCTCTCTGCAAACTGTGTCAGTGGTGTATAGACAGTTGCACCTTCACCAGCTTGGGTGCTGAGGGAGAAACCACGTGCAGGGAAGATCCTCCACGCACAGATCTGCCAAACTCAAGCCTTCATTATACGCTTAAGCCACTCAGTGCTGTATCTTATATCACAAAACTGAGCTTTATTTTCATCTTAAAAAAAGAGTGGGTGACACAAGAGTCTGTTTTCCCACAGTTAAATCAAAGTTTGAATAATTATCTGAAGACTGTTATAGTTCTTCTGCAAATATTATGACTGCTGCAATTAGTCAGCACAGTTACTTGAATATCATTGACTACCTGTTTTCTAGGGACAGCATTCCTCTTGGCACAGATACAAACATTCCTGCATCATGAAGCTACACTAATAAATTTAGATTGCTACTGGATCTGATAAGACTCTGCTAAACCACTACAATATGCAGATAATGTCCAGCACTGCACGTGCAAGATCCTGACTTTTATTCCCTACCGAGTATGTGAATGCAGAACCTACAGGCTTCTCTCTCCTATTGCTTCAAAGCACAGAGGAGACTTCTGACTGTCAACTATTTTCTCGATATTTTTTATGCAGGCTGTTTTGAAATCAACATCTAGTATGGTTGTGCTGCTATAACATAACCCTATGCATTCGAGCCATACACATAGATGATGACTTGCTACCAGATTTATTAATATGCTCTGTCTGAAAAAATATTAGTGACTTCTAAGAGAATGTCCTGAAAAACGGACTGGAAATACTGAACATTCAAACGTGCATTTGTGAACTGACAGTTCTTTCTCTTGTGGTTTCTTGTGTGAAAACAAAATACAATCCCTCCTCCGCCCTCCTTTCTTTAATGACACCACTCAGTTTTAGCAAAAAAGAATTTTTAACATAATGGATAAATATCACCCATGGTAGAATGTCTTGGATTACAAGCAAAAGCCTACTTAGGCAGTCAGTGAAATATACTTATGCAACACAGAACAGCATCTTTCCAGTGACCCACTAAAAGGATATTCTAGACATGGTGCAGAAGAAACACTGCCATTCCCTTCCTTTGGGAAATCCACAACAATCCCCCAACGAATTCGCACCAGGGTGCAGTAACCCAGAAGAGGATAGAAATAAAAGAAAGAACTGTTGTTATACAATTTGTTCTTTGATGATTCAACTGAAATACTGAAAAATAAAGGAGATATTTGCAATCCCTAACATCATTGATAAAACTAACTTCCACCATGAAGACAAGAAGCTGAGTTGCTAAGGGAAACAAATGAGAGGCTAAAATCAGCACAGATGCCTGCAGCTTCATAGGCTTCCAAGAAACAAAGCAAGTGTGATTCCTTGCAAAGCCTTTCTATTGTATCCCTATTTCTCTCAGAGGCGAGGTCCCACTAGGCTAGAGGGGTTAAGAATCTTCTGGTTCTTCCTATAAAATACAATTATTTTTTCTGGCAAAATATATCCTACCTAATTTTAGAACATTTTCAGACTCCACAGCATCTAATAAAGACACTTGTTACTTAAGTAACTGGTTGCAACAATCAATTTCTGTTTCTATCTGATCACAAATAGTTATGCTGTCTTACTTTCTATGTCTCAGAACACAAGGGACAAAATAAAGGAGAATCAAATTTATTTGACATTTCTGACATACAAATTCACAGTTTATCTGAAGCCTATTAAATTGCCTATAAAGAACAAAGCTTGTCTTTTGGCCTCAAATCAAAAAAAAAAAAAAAATTCGAGGCATTAGTTCAAAGGATTCTGACTTTTTTGTACACAAATGGCTAAGTAAGCAAAGGTCAGGTAAGAAATGGATAGTGAGATTGCCTACAGGATGAAGTGCGAATAACTACCCTTTAATCTGGCATGTTTTTGTAGTACAATGCTTATATTAAAATAATAGAGTTAATTGATTTCATAAGGAAATCTTTGACCTCCTGCCCTGTTCTAGATGATTCAGGATGTAGCAGGCTATGAGCGAAAAAAAAAAAAGAAAAAAAACCACAACAGGAAAAACAACAGGAATGTCTGGCTCTATGAGAAGAATTCTGTGTGCTTTAGACTGCTCATTCTACTTGGATAGTTATAATGTTTAATTTCTCTTATGTAAGTTTCTAAGATTGACAGTGGTAAGCACATGTTTTATAGCAGCACTGGCTGTAACATAGTCAGCTCACAGGGCTGCTTGACAGTCAGCTGAATTATCCAGAATATCAAAGCTGAGCATGACGATTTCTGGTTAACATTTTGTACCCTTGCAGGCCAACAGGCTATTCATCCCAGTGAAGCTGTGCACAGACTACCTTTGAGCCATTCAAATTATTTGCTTTTCCCCTCTGGATGAGCCCATTGATCTTTGCAGCCTATACAAGCTCCTTTTTATATCAACACAGAGCAGAAGATATCTCTGAAGGCTTTTTGACAGTGGTTCAGAGATGCTAAAAGAGGAAGATGCTTCCTACGTTGATTATGTAGAGAGCCCACAGCTTCCATAACGCAATTCCGTATGTTGTGTGCTGAGCTGTGACTCATCCAGAGCTGCCAGTAGGAAGTGGTAGGCAGTGGGTTGTGTCTGAGGGGCTGACTGACTCACAGCATCGCCGAGAGGCATCAGCAGCCGGGCAGGATTGAAAAGGCTGGATTTTTATATTAGGAATTTCTTTGCAACAACAGTGCTAAGCCACTGCACATGGGTTGCTCAGGAACTGCACAAGCAAGATCATTTTCTTTAATGGACTGATGATTCTATTTATAATGGAAAGCATGACCAGAAAATATGCTTCCTGGCATGACAATCTAAAGGTTCTAATTTCATTAAAATTGTATAGAAAAAACTTCCTTTACATGGCAGCAAACTAATTTTCAGAACACAAACTGGAAGCGTAACCTTTGATGCAGAAATAAAATTTCAGGAGCCTGATAAAACCAGAAAAAACATTATCCATAAATGCCCAGCAAACAGAGACCAAATGCTTAGTTCTATACAGTATTTGTTCAGTGTCTTCATGCACAAGTCACCTTGCCATTCCCTCAGCAGCTGAAGATTTCACAACACCCCTCACCTTGAGCTATTCTCTTCCTGATCTTGGTGATTAACTTCCAGGAAAAGCCTTAAGGCCTAACCTTGAGCATGTTTCATGCACGTAAAGAAAACCACATGAGAAATGCCTTCACAGTGTCTGCACAGCAGTATCAAGTAATACAAATGACTGCAGGACTGATCAAGAAAATGACCCCATTTTTAAACATTATGCTACAAAATACCCCTCTGCACTTAGAGCTATCTAAAATACTGTAACATACACACACACACACGCACACACACACACACACACACAGAGAGACCCCCAGCTATGAGATTTGTACCTACAGAATCATACAGATTTGGGATGAATGCTTCCTGCATTCCTACAGTATCCTGTGATCTATGAAACTCCAGACTTGTCAACACTGGCCTTTGGTTTGGTTTGGTTTGGTTTGGTTTGTTTATCCAAACATTCAGCACTCAAACATGCAATATACCAGCTGTAATGCACTTAGTACATCAGAAAACTCATACATTTCAGAGTATACTGCTTGACACAACAACAGACCTGGAGTCCATTCTCCTGAGGATATTTAATTAAGTTCTGGGTCCAAATCCTATTTTCTAGGACTTGGTTGTCTAAGGCAATTCATCAATACATGCTAACTACAGTTTTGGATAGTAATCCACTTTAGCCTGCAACGAGCAGAAATCCCACTTCTGTGAAGACAGAACTTTCTCAAAGCTGGTCTTCACCTGGGGAATTAACTCCCTGGGACGTACAGGCTATCCAAGATCTCATAATCTCACCACTTCACATTCTCAGGTGAAGGTGTGGGTTTTCCTACCCATGACTTCTCAGAGCATTTAGAACCATGTGCATATTAAATAAAAATAATTCCAGACCAAGAGGAATTCCCCCAGAAGAGACTTTCTGGCACCCTTCTGAAACAGGGCAGCATGTGCAAGAGTGAATTACACTCCTCAGTGCACCTCAGAAGGACACCTGAGATCCTACAGAGGTCAAAAGGAGGCAGGTACCAAACCAAGTACACGAGCAGAAAAAGCTCATCAGAGAGTTACTGATGCTCAGCGAACACAATTTCTACTGTTTTAGACTCTTTCACTTTCTGTTCCGATGATCATCTTTCACACGTATATGGAAATCATTTAAAAACAGAATATCGTTATCAGTTTGATTTGTCTCTGGCACACGCTAACATTCCGGACTCCCCACCACACTGCCAGCACCTCCTTGCGTAGACGCAGTGGAGTCAGCAGGTTCAGCCGGCCGGGCTCGCCGCCCGCCGTCCCCCGCACAGCCCCGAGCCCCCGGTGCCACCGCGCTGCCCCCGCCGCTGCCCCGCAGCGCCAGCCGCTCCCCGTCCCCGCCGCGCTCCCGCCCGGAGTTCCGCCCTGCCCGGAGGAGCGCTGCTTCCGAGAGGCCTCCGCGGGTCGCCGCACCTGACACCCGGGGCGGGGACGGGACGCTGGCCGGGCCGGGGAGCGGATGGAGCCGGTACCGGCTCCGGCTCCA
>VZRR01000316.1:143644-535251 GCA_013398015.1 Oreocharis arfaki
CAGGGGCCGCTGGCGCAGAGCAGCGGGATGGAGGCGGGAAGCAGTGCCTCGCCGGCTCCGCGCCCGCGCTCCCGCACCGGGAAGGGCGATGCTGCTTACCGGGTCTCGCATCCGTGCGAGCGGCGGCGCGGTGGCTGCCGTGGACAAAGCGCAGGGCGGGGGGAGGCAGGAGCGCCGGGGCGGCCTGGGCTTCCTCCCGCTTCTCTTTCTCTTCCTCCTCCTCCCGTCTCGCCTCGCCTCGCCCCGCCGGGCCGCGGAGCCCCGGGCGCCCTGCGCGGGAGCGGCCCCGGGCGGGCAGGTGCCGGCGGGGACCGAGCGCCCTGCGNTGCCGGGCGCGGGTGGCGGCGGGCGAGGGCAGAGGGTGCTGGGGGTGCAGCACGGTCCATGCCCACCTGGCGTGTGTCTCCTCCGCATTTCCCACGGTCCCAGTGTCAGCCCAGCCATCGTTAATTCAGTCCTCACCTGCTTGGGTACCGGAAGGTTTGCACGCCTCACTTGGGCTCTCCTGAACTTTGGAAAGGGCTAATGAGGGGAAACAATGTTAGCACCGTTGTTGAGGAAGCTGTGGGTCAGCAGGAAAAGGACGAAGGTTAACCTGAAGGTGTGATGGTCAATGTGTGGCTGCTGTACCTGGGAAGAGGCATGCTGGACAGGAGGGACTTCCTCCTCTGAGGCAGACGAGATAGCCTGGGTTTCTGAGGAGACAGGGAAGTGCCTTGGGCTGGCCTAGATCTCTGCTGGGAATGTTCAACTAATGCAGCAGTTACTCACGCTGTGATGAGTTTGGATGACCTTCTTGTTGTCCTTCTGAACTTGCTCAGCAGGTATTGATCATATTGATGTCTTTCTTGGGGCCCAAACCTGGACATGGAAGTCTAGACATGGTCTAAGATACTTGTATTTAGCTCATCCTACACCCCCAAACACAGTAATGTCCTTTCCCTTCCTTCCTTTCATTGTGTGTGAGGCTGTTCTGGTTGCTTGACATCCCAGCCTTGAGGTACCACCCTTGGTGCCGGTGGCTGTGGAGTGAGACAGCAGGTCTTGGTCCTGACTTCAAGAACAGGAGGGACTGATTTGGGCAAGCAACAAAAATCCAGTATGCTGAAACACTTACCTTGTTATCTTGGATTTGGCTGAGAGAGTTATGAAATAGAGGCTCCAGTCTGTGCCATGGAGGGTTTTCAGTGGAACTGTTGAGTTAATCCTATCCTGAGGCAGACATGGAAGCAACACTTTCAGTGCTGCAAGGATTTTGTCTGCGTAGCTAACAGTTTCCCAAGGGGAAGTGTAGAGTGGGTTTTCCTGTTGTCCAGACCCTGAGTGTTCCAAGACTGCATTTCTGAATAAGGATGGGAATAAGAAGATAAAGTTTGGTTGCAGGAAACTTTGGTAAATGGAGAGCCTACCAGATGGGTGTTTGAAAATAGTCTTCTGTTAGAAAAACTGGCAATCCTTTGTAGAACTCAGGTCAGAGGTGAAGTTAGGCTGAACATTATGCTGATTTAGGTATTCAGTATTGAAGACATTGCACGTGGTGCTCTTTTCCAAGGACTGTTGGTCAGTGACCTGAATGTTCCCCTGTAACCTCTTGCAGGGTGCGTCTGTGCCTGGTTCTTGTACAGCATGAGAAGATGTTCTAGAAAAGTTTGAACTTGGATGTCCTGGAGCAGCCCTTAGTGGCTGCTTCCAGCATGAGTAAACCTAATTTCAGACCTGTTTCCACACAACCAGATTTTGAGCAACTGATAGATCCACCTTCCTTCACCTCCCTGAAAGGGCAGTCCCCAGTGTGTGCCCACTGCTTTCTTCAGCTGGGCAGAGCCATGTGCTCTGGTTCATGGAGAATCAGTTCTAGTTCATGGTTAGCTGTGATTCTGCAGCAGGGAAAATGCACCACTGGTGAGGGTGGAAGGTGTTTGGCGTGATTCTCTTTTCTTCCCTCCCTTCCCTTGTACGTTTTGTGCAATGCCACATTGTCAGGTTCATCCCGTGCACCTTGTCTGAGTGCTGGGTGGTGCTGCAGAGGTGTGAATGGGAGCAGAGGTGAAGGGCTTTGCTGCCAGACACTCCGAAGAGGCACAGTCTTCCTCTCTACCTAAGCTGGAATTCTGGATCCTACTCGCCCTCCCTTCAGACCTGAGCCTGTGTCTGTATTGGGTGCAGTGTTTGTTGTGCCTGTGCCAGGTCTGCCCTGCTGCATTATGGAGTGGGCCAGGTCTGCTGTGAGTTCCCTGGGGCGGTCAGGACACTGGGATTTACAAATGATGTGTCTTGGACTGCCAACCTCTCCTCCAGAAGTTGAGAACTCAGTTCCCAGTGGTACCACAGGTTGCAAGAGGAGGTGTGTCATTTGCATACGTTTGCATGAAGATGTCCTTTGCATGTGTTTTCTATAGAGACAAACATGTTTTGTTTATATTGCTCTCTATCTCCGAGATTATCATCAAATGGGTTTCACTTTCCACAAGTCCTGATTTAGGAATTGGGGCTTGTGCCCCCACCCAGAAACACCCACAGTGCCTGAGCTATCCTGACTTGCTCTATAATGATGAACCCTTTTGGTGTGGTCTTTGCCTCCTGGAACAATCTTTTAGGCAGGCACTGACATGGTGAACTGGCAGCCTAGAAGAACTGTAAACAACTTCTTTACTGGTAGTGGCAGGAATATTTATTGAGATGGATGCAGTTGTCTTTTGTGTGCCGGTTGCTGCTATGCCTGCATCTTCTCAATCCTCAGTTGCCAGGTTAGGAGCATGAAGACAGTTGTGCTCTTTGCAGTAAGAGGGTTAACAAACCATTAGTGTGAGGGTAAGACAGTATCTGCATCTATCCAGCAGTCAAGCGCTTTCTCTCTGAAATATATTTTCTAGTGTTGGATTTCTTGGCATTTGGGCCAGGATAGCCAACTCCTGTCTGCTTAGATGCCAGGGTAGTCTTACAAGTGCAAATCTTTTGGGTCTGCCTTGCTGCTGCTTGCAATGTGAGAAGAGGAAAGCGGGTGAAACACTATCAGGATGACAGATGATTCAATTTCAGCGAAGTCCAGTAAAGAGAAATTATTATTTGGGTTTTCAGGGAATAACACCTTTGTCTCAAGTGAAATATGTAGTACTGATCGACAAGGAAACAGAAAATGAAATCTTAGTTTTAGCAAAATCAGTCATATAAAAGCTGAAATCTTCCGAAGTAAGTGATCCCTGAAGTGTTCCATCTAATCTATTTGAATTTTCAGTGGTTATCCACATGTACCTCAGCTTCTTCAGAAAGACTGCAGTCACTAAAATAGTGTAACACCATAGAAAGCAATGTAAAAAAATTGCCAACCAGTTGTCAGTGGTTTGTAAACCTTTATACCTATCCCTATACCAATATTCAACTGCTAAACAGAAATCTCTGGGGTTTCTACTGGATGAATTAATTCCTTCTGTGGCACTTTAAGCATATTTTTTTAGTAGTTCAATGATTTTCAGATACATTTTCTCAGTTGCATCAAGGCCCCAGAGGAAATCAAGGTGTCCCCATGCAGGAAAATGCTCATGGTAAATGAGATTAGTGATCCGAGGAAGTAGCCTTGCCATGTCTTTTGGATCTGCAAATTTGTCCTCTCCACCACTCCAAACAGCAGTTGGTATCTTTATCTCCTCTATCTTGTACACAGGAGGAGCAGTCTGTAAGACAGGGAGGAGAGCTGAGTGAACGCTCTTGTATCAGAAGCCGTGTTCAGAGAAAGGTTTCTGTGCAAGCATCTCTCTTTGCCTTTTTCTTCTGCACTGCCTCCAGTCAAACCATAAGGATGAAGGCCACCCTCTTATTGTTCATTGCCCTAACCCCAGTCCCTGCCTTGCTTATCATCACAGAAGAAATTAAAGAAACACAGAAGATTAAAATGGAGATCATCTGAGAACTGACCCAAATGACAATGCAGGATGGTTATTTGTCAGTGTGGCAAGCGACCATACACAAGATGTTTTCAAACTGACCCCTGTTATCAAAGGGTGGTTCTGTTTTCTTCCTTTTGCACTGCTTTTTTGGGCAGTTTCCTCACCTTCTACAGTACTGGGAATAAAACATTGGCCATTTCAAAATTTAAACTTCAGGTATTTTAAGACTGTATGTGTGTATGAATGGTGTCTGAGAAGTCTTTGGAATCTTTGTCCACCTGTAAAATAATATGCCACCCACAAAATAACCTGCCCTGACTCACGAAGCTCACTACAAGTCAACTAATCTGATCTAACCCCAAAAAATAGTCAGGCAAGTTATAAGTGTTGCAAGAAGAGCACAGCATTTCTGAGTGTTGACTAGGCAGTAACTAAAACTCCTACAGACCAAGTTCTGCCCTGTTTTTTTTTTTTTCCATACAGAATACCTTAGCTCACCCCAGCAGTCTCCACTGTGCCATACTGAATCATCCCTCATGTTTGATTTTTACAGCAAGTAGCCTCTGAAAACCAAGGTATGCATTTCCACTTTTAATTTTTTTCCCCTCCCCATTTTAGTGTTTAACTGAAAGGTTGACCTTGAGAATTTTGGGGAAGAGCTCTGTACTCATCCAGTCTTAGGACCTGGGTGTGGCTGTTTGCGTTTTGGGAATGGCAGGTAAGTTGACATGTCATTGGACACATCTCTGTATCAGTAGGGGAGGCTGTAAGAGTCTGTCTACACCGTGTTTGTGAATAGACTTTGACAATCATGAGTATCAGATTCAGATGAAACTTTACCTAAGACCACCTTCCCCCTCTTTTTGTAGCACTCAAGGTGCTAAAATATGAATTTTTCTATTCTTAGTTTTGCCAGGACCCAAGGATGAGTTCTCAGAAAAATGTATTGCCTTACCTGATTGTATTTCTTCATGTTTTCCTTACAGCCATAGTCATAAGCTTGAAACTGGTCTGCACGTAATATCTGTTAATAGACAGATAAATGCCACAGAGACAGATAAAATGAGAGTGTTAAAGTTGGTTTGAGAGTGAAGAAGTCGGTTTTTTGCATATGATTGAAATCAGGGGGACAGGATTCCAGGGATACTCAGGAGGGATCATGGGATAAATGGTTTCACCGCCTTTCCCCTTGCTAACAGTCTCTCCTGATCTTCAACCACCACCCTTGGTATGTTTAGTTATTAAAATCTTGCTGCCCTATCTTAATTGGCTCTTTAGTTAGCTAAGGTAGCTCTTCGTGATGCAGGAGCATGTCAGGGCTCTCACTAGCCTGGGATACCTCCTCGCACACCTCGACTTTCGTGTGCCTATTTGGTCTGGTCTGCTGTGCTCACAGTAGCGGCAACAATTTCAGAGGCTCTGTACTGCCTACGAGAGTACTGGGAGCAGGGTGGGATTACCTTAACACTGAACTGTTGTCTTCTGTGATTTGTCTAAAAGGAAAATCAAAGTAATAAAAGATTAACCTCTTTTACTGATAATGCGTATGCATTTTTTTTATCCAAACCTCTAAGTAACTGAGGATATGATAGAAATCTGCTAGCTCCTCTCTGTTTCATGGCTCTGGGTGCTGGGTTTCTGCTACAGAGACCAGGAATTTTATGCAGGGTGGTGTAGAGCAGCATGCATGTATTTAAGTGCTGGTTTAAGTGTCACTGTTCATTTAGAGTTCACTTAAGTTCACAGTTCACATACAGTGATGTTTCTGAGCCAGTGCTATCTTGCCCTGGTCTGATTTGGAGCTTAGGCAGAGCAAGCTTAGGTCTGAAAGTGGCCTGAGGTGCCAGCAGAAGAGGCAGTTCCCCACTTTGCCACTGTGCCAGCAGAAGCATTTGTGCAGTTGGCTTTTGAAGGTAATCCAGGCTGCAATTAACCTTCTGAGAGACAAGCTTTAACCTAGATCACTTCTTTGTTTGGTTCATCCCTGACTCCTAAAGTTCTCACTATCCTTGCTGCCAAGTGCCTAGACTATGCTTGTGTTCACTTCTGCAGCCTTCAAGGCACACATCTTCATAAATAAGGAAGAAGGCTGGAAGCCTTTAGAGCCTAACATGGAGAGGTGTGATGTGCCCTGGGGAAATCTCAGAGCCTCGTACCAAAGGGGCAATCTGGGGAATGATCTGGTGAGCCATGGGAAGCAGTGCTCCCTCTGTGACAGGTGAGAAGATGAGATGGGCAGATTCCCAGATCTGTCACCTCTGAACTTCCCTGTCAGCTGTCAGTTGCATAAAAAGCTGTAATAAGAGTGTTTATGTCAGTACAGTTATACCTGATGCCAGTGAATAACGTTCTGTGCTGATGTTCCAGCTGGGTAATGTCCTGCATATGCATCTGTTCGACTCTGGAGACAAAGCAAAAGGGTTATTAAGACAGAGATCCAGTGCTGTGACAGAATAAAGCTGTGAAGGCCCTGAGCAACATACTGCTGCTGTTAAAACCCCAATTTTATATGATATTCTTCAGTTATACGAAAGGAAGTTGAGGAAAGACTCACAAATATGTTACTTTACTGTAGGAATGTTTACATAAGATTTTATACCTTTGGGACAGTCTTTTCAACATTAGACCTTAGCCATAGAGAAAACATAATTTTAGAAGTGTATATGGCCTTTGTTTTCCCAGTTTCTGTGATTTATATGATGCTTTAAATAATGTATAATCAGTAGAGAAAGATTGTTAATATACAGTTCTCTTGAGCATGATGAAGCTGCATGTGTGAGAGCTTTTCATGGGCACACTTGTTAAATAGTCTGAGAGATGAAAGGTGACTGGAGAACAGACACGTGAAAGGTCTGTAAGAAAAACAGGTAGCAGCCAGAGTAAAGGAATGCAAACTTTCTGTTGGGAGAAGTGTGAAGAAACAGCTTTGAGTTTTGGCTGGAAATGTTTCAATGTGTAGCAAGCAAAAAGAAACCATCTCTTATGTTCAGATGAGCCAGGTGTCTTGTTGCTTCGGAAGGAAAATACATGAGCTGTGCAAAAGAGAAAAAGATTGTTCTCCATCCAGTTGCCCTTCAAAAGTACTTCAGATTTACTTGTATTAAGCTTTTCTTGGATGTGCTTACCGTATTCATATTTTGTATCCTGCCCCCTGCTATGTAGCAGAAGATACTGCCACAAACTTTTCCCAGACATGCACAGAACTGTGTTGCAGGTCCTTTCATCAGTTCATTGTAGTGAAAAACTCCTTTGCAGCCAAGTAGTAACTGAGGGGAGGAAAAGTGCAAAAGTTTCTTTAGCTGTTGCAGGATTATTTCATGCAGAAAACTCCCTCTTCTCTAAGTCACTCCCTCTTCTTTAATAGCCTTGCCTCTTCACTAGAGGCAGGATTGCTGAAACTGCTTGTCATCCCACTATCCTTTATAGCGTGTTCTTCCCAAGGGCAGACCACATGTTCCTCCTGCTTCTTGAGATGAGTGCTGGAGGTCACTATCCATCTGTATTTAGCATACTGATCTCAGTGAGAAAGGAAGTTGGCTGCACTGATGACTGCAGAATACAGGAAGTCCCTTTTTGCCCTAATATTTTTGCAGGCAGGTGCAAGGTGTACTGTGAGTATTACTGCTAAGTAAAGAGGGATCAGACAAAGGAGACAAATGAGAAGGGTGTAGAGCTGAATGCTCTACAGTCACATAATGGGTACAGCTTGGAGAGAAAGAGGATGTGCTCCTGTGGTTTGACATAAATTATAGCATGCATGATTTCCACATTCCCAGCAAACTCATTAAATTGACACCTTCTGGTATTTAAGTTTCATTTATCACTTTACAAGTAAATACTACACAAGCAAAAATGAACTGCATGTCTGATAAAATTAAGATGTGAAATATCTTACTTGTGGTTTTTATTAGTGCTTAAGGCTAGATTTAGTAGACTATATTAGATTTGTTTTGTTCTGGTATTTGAAAGTTTTCTTTGGAAATATTTGATTTAAATAAATAGTGGTGAAAGTATGCCTGCTACCTTAAAGAAGTTGCAAAAGAGATACCATGTGAAACCTTGCAGCTTAGCTCTCTGGGTAGTCTGAAGTCCAAGGGCACTGTCAGCAGTCTGATACACTGAATTCAATTCTAACTCATCACCCCTTGAAAGTTCAGGTTGAGTGAGTGCAGTAGAGACAAAGCAGACATTTATGTCTTTCTCTTTAGAAGGAGAAATGACTTACCCTGATCAGTGGCTGGGGAAGCTGTGTGAACGTTACCATAGGACTGGTAGCATGTGTGATGGTGACTACTGGTGCCAAAGCAAAGAATGCTTTAATCTTCTGAGACAAATCAGGATAAGTAGAAAATGCTATGAAGCCTGCAAGCACAGAAAAAGAAGTCAAGTTAATGAAGAGATGTCTACAGACCAAATAAATAAAAATGCGGTAGGCAGCAAAGAAGTGAGACTAGATTAGCATCCCATTGGCTGTTTTCTATTTTTGTACTGCAGACCTAGTAAGAATGTTTGATTCTTGCTTGAAACTTTTATTTGGAAGATAAAGTTCATTCTAAGGATACAAGCTCATTAGAGCATCTCCTGATATTGATCTTCTCAGAACTGACAATTTTGTGTTAAGGCCAGTTTTGGTTGAAAAGGTCTATTAATCAGATTTTTGAAATTCAGGTTCTTGCTAAAGTTCCATAAAGTCTAATAAAAGAAAGAGTTTCTCAGCTTGCAGTCTCTAAAAGACTGTATGTGTTTATGCTGGCATTCAGCAATACAATAATTATCTGGAGATTAGGAATAGAATTTTTCCTTGTAACTAAGCACATACTTGGGTGAAAGTGAATTCACACATAAAGTAAGAGTGTAGGGAAGGAATTAAAACTAAAAAGGGTTTGTTCCACTCTGTTTTCTGAATGTGTTTAGATTTTTCCACCTATGGATTTGACTGGTTGACATAATTATCTATAGACAAAGAAGGTGGTGACTTGGTCTGAACTATTCATTCTGCAATGAGACTCTTAGAATGCACATATGGGAAGAAAGGAAAATAGTTGTCTAAGAATGCCACTTCCATTTTCTCCTCTGTTTCTGAGTTGGTTTTTCTGAAAAGATAATGGTACACCGTGACATAAACCCCACTGTCTGCTCACAGATCTTATTATAAATCATAAGCACTAACACTGACTGTTTTGTACCCAGACAGTTCTAACATTACCTGAAGCTGACCCTTCAGAGTGCCCAACATAGTAAACATCCTTGTGTCCAGTTTTATTCATGATGAAGTACAGCTCTGCTGGAATATCATATTTACCCATTTCATCAAAGCTACAGGGAGAAACAGAAAAAGCTGGCAGACAATTTGACTATCACCGTGTGAGTTACTGATTGTCAGTTTTGTTCATTGCACCAAGCAGGACCCGTTGAAGGAGGAGGTTGCACAGTGTGTCTGCGTCCTTGCTTGAGCTGGGGAAGTGGGCAGAGGGGTGCAGCTGTACAGCCTGGCTGCCTGATGCCTTGGGCTCTCTGTGGAGGAAGTGCCAGTTTCACCTGACAGCTGCAGCCCTTGGGGAACTGAATTTAATTGGTGCTTTCAGCTGCACGGGTTACAAGAAATATTTTTCTCTCATTTAACATCAGTTGTGGTAGATCAGATTTCTAGACTGAGCTGAGTAGTCTCCTGTCCTTTCTACCCTTGGGACATGGTATCTGGTGGGAGACTTCAAGGTTACAGATGCCTCCCAGTTTTGGAAGCCTTTCCCAAAAGGAACCAGCATGCTATATGGACAAAGGTGACCTCTGTGCTTCCAGCTTTGCTTCTGTCTGTGCTGATTCCAGAAGAGCCTGTCCAAACCATGCAGCCAATTCCTTCTTATAACCTCCCTTGATGTGCACAGAAGTGGCTGCATCTGTGGAAAAGAGTTTGTCTAGTCTCCTTAAATGTTGCATGTCCCACTTAAAGTCAGATTATATGAAAACCTGTAGTGTTTTCATATAATTTAGAAGGGAATTTTTTCATACAACCAGAAAGGGAAAAGTTCTGCATTCTAGTAGCAACTTGCTAGTTCCCTGAAAGTTGTTTTCTTCAGAAATTCTTTCTCCACAGAGTACCTGAACTGCCAGAACTCTTTCTGGCAGGGTTTAAGGGTCTTGTGTTTTAAAGACCAGGTGTCTCCTCGGCTGTTTCCCAACCAGACATCATAGCCGGCATCTGCGAGGAGGAAGCCCAAGCTGTTGTTGGGCAAGTTGGAAATCCAGTGAATAGAATCTGCTAAAACACCATGATGCAGCAAAACTGCAGGCTTCTTCCCTGAAACAGGAGAGATTTTCTTAGGCTATAGTAGTAATAGGTAATGTGTAGTTAAAAGTAACTAACTTTTGTAAGGTGCAAAATTTGGTTTTGCAGGAGTGTTTAACCAATACACAGAATTCAGGCCACATTCTAGGCTGGGTGCCCTTGCTGAGATGGAAAGGTATGGAACATGCCATTGCATGTGCGAAGGGGAAAGATGGGGAATCCATGTAAGAGTTGCCTCTCAGGCCTTCATCATGTCCTATGCCATACCTGTATTTTGGCTGTTCCTTCCAGCAGGAATTCTGACAACACCAAGAATGTATCCATCCTCTGTTGTAACTTCATATTCCTCGCTGGGGTATCCATGATATCTGATAATTTCACTCTGTGGAAAGCCAAAGGAGAGTTTGCATTTAGAGTGTAGATATTGGTGTAGGAAGAGTTCAGAGGCTGCTTCAGTCCAGGAACATGAAGCTAGCCAAGAACATGCCATGAAGATAAATGTGATAACATATTGCTAGCCTTTCTCTGCTGCCCTGTGTTGTACTGGTAGGGAGGGACACCAAAAGGGATTCCTGCAGGAAAATAAACACCAGGTCTCTCTCTTTTGTGGATGATCCTATAACTGCCATGCCACAGCCTTGGAGGCCAGAGGATGCAAACAGCAGCGAGAGGAGTTGGGATGTGTTTCTGTGGTGTATGTTCTACTTAATGCTGTATCACTCAAACTGTAGTAATTGCTTTAGCTGTGGTACTCAGGCACTACACAGACTTATAAGAGTAGCAGGATGCAGCAAAGTGTTCTTCAGACCTGCTTAGAGGGTAGTTGGCTGGTATTTGATTCCCTATTGTGGGACAAAGTGAGTGACTAACCTTTTGGGAGAGTTTGTCATTTTTTGCAAGGCTGAGACAGGTGTGTAGCATTATGTTCTGCCTTGGAATGTGGTCAAACTACTCAAATAATGCCCTATTTTGCAAGCTATCAGTGGTGGGCTGAGAGAGAGCATCATGATCTCCTTTTGGTGTTGAATTATGCTAAAACTGGTCTGACACATCAACCCCAAATTAACATCCTGATAATGAGGCAAAGATAAACTGCTTAGCCGACCTGATTGGTAGTCAATCACTTTATACTATCAAAGTCCAGTCCACTCTCATACAGTTAAGTCCTCCTAACCTATCCCTTCTTGCAGTATGCATGAAGATTTCTCCTTTGTATGGGGACACCCCTCAATGTTACTCCTGGAGGCTGAGTGAAAGAGATTTTGCCCACTATTGTTGGTATGATGAGGGTGAGTTATATCAATCCCTACTTTAATAATTGTTTCTTTTTGCTAGCTCTAATACAATCGCTTTTATATGATTACTTTGATACAGTGCACTGTCCTATCCTATCTTATACTAGTAGTTTTAGCTACTGTACTGTGTAGTAAAACATTCTGATTAGGATATTTTTGTCTAATCATTTATTATAATACATAATTCTTTTTTATATAAATATATCTGGTTAGCCATCATTAGTCCTGCAGGACAAAGTTGTAGAATGATTCAATCACACCTTTGTAATTCCTTAGACTTCAGCAGTGAGACTGGATTCAGCTGCGCCCAGGCTCCTCTCTGAGCAGGAGTTTAGAAGTCAAGGGGGTCCTTTCAGCACCTCACAAATCAATGGAAGGGCTTCTCTAATGAACTTTGTCTGAAGCTCCCACTCTCCTCCTCAACAAGGTCGTACCTTTCTGGAGAGTAAACATGCAGCAGTATCTCTATCTGTTCCACAGCGAATCCTTTCTTGCCAAAGTGTGGTTAAGCAAGCCATGTAGGGTGGATCTCCTATTACAGACTCACAGCACCACCTACTACACTCCTGCCACAGTGAGGAAATCTTTGGTGATTCAGAGCAAGGGGTTTTTTGTTGTGGGAATCTGCTGTGTGAAGAAAGGTTCAGGCACCCTTACCACTGTTCTAGGCAAACAGGTTACAGAAGGGCAGGCCTTGAGGCTAGAAGCCAGCCTTTGTTTCCAGCAAAGGAATCCTTCTCTTGGGCTCAGACTGTTTGGATAGGAGCATCAACATTTTCTCCAGGTCCGTGCTCACGGTGCAGGAGGGACCGCTTTGAAGGGAACTTACTTTAGCCTCCTGACAGGCACTGTTAGTCAGTGGTAGTGGTAGTGGGAGAGAAGCTTTAGAAAGAAAGGGAGAGAAGGTGACCCGACTTACAACATTCATGAAGCACTCGGGGTTGCGACTCTTCTTGCAATGGTTTGTGTCCACACTCGGGATGGAGGCTGCTGTGAATCCCGCTGAAAAGGCAATTCCTTGGGAGCAGAGCAGCACGAGGAGGCACCACATCTTGGGGCTGCGAGGAAGAGCACATGCTCTATGTTTGTTGGGAAGAGAGTGGTGTGGAATTCCATGGGAAGACACAAGAGGAGTCTCCTGAAAGCTGCCCAAGGTCTGTTCCCCAAGGGCTCCCAGAATAAGCACCTGTGTGAGGAAGGACTGTTACAGCTTATCCTGTTTGATATGGGCCAGGAATGAGTCAAAGGCTCCAGGATGAGAAGGAACAAACCTGGAGGCCTATGTTTATATGATATGGATGGTAGTTTGTGCTGAGTACCTTCTTTTCTCTCTCACGTACAGTCTCTTCTATTGTGAATCTTTCTTTCTTGAAGAAAAGGCTGAATTTTTGTGGATTTTAGGCACTGTCTGGTGGTCACAGTAAAGCTTGTCTGAACAGAAATTGTAGTGCTCTCTATGTAATTAATGCCCTGCTTTTTGGCTGTACCCACCTTTGTAATTAGTGTGGAGGAAACAGGTAATAAACCCAGAGTGTCTTATCTGAAATACCATGGGGAAGATCATTAAGACTTGGAGAGTGTAGAAAGGATAGGTAAAATATTTGTTTCCTCTGAACTTCATAAAGGAATGAGGGAGGGAGTTGTCAATTATTTTCATTTTTTATTAAATCTATTGTATCCCTTGAGTCACTAGAACATTTGGATTAAATCACAACTGGAATATTTTATATATATATATAGATATAATTTTATGTATATATAAAATGTATATTATATATAATTATAATCAAATATTATTATAATATATGTAATATAATACTAAAATTGTAATATTGACATCTAAACTCACTGTAGTCTATCCACTTTGTAAAAGAACACTCCAATTCTTCTGTCAATACAACAGAAATCCTTCCACCTGTGTGCGCTGGAAGCACAGATTCAGAGTAGTTATTACACTGCTTCTGCTATTTTATTCAGTTCAAACAAAAGTAAAAACCACTTTCCTGTCTGCATGTGGAGCACTGTTTGGGAACAAAACTGAAAACTTCAGCATAAGTCACAGTTTGTACTAAAGGTGAAGCAATGGGGTAGCTAAATTATTACCCTTTTTATGGTGTGCAATTTTCTATACATTGTGCTGAATATCAAAGCTTTATAAATCAGACATAATGCACCAATTAACTCCAAGGCTTGGCACACAACTGTCTCATTCATTTCAATGGCCAAGTCTTGACTGTAGGAGCTTTGAACAATAATCTAGTCTTTTTATGCAATGAAACAATGCCAAAGACTGACATTTACCATGGCAAACTGGAAATAACTGAAATATTTTAAAAAGAGTGAAAAACAAAGGTATAGGAAAGTGCCTGAAAGACACATTCAAAAATGCCATTTCTGGAGGCTTATTATTAATGAAAAACCTTAAACCTTCTAGAAATTCATCAGTGTACTCTTGAGAGAGTTGTAATAGCCTTCACATACACTTTAAGTGGGACAGAAAGACACCAGGCTAGCAGATGTCAGAATCTCTAGATTAACTTACAGAGAAAACCAAAACACTATAAGAACAAGATTTATTCAATTTATGAACATGCTTTCAATGTTGAGATTTCCATGCATCCACAGTGATATGCCTAGGGGAAAAAAACAAGGAGAACAAGATGAAGCCATCAGTGACTCCTTTTTCCCATTTGCATGGGTGAAAGGCTTTTTCCTCTCCACCTCTGGCAAACACGCACTTTGACACACAGCAGTCAGAAAGGATGGCAGGCTGGCTGCTCTGAGGACCAGCTGCACAGAATGAGGACAGCACATCTTTATGGAGACAGGCAACAGAGAGAGAAACCACGGATGCATATGAACAAGCAACTTACCTCTGTTATGACTCCCTTGCTTGCACCTTCTGCTGCAGTTCCTGGTCTGTCTCCTGACTGACTCACTGCCAGAAGCCTGTGCTGATAGAAGCAGCAGCAGTGGAGCTCTGTGTGAGATCTGCCTGTATAGGAGAGCATGTTGAAGTGCTGCTTGTTTGGCCGTATTTAAGGAGTGGAGTTATTCTATGATAAATAGCGCCGTTGCATGACATTCTGAAAGACCGAATTGCACCATGGATCTGGTGGGATAAAGAGGCATCTAACCTGTCATTAGAGTACTTAGGAGGAACTTGGTTATTGTTCCCTGAGGCTGTGACAGATCTTTATCTGTACTGCTACCTGTCTCAGTAAGTGCTGTAACTACTGTATTTTGGGATGAAGAGGAGGAAGAATTCAGCTTTTCTCAACATTTTCTAGCTATGAATGTGATCTCTGCTGCTGTGAGTAGTACAGAAGCTGTTGTGGTCACTGGTTCCACACCTTGTGCTTGTTTGCTGAATTGCTGCTAGCTTGGGGACAATCCTTCTTTGGCAGATAATCTTAGAATAAAAGCACAAGTGATTCGAAAGGTGTGCATTTAGCATCACACACACATTCCTACATGTGAACACCACAACATGCAAAGAAGAGTTTGGTCTGAATTAGCCTGCTTCTGTAGGGATTGTCAGGAATTGAATTAAGTTTGAAAACATTGTGTAAGGTTGGAGTCAAGAGAGGATGCTAATACTACTTATTATTACCAAGCCATCTCCATGAACTCTGTTAAAACACATTATGTTGGAGACTGCTGCCTAACCACTGAATTAATTGTAGTCAGCCTGGGGGAACTTGATCCGCACTGAAACTGGCCTGGTTTCTTGACACAGCAAATTCTTTGAAATGTGGATGCTAATGATCTGCTGCTTTGCCTGGGAAAACGAATGAAGTAAATACTTGTTAGGAAACAAAACCTGAGAGTCACCGCAGAAACAGTTCTGCTTTGTGAAGTAGGGCACTGTGGAAAACCAAAAAGGTGATTCCTCAATGAAAAGCATCACAGCTGAACAGATTTGATACCCCTGCTTAGTGAGAAATGTCAAAGACTTTGCTCTATTCCCGGCTAACACCATCATACCTTTTTTGTTTCATAGAATTTTCAGCCTGGAATGATCTGCAACATTTTACCTATTTCACCTTATGGTGGCATACGGGATGTATGATGTTTTTTCTGGTATTGTTGATGGGAATGAAGAGAAAAGGATATGTTAGCCCATCTGAATAGGGAAAAAAGAATGAAAGTAATGCATATAAAGAGAGAATAGAGAACACAAAACTTAGAAGGTATAAAGAAACTTCCCAGGATGGGCTGTCCTTACTTAGAGAACCAGGACAGCTGAGGTAGTAAGCATTTTGTTTTGAAATGTTGTGGCAAAACTGAAGCCCAGGTGGTCTGGCCTAGAGCTGGACACAGCATGAACTCAGTTTAGTGTTATAAAATACAGGCTCTGCTCCATGCCATGGAGGGGTTTCTTTGTGCTTGTTGGGTCTGCTGAGTTAATCCTGTCCTGAAGCAGAGGCGCAAGGGACCCTTGCAGTGCTACAAGGATGTTGTATGAGTAGTTAACAGTCTTCTTAGGGAAAGCATAAGGTGTGAGCGTGCCTCTTGTCCAGACACTGGCCATTCCAGGAATGCATTTCTTGGGAATATGCATTTCTGAGGACTGTTCTGCACACATGACTCCAACAGGCCACAGATTGCTTTCCTGAGAGTAGTGTAACTCATGCAATTTGTAGCAATACAATCTCTAGTGCTCGGAATTTAAAGAGACAGATGACCTTCTGTGACTTTTATTGAACATGCTGTTCATAGGCTTAATTGAGATCTGGTTTAAAAAATGCGTTTACCTTATTATTGCCCTGGTGAAGACCCTTCTGAAAAATACTTAGTTTCCTTCTGGCTCACATGAAACTTTTGAAGTGTTGTCAAATTCTGTCAGGAAGTAAGAACCATGTCAGACTACACAGACTGAGTAGGTGCCAGTTTGCCCAAGGACTGAGTCTTGGCACCCTTTGGAGAAAAAAAACCTTATTCATCCAAAAACATTAAAAGTTTCAGGATTCTAATCTTCATTTACAAGCATGGCAGAGAACACCGAAGCAATATGGGAAGCAGAAGTGAACTTGTGACTATATACATTTGCATGAGTCTCATACCTCATCATGGTTGGGCTGTTTAATTGTTTTTTAACTGATCCTGTGACCAAAGCACTGTCACTTCAGTGCTTTTCCAGAGGACCTGAGATATGATGCTGGATTAAATGGTAATTTGCACTAGCTTGGGAAAAGCGTTGCCTGAAGCTATTGCTGGGCTTTGTAGAGGGTGAGCTTTGTTGGTTTTTTTGGTTGGTTTGTTTATTTTTTTTAATTACTTTTTCAGATTGCCATACATTTATTTATTTGTGTTAGGAAAGGATTAATTAAAGTACTAAGTTGTATTATGTAGCAGCTTAGTGATTCAGTATTTCTTTCAACAAGCTGTAGTTTATAAATTCCAACAAGCTGGTCAGTAGATGCAGGAGGATGTGAATATCTTAGGATCTGGATGTGAAGAAATACTGGTGAGGAAGACCTTTTCACCTTTGAGGTATTACTCACTCGGGCATGCCCTTAGTCCGACAGCATATTCGCCACATGCTGAAAGATCAATCTGTTGTGAGGATCCCAGTGAGTTTGTCCCAGGCAGGTGCTGTGTCTCTTTCTGTTACATTCCAGCCTAATTTTCTTCAGATAAAGAGCCATTGAAAGGGTTAGAACTGGTGCCAGCAAACAAACACTACAACCAGTGGTGCTGTACTGCTTTAATCAGAGAAGGCTGGAGATAGAACATGTAATTTTTTATGGTTCTCCACCTCACTGGAGAAGTAATATGAAAATTATCTGAAAGTGGAAGTTCTCAAATGTAAGGCGGAGGGCTTGGATTTAAGATGCGTTTATACGCATATGTTTTAAAACATGTTTTCAAGTTTGCCTGAAATACATGAAACGTGATTTAAACTATAAAAGGAAAAGATATTTTGAGGTGAATGCAGACACCTGAAATACACATGCCTTACTCGGAAAGACTGAGTGTAGTACAGAAATGCTATTAGCATCTTAACTTCAGGGCCATCAACAATAATCTCCTTCCCAATTAGCATATAAAATTATCAGGTTAAACATGAATCATTTCATTGTTTATGTTGGGCTAGGAAGAGAAGGCTGAGCAAAAGTGATGAAAGGGGCCGGCCCGTTTAATTAGAGAGTGAGAGGCTAATTATATTGGGAGATCATTAAAGGCGTGGGATCTGGTTGCTTCCCTTTTCCTGACAGTCATTTGGGGTGTTCTTGCAGAGGGTTTGGATCGTGTTTTAGTCAGCAGTAGCTTGGGTCACAAACTAGTGACAATTCTTTGTTATCTTAAGTTTAAGATTTCATGTTCTTTATTCTTTTCACTCCCTCATTTCTCTATTTGTGAAACCTTCTTGCCCTCTCTCTCCCTCCTCTCCTCGACCTGTTTTGCTACTTTCCTTTTTAGGTAACTGGAGGATGTTATTGCAAAAATGACAAAGGAAAATGCTTGCTTGTGTGTTGTAACTTGTTCCGTCAGTCTCCCGTAAGCTGCTGTTCTCACGTTTACCTCCCTGGGTTGGGCTTCTGCAGACAATTGTTTCATGCTACTAAGTAGAAAGCACTGAAAGCAAACGTAGCTTAAGAAAAAGTGATACTTTAAAGTTAAATATTAACCAGATTTGAACAAGCTCAAGCGCCTCTCAAGTGAGGTTGACTTGTTGGGCTGTTGAACAAGAAGGAACTCCAGAGTGAAGAATAGGCATGGGGATACTCTATTCCGAGGTATGTGACCATTTTGTGCAGGTACTGGAGCTGTTGAAGGTATGGATATTCACTGGGCTTGGTTTCTTCCCTTCACAGCCTCCCGTACACAGGCTTATACAGATCTGGAAGTTTTTTCCACTTTGGAAATCTATTCCTTTGTCTATATTACAAGCTGTCAGTAGTATTGTTTATAGGAGCAAAGAAAATGCAATAACCGGTGTAATTATTGTGGCTTCACAAAGTGTGTGTTCAACATTTTTTGCTGTTCCGTGTCGAGATCAGCATGATTCTGAACATGGTGCGTGCAACAAACAACTTTGCAGAAAGCAGACAACTCCTTGGCTTACACTGAAAACAGATCATAATGCTTAAGAAAACCTCCTGCTGCCCCCATATTGTTTTAGGAAGGTAATTTTTTTGGTTTTGTCTTATCTTTATGGGTTTGTCCCCAGACTATGGTTCATTTTACATTTTCCTGTACTTTAGCATAAATTCTACTTAAACACATTCTTTTATAAATTTCCCATTCATACATGTGGGAACAAACGAAGATTTTGGACCTCTGTGACTGTGAAAAGGGTGTGTTGCACTAGTGTTTCTTTTTCTGGAGACAGCATTACATAGCTGTTCTTTTAAAGGTTACATTTCTATGCTTAAAGCCATCCTTTTATTTTAAAAAAGCTATTCAATAAAAACAAGTATCTTCTCCTCTGTCAGTACTACAAAGGGCTTGAATCTGTGCATTCATAAGGTGATTGGCTGAATAGACTATCACTTATTCTGGAAGGATTTCTTGCCTCTCTCCAGATCTACTACTCTGAGATAGTATTGCAGAGGAAACCAGTGTCATCTGGCTTAATTACACCGGGGTTTAAAGAATGTTCAAATGCTGCCTATGCTTTTCATGCTTATTAGTTAATATTTCCATATACATTCATTTTCTTTCTTTAAAAATTTTGACATGCAGTTTTCTGGATAAATTATGGTTCATTTGTACAGGATAGAAAGCTAGAGAAGTAAAAATAAAAAATTGTATGTTGCCTTTTCTGAGCAATATGTATTGGACATTAGTGTATTCCTCAGCATCCTAAACATAATTTAGACTTTCCTGTTCAGTTCATAGCATGCCTTTGGAATAATTTTAGTGCAAAGGAAGAGGCTATGGATTGGTTCAGAATATTTTGACATTAAAAAGTGTCTTCCTTTTTCTAAACAGCTGCAAAGAGCTGATGTAATTTAGGCAATGCCCTGCCGTTCTAAAGGAGGAAGCAATTTTAAATTGAAATGGCTCTCCAAGTTGCAAGACAGGCTTTACCTTCAGCTCTTCTCTATTGGTCGAATGCTTTGTCCTTCATACTGTGCCTTCAGCCTTTACTTCATGAGTGGTAGAACTTGCTAAATAGCGCAAGGATTATCAGCAGCTCAGCAAAGCTAAGCAGAGAGAGATGTAAGAAACCCTGAAAACAAGCAGACGACCTCAGATGTGGCACTTCATCTGGATCTGAGTAAACTACTAGGACCTGACATCAATCATGTTCCACAATTGATTTTAAAAAATCAAAAAAATCAGTTCTGTAATTGTCTTCCCTGACCGTGAAAGTTTTATTGCTTTTCTTGCACCCCTTATTTGGTGATCTGGTACTGAGTGATCTCAGCCATGAAAACCCTTGCATGTCCTGTGAGTACTTCTCACCTTTCCTGAAGCCTTAGATACTGAACGATTAAATCCTGGTCTGAAAGCCTTGCAGAAGAAGAAGTATTGTAGAAAGAGAGATTTTAAACACTCAATTATTGGCATATCTAATCTTCAAACTCTACTTTCCAGTCCCCAGCGTCTGTCCACTGCTTTTTTTTCAGCTGGGCAGACTGTGCTCTAGTTCATGGTTAGCCCTGGTGCTATGGCTGGGAAAAAGCACCTCTGGTGAGGGTGGGAGGAGTGTTCGGTGTTGTGATTCTCTTTTCTTCCCTCCCTTCCCTTGTACGTTTTGTGCAATGCCACATTGTCAGGTTCATCCCGTGCACTTGTCTGAGTGCTGGGTGGTGCTGCAGAAGTGTGAATGAGAGCAGAGGTGAAGGGCTTTGCTGCCAGACATTCCAAAGAGGCACAGTCTTCCTCTCTACCTAAGCTGGAATTCTGGGTCCTACTCGGCCTCCCTTCAGACCTGAGCCCGTGTCTGTATTGGGTGCAGTGTTTGTTGTGCCTGTGCCAGGTCTGCCCTGCTGCATTATGGAGTGGGCCAGGTCTGCTGTGAGTTCTCTGGGGCGGTCAGGACACTGGGATTTATAAACGATGTGGTGTGGGCAAGAGTAGCCACTCTGTGTCTTGGACTGCCAACCTCTCCTGCAGAAGTTGAGAACTCGGTTCCCAGTGATGCTTTCTTCAGAATCCATTGTTGTGGGAGCACTGGCCTTTTCTTCTCACACATCCCTATAGGAGATGCCATAGACATTGTCTGTGCTCCAGTTTCCAGTGCATCTCTGGGAACCAGGGAAGCAGCTGGGGCTCTCCTGGCTGTCCTCCACTGCCATCAGACCTCTGCTCTCGTAGTACTGCTCCTTGCCACAGCTGAGCATGAGCCCAAGACATGGACTTTGGGTCTTTGGATGTGGCTTGCACCTTGCATGTGAAGCCCAGGTATTCTGAGTACTATCCCACAGGTTTATTCCTCTCTTGTGTATGATGGGTGGATAACAACAACATAGCAACAGTAATAACCATGACACAAATCTGAAGCTGATTGTTTAGCTGTATCACTACTGAGGCAATCTTCTAACACTGCAGAAAACTGAGTGAGATTTCCCAGTCTTTTATCCTCCAGGCTTTTCTGTAGACTCAAAGGAAATATGTTTTCTTGGGTTTTGTATGGAGCCTGCTGCTTGTACCCAACACTGTTCTAACTCCGTACTTGGCCTCTCTGCTGATACTCCAGATGGGTGCTGTCTGTTTGTAAGAAATTCTGTTAATGCCTTACGAGCAAAGTTTGGAGAATTGTTTAAAACAGTCTTAAGCACAGTTAGTCCTCCTTTAGATAGGGCTGCCAGAGTGACAACTCAAAAAAAGTGAGAGGCAGAAGAGAGATTTGTGGCTGAGGCTTCACAAGAAAGCAAATCCTGGCACATGCCCAAGCCCCAGCCTGGGGCCAGGCAGGTTTTGTGTCCGTTCTGTTGCTACTGGAAGCCTGTTTTGTTACTTTACTCTGCTTGTGAATACAAATCTCTTTCTAATTTTCATGCTAAATTTCTTGGTCAGATATATCACCTTTTTTGCCTTGTTCCTTGAAATTAATTGGCTCTTCTCTAACACTGACCCTTTAATATATTTTGGAACGCCCACAATGCTGTCTCTCCATAGCCCAGCCAAGCAAATCAATCTTTCTTCAGGCTCTTCAAATTCCTCAGTTGTAGAGATGTTTCATGCTCCTGCCCTGGTCTGATCTCATTTTTGGACCCAAGTAACAAGAACTGTATACACTGTCCCAGTTAAGTGTCTTCTATAACATCTCTTTCTGTGAGAGAGGCTGTCTCATCTAGCATTCGACTTTCTTAGATGAGTGACTCATTGCCGCCTATTTGTAATTTTTCTTATCTTTATACTTTCATTAAACATTTTTTTAAATCCATATTGTTATCGATATCAGTATCATGACCTTATAGTTGTACTTCGTTCCTTCACTTAAATATTCTGCTATCTTTGCTCTTCCAGCCATGGAGCTGTGTTTGCCAATTTGGGAGGTATATTACAAGTTTAGCCTGTGGGACTTTTCACCCTTCTTTGTCTAAAAGGTATCTTCAAGAATACAAACCAGCAGAGTGGGCCTCCAAAAAAATCCCATACGAACAGGAAAAAAGTTCGTATTGCTTTGTTGTTTTTTTTCTTTAAACATGAATGGAACATGCTAATGCAGAGAGTATAATTTCTAAAAGGAACCCCCACTCCAGGGGAATAATAATGATTTTAAAAAATGCTTTAAATACATCAGTTACCCAGGTATTAGTTGTTGGAATGGATGAGAACGGTTTCCTTACATTCTCTTTGCCCTGGATACCTTCTGAGAAGAGCTGGTTTCGGTGGGTGAAAGAGCACATGTGACTTGTGTGTGCTGGTCTCTGTGCATTACTTCAGCCCCAAACAGTGTGGTCTCTTAGGGAGTGGTCTGTGTGCCATCATTGTTCATGGCTCTAGAACTGAGTTCAGCAGGAGCGTAAGGCTTAGAAAAGATTCCGTGGGTCAATGAGAGTATCAGTCAGAAACGCCTTGGGTTCAACTGCCTAGCAAGTAAAAGTCTTGGAGGCAGTACAGAAAGAAAAGCAAAAAAGCAGATCCTTTGGTGTCACAAGCTGCTGAACTAGCAGGAGTCAGTCTAGAAAGGAGTAAATTTATGTGGTAAATGACTGGGATTTCAGCAGGTGTTCAACCAAACAGCAAATCTCCCGCATCTTTAAATAAGCAAAGCCACACCTAAAAACAAGAGTGGTAGGGAAATCAGAGGTGCAGACAGACTCCACATGATCTTCTCTTTCCTGGACATGAAGATACGGTACTAGACACCAACATGACAGAGAGTGAGGTTCTAGAGAAAACTGATCTTTTAGATGGCACCTGTGTGCAAATCACCCCAAAAGGGATTTAAAAGAGGTTTTTCTCTTCAAAATAATTAAAACAGTTCTGGTTCTGGTAAAGTGTAAAATAGTAAATGGTGAATTTAGGCTTCTATAAGAATACAGGCAGATGTGCAAATTTAAAATATGACGTGTTCTTTGTAGATTTTTGTCTGACATAATAAAAGCAAAACGAGAAGTGGTGCAAGGTCTGGTAAGCATGTAAATACCTTCTTTGGAAACAAATCACTTCTCTTATGCAGCTGTCCAGAAAACTAAGCAGTAATGATGCTGGAGATAAATCTGTGTTGTAGACCAAAATCTGGCTAACAAAGTATAAATAAGATGAATATTTTTAAGGCAGGAAGGCATGGGAGGAGGGGGGAGGATGCAGGGGGAACTAACTGGAGCAGTGAGGAAAGAGCTCAGAGTTCAGGACTAGATCTTTTTCATGTAGAGTATTTAGGAAATAAAAAAAAGGAGAATGGAGAGGAAAAATTGTAGATAATATTTAAAGAAAATTTCTGTTTTGGAAAATGTTGGGTAAAATCCTCAATATCAAAGAAAAGAAAGAGACTTATACTCTTTTTGACTGGAGAACTCAAATACTACCCGTCTGCCACACCTCTAAATGTTATTTTCTGCCTGTGTTATGCTGTTAGAAACTCACAGTACTCCTGCCACTCTCAGCTTCTCCTCAGTCTGAATTCTTGCTGCTGGAGAGGGAAGGAATTGCAGTTTAGGTTAAGGATGTGTAGAAATACTGAGCAAAGAGCTGAGCAGCAGCATTTCTCAAAAGCCAAGCAGGATCTGACCTGTGGGCACACAGGTATGCGTTTTTAAGGAACTTCAAGGTCTAGAAAATAAACATTGGTGGGGGCTTGGTTTTTCAACTTTCACCTGAAGTGTGGTTCTCTTCTGAGAACAGATGAGTCAGGAGTGGCTCCTTCTGTTCAGCAGTGCTCACCCAAAGGGAAAGCCTGATGTAAAGTCAGAGATGTGGGCTTGTCCCTGCTTGCTGCTTATTACAGTGACCAGCTCCTCTGAGAGTGGAAGCCGTTTTGGTTTTTCTTTTCCTAATGGCTGCAAATAACCAGGATGTATTTCTTGGATTGTAGAAATAGCATCCAAAATGAACAGAAAATCCATTCCACTGTGCAAAGGCTCTGACTTCTGGGGCTGAGGGCTGAGAGCTGCATGGCAGCTGCAGGAGTGTCTCCTACCACCATCTTCTGGAAGGCACCAAGAACTACAGCCTCTGTCAAGTAGTTTAGGACGTGCAAGTAGTAAGCCAGAATGGGAAGTATGGATGTCTTAGTGAAACACGTGCTGATGAATATTGTCTTCTCACTTCAGCCCATCTGTCAGGCAGCCTACAACAACGATTTCAATAAAGTTCATCTCCTTTTGGAGCGCAATGGCAACTATCTGAATGTCCAGGACAGCTTCAGTGGAGACACCCCCTTAATTTGTGCATGTAAACAAGGAAACAACAGGATAGTAAACTATCTTCTTACAAAACATGCTGATGTCAACCTCAGAAATAAGGTAAGTGACCACTGACTCTTCCTTTGCAGTGACTGTTCCTTCAGATTCTTGGAGTGCCAGTGGGGACACTGGCAAGCACAGACAAACCTCAAGTTTGTTTCCTACTGAGGCACGTGTGGAGAAACAGGTGGAACAAAAAAGCTTCTCTGCTTATTTTGGGGCCCAGTGTAACTTAGTTTGTCCATCTCCATTTTGACAACCTGTAGTGAGTCTAACACTGTAGCACAAAACTTTACAGCCCTGCCCTATAGTTGCTTTGGTATGTTTGGTATTCAAACATTTTTTTAAACTCTGTTCTCAATAGGAATCTGTGTTATTGTTACTTTCCTGTATTTTTCCCAAAGGAGATGTCCTAAGCATGTCCTTGCTTCAGTAACCAGCACCTCCGTAAGAAGGGGGGCTGTGGCGATTCCTCCTGCTGATTTAACTTGCTGTGTGGCAGCAGCAGCCACGTGAGATACTCACTCTCTCCTTTCAATCTCTGCAGCCAGGTCCCAGTTTGCCTGGGAATGGAATGGAATCCTTTGGATCCCACATCCTCCTTGCACGTGTAGTCTGATTTCACGACCCTCTATGTGTTAAACGTGCTTCTGCTTGAAGGAAGCAAGAAGCATGTGTCCATTTCTGCTTGAAAATCACAGTAGTATTCCTATTAGACAGTCTTAAAGAAAGCTTGTGGAATTTAAAATGGTCTACTCTTGTCAATATTAAACAAATTGAGATCACTGAATCTGGTACTGATCAGAGTTATTTTGTGTTTAGAAGGACCGCACTTGCCTCCATTACGCTGTGAGAAAACGGTTTACCTTCCTTGACTACGTGCTCATCATAATCCTCATGCCAGTTATGCTTATTGGATATCTTCTCATGGTGAGTCTGGATGGAAGCAGGAATGACCCTGTATCTTTCCCTTGATCCCATTTCTCGTGGCAGTATTTCTGGCCAGGAACCCGTGTAGAATATGGACTGCTTTCCTAAAGCAAGGACTGAATGAGTACAACAGAAGGAGCAGAGATTTTGCTGTGAATGCAGCTGATGAAGGACAGAATTGTATTACTGCATCAGTCTGATAATTCTTTCTCTTGCACCAAGCAGGTCTCAAAGACAAAACAGAATGAACACCTAGTCAAGATGTTGCTTAGAGCTGGAGTCGATGTGAATGCTACAGACTCTGTAAGTGGGTTTATACAAATGCAAATGGGCCTCACATGCAGACAACAATAGTAAAAACAGACTGCAGAGCCTTCTAGCAACCCAGTTTGAGCAGGAGCATCAGGGATTGAGCTGACTGATGTACCAGGAGGATTCAGCATTTGCCCTTGATGCTTAGGCAATAGCTTTGTAGACAGAAATAATTCCCCGCTGATCAACTAATTCTCCCTTTCCGACCAACGCCCTCATAAGGGAACCCAGGCAAACTGGGCTGAGGTACTTGTGTATTAAAAATCTGATTCTGTAAAGATACTAGAGACATAAGCATCTGAGTTTATCAGCATTTATAAGTTTTTGAACTGGAACAGATTTGTGGGCTACAGGGCAAGACCCTGTGTCTTCTTTTGGTCTTCAGAGTGTGCTGGTCTGCCCTATACAGAGTTATGGACCACTAGCCTACTTGGGTGTGGTAAAGAGCTCCTCTACTCTCAGGTAGAAAAGGGTATTATCAGCAAGCAAATTCTAAAACACTGAAGGCCAAGCAAGCAGCATAGTTTAAGATGTAGTTTCTGAGATCAAGATCATGTAATCCTCCAAAATTATTGGCTTCTGACGCGGTGGTGGGGTCGGTGGAAAGAGCACAGCGTCCTTCCGGAGGAGCGTCCCTTTGCCACTCGGTGGGTGCAGCACAAGCACTCTCGCAGCACCCTGACACAGCCGTGCAGGTGGGAGCACGCTGAGACACACACAGACACACAGACACACAGACACACACAGACACACACAGACACACACACACAGACACACACACAGACACAGACACACAGACACACACACACACAGAAGCAGGATTGCTCTCTAGCGTCTCCTGAGACAAAGAGGCAGGAGGGAGCCTTCATATGGTGTCCCACAGAGGGTTTATCACAGCCACAGCCCAAGGAGAGCCAGGGACAAATGCCTTCAAA
This sequence comes from Oreocharis arfaki, assembly GCA_013398015.1. Taxonomy (NCBI): domain Eukaryota; kingdom Metazoa; phylum Chordata; class Aves; order Passeriformes; family Paramythiidae; genus Oreocharis; species Oreocharis arfaki. The sequence goes on from VZRR01000316.1 coordinate 170,099, forward strand.
CAAAGGATTGCTTAGGCTTATATACAGGGGAGGGGAAAGCATCAGGGGCCAATGACCTGAGGGCACAGGGGCGGTACATAGGTGGGGTTAGGGTGAGTGGTGAGGGGGCAAGGGCTAATGGGGGAACAGGGAAATAGGAGAACTTTCTAAGTAAGGTAAAAAGTGGGGAGGGAGGCCAACGAGCCAACTGGGGAGCAGAACTGGAGTCTTAGGGGCTGTCCCAGCAATGGACTCTCTTAGTCCAGTGTTTATTAGGTTCACTGCCTTCCACAGGCATCCTGCTGATGTATCAAACCTGTTTTAGCAATTGCATCCCAGGGAAGGAAAGATTTTTTTTGTTCCTGTTGTTCTCGTGATAATGTATTTGTTTTACTATGTAGTGCATTGTGACAGGAAATGGCTTGTGTGTTTTGTATCCAGCTGTTGGGAGGAAACTCATAAGGCTACAGGTAGTCCTACTTAGCTAAGGTCTACTAAAGAAGTCTACTATAGAAATAAAATTAATCTACTTCTGCTTCCCTTCAGTCTGGCAGCACAGCCCTTCACTATGCTTGTGAAATGAAAAACCAGGCAGTCATTCCTCTACTGCTTGAAGCTCGTGCAGACACTTCTGTAAAGAATCAGGTAAGAAGGTGAAGGGGATAACTGTATTTGCTCATCATGGTGGTGAACCAGTAAGTACATTCTAGGCCTTAGCTGGTGCGCAGCAGTTTAAAGAAGAGGGTGTGCAGCTTCCTGGCAGCCAATTTGTTTCTTCTCTGGTATGAAACATTTGCTCCATTGCCTTTGTTGACAAGAGCAACTTTAAAGTATGAATCCTTCACTGCTGGATTTCTACCCGTAAACGCTGCCTGCGTGTCTCCTGGCTTAGCACATGTTTGTGTTGCCTCTTCTTAGCTCAGAGCTACTCTACAGTTGTTCCTAAGATGCACGGTGCAGGGAAGGGATAAAAGTCTTCCTAGGTGCTTTTTGTGCTGTTGAGAACCCTTCTTCTGAGAGGCTATGTCAAGCTGCTTCTCTCACCAGAACAGGTCAAATGTTGCCCAAGTTGATATTGACCTGGGAGTATCTGCACTCCTGAGTTGAGGTGAGCAGTGTATTACCTATGTTGCTCTGGAAATCAAATCTTAGCTGGGCTCTGTACACTTGGATACTACTCCCAGGAAACAGTGGAAAGGCTGTCCTTGCTGGAGGGGAGGTCTCTGTTCCTGTCTTCAGCCTGAGTAGTATTAGACCCAGCATGTCCTGAAACCTTTGTTTTAGAACAGAAGTGACATGGGACGTTACACAGGTGGCAAAGTCAGGAAATCTCTTTGTACTTGACCCCTGTCTATCATATTGCAATGTATTTCACGTGTTTCTTTCAGGATGGGGAGACTGCCTTAGATATAGCAAGAAGATTACAGTTCCACAACATTGAAAGCATGATAAGAAAAGATTCTTAGCCATCAAGGACTTTCAAACCTGCAGAAAATTACCTCATCTGCCAAACCACCTTTCACAACAGCAGAAGTCCTGACGAGGATGAGGGCTGATACTTGATAAAGACTTGGTCCACATCCACCCATTCCTTGCTGCAGACTTGGACAATTTTGTGTGAGATTTGTCGGCCATGTGTGGGCTGAAAGAAGTTAATTTTGTTTTACTAAGCCATGAATTATTACAATAGTGTTCAAAATATTGCCCTTCCTATCTGCTTCATCAATTTTATTGCTTGACTTCGACAGGCTGTGGATTTTGAAAGCTAGCTATGAAATATCTGGAAGCCTAAACATTGCATACGATGTTGGCAGCCAATGCAAAAATAAAATATCCTTTAGAGTGTGTGTTACTTGTTCCATAGGGGAACTAAACAATATGCTACAGCAGTTATAGAAAGTCTGGTACCCTTCCTTTTAGTATTTCTCTATCTACAATGGGAGTGGCTGGGAAAACGGATCTCTCAGTTGAGCACTTCCTCCTTCCATTCTTCCTACAATTTTCACACACCTTAATTCTCACTGTGTTGCTACAAGGGTAGGATTATCTTCTGTTCTTCCATCTAAGAAACAGCAAAAAGAGATTCAATGCCTTGCTGGAGACCATAAAGAAAGTCAACTCCCAGATCACTTTAATGCATTAAGAAATAGTAATGAAAATATGTTTGGCTCAGTAGAGAAACAGGTCTCTGGACTACCTTTCCAATATAAACAGTGTACTAAAGGAAAAAAAGAGTCAATAAATGAAATGCTGTTGATGGAAACCAGATGTATCCTTCCCACGAGTGTAGGCAGGATAGCATGCTGTACAGAGTGGTGCATGCAGCAGGGGATAATACCTATCATAATAATAATATATCCATGAGTCTTCTCTTGCACAGGAGAAGGCAGAAGAAAACCTGCTGTAGTAAGCAATGTATTAAAGTGGCCCAGTGCTTTTTGATTTAATAATGCAGCAATAAAAGGGAAACTCCTTTTGTACGCTGCTGTATTGTGCTTCCTTTGTCTAATGTATCTTTATTTTTTTGACGATTTCAGCCTTTTCTTGTAAGATGTCAGAAGTGCAGAACATAGGTGCTGTGATCAGCATTGCTAATGGGTGCTACACTAGGTGCAGGGACAAGCTAGTGTATTTTTCCTGTGTTGCAAAGACAGATCTACTTTCCAGTGTATTGTATTGGATGTCAACTCCAACTACAAAGGGTCTTGGCTGAACAAGATGAGCTTGAGGTTGCAGCCAGAAACACCCCACGAAACAAAGCTTGTTGGAGCCTGTAATAATGAACATTTTGTGGCAATCTGGGGACAGACACTCTTACCAACCAGAGCAGCTTGTAGGTGAGAAGATGGGAGGCACTTGCACTGATGGGAGACATTGCATGGATTATGAAGATGCCATCTCTTAGGGCTAATGGAAAGGGAGAACATCCAACTGCTTTCCCATGTTTTAGAAACCGCTTGAATGAAGAATGGCCCAGACACAGAGCTGTGGAAAAGTGGGTGTTGACAGCTCAGAGTGCTTACAACAGCTTCACTGCCAGCGTGAAGAATAATTCATAGGGTAGAAGCTGTATTGCCTGGAGTGCACCTTGCTGGATGGGTCTACATCTCCTTATCCCACAGCTGCCGTCCGTGGTCTTTGAACTTGTGAAGGGTCCAGAGTGTATGAACAAACATTTGGGTGATTGGTAGGCATGAAGAGCAGAGGAATATTTCTATGAATTTTTTGAGGCTGGATTCCTTGATGTTTGGTAGTCATGTATTATCTGTTCAGTTTCTTGTGCTTGAAGATCTCTTGGTTGTGGTGACATTAAAGGGTAATTTGAGGAGGGGACAAAGCAAAAGCCAGGTTCTCTGTCAAGGGGATCAATAATTTAATTTAAACAAAAGTGTTCATTTCAACAGAGAAATGATTGAATCACACTTTTGTGTGTCCATCGGAAGATAAAAATTGGGCATAAAAGTGCCTCAGTTGGGTACATAAGATATATATGAGAAAAACAGAATTTAGGCTTAAGAAAATTAGTCTTGTAGAAATAAAAACTGCTAAAATTCAGTGATCCCTGCAGTATGTACTCAAATATATTTGTGTTTTCAGCTTTCATTCTTATATACCTCAAACTTCTCCGGAAGACAGCAGTCACAGCAACACCATGGAAAACCTCAAATTATGAGGAAAGCAAGAAATAAGTAAGAACAAATAAATACCTATACTGGTATCCATTACATGTGTCTGTCTGTTTAGCTCTTCCCAGATATCACCCTTATTGCCACATAGAAATGTTGGAGGTTTTTACAATCAACACTCTGCTCATGGTTTCAAGAATATTTTTTCATTAGTTCAATGATTTTCAGATACATTTTCTCAGTTGCGTCAAGGCCCCAGATGAAATCAAGGTGTCCCCATGCAGGAAAATTCTCATGGTAAATGAGATTAGTGATCTGAGGAAGTAGCCTTGCCATGTCTTTTGGATCTGCAAATTTGTCCTCTCCACCGCTCCAAACAGCAGTTGGTGTCTTTATCTCCTCTATCTTGTACACAGGAGGAGCAGTCTGTAAGACAGGGAGGAGAGCTGAGTGAACGCTCTTGTATCAGAAGCCGTGTTCAGAGAAAGGTTTCTGTGCAAGCATCTCTCTTTGCCTTTTTCTTCTGCACTGCCTCCAGTCAAACCATAAGGATGAAGGCCACCCTCTTATTGTTCATTGCCCTAACCCCAGTCCCTGTTTATGGAATAACCCATCCTATTGCTGTTCTTTATATAAAGCAGGTCTAAGAGTTATCTTGCAGTTTGACCCCAGCTCGTGCTCTTCAGAGGTGTGTGCACAGAAGGAACAGGGTTGGTATTCATCTGTGATGGGCTGTGGAGAGTTTTTCTGTGTATGTTCAGGGTGGGAAGATCTATAAGTTTTTTGGGGGCATGGAGTACAACTTTTGGTCTTAGTTTTTATGCTTGGAATTTAAGTGCCAAGGAAATAATTTGGCCATTTATAATTTCACTCTAGAAAATTTCTGAGACAGCATGCAAGTTAGAAGTGGCTGATTGTAGCTTTGAAGCCTTTCTGTTTGTGAAAAGCAGCATTTTGGTACAGCACAGGACACTGCAAGTCAAATGTGCATAAAATTGCATTTTAACCGTAAAAGTGAAGTGATTGCCAGTCCACTGGAGAGGTCACTGTAGCTGTGAGATCCATTTCCTCTCTTAAATGAAAGGCAGACTTGGAGGATTTTTGGGGAAGTGAAGAGCTCTGTACTCACCCAGTCCTAGGACTTGGGTGTGGTTTTTATTCACTTTTGTGATGACATGTAAGTTGATATGTCATGGGGCACATCCCTGCACCAGTAGGGGAGGGAGAACGAGCTTCTGTTAATTGTCTGCAAGGGTCTGTCTCTGCCTTGTTGTGAATAGGCTTTTACACTTGTGTGGGACTCAGCTGAAACATTATCTGAGACCACTCTCCCACTTGTTGGTACTCAACAAGGTGCTAAAATTTGAATTTTTCTATTCAAATTTTTTTTTTCTAATCAAATTTTTCTATTCCTAGCTTTACCAAGACCCACAGATGAGCTCTTTTGAGATGAGCTCAAAATGAAGCCATTTTGCCTTACCTGGTTGTATTTTTTCATGTTTTCCTTAGAGCCATAGTCATAAGCTTGAAACTTGTCAGTATGTGCTATCTTTTAACAGAAAAGACAAAATAAAAGTGATGAGAGACAAAGAGTTAGAGTGCAGGAGGGACATTCCTGTCTGTGACTTAAGTCAAGGCTCAGGTAGTGGACTGTGAGTTACTCCCACACCTTCCTCTGGTTTCAGGTTTCCAGGGTACTGAGGACAGATCACAAGGTGAGTGGCTTCCTTGCCTTTTCTCTTGCTAACTTTCTGTCCTGATCCTTATATTCCATCCCCAGTATGTTTTGTTACTTAAATTCTTGTTTTACTACGTTAGGTAACTAAAGTTGGGGTCCCTGTTTGTCATGCAGAACTGGGTTCAGTTGTCACATGGAAAGAGAACCTGAGTGCCTGTAACGTGTCAGGGCGATTAGAAGTCTAGAGCAATATGCCTTGCAGGACTGGTGAGTGAATAACCTGGAGGTTTTGTTTGTTATAGTCATTTAATTTTTTGCACAAACATGACAAGTAATTTATTTGTGAGTGCTGTGTAATAAAGGGTGAGAGAAACCCAGTGTCTGTCAGTTTAGAAAACCTTTGCTTCAAGGATTTAAGTCGCTCTGTCGCTAAAAGTCTGCACAGTGCGTTGTCTTTGCTATTCTAGCTTCCTGTGTCTGTTTGCTTTGTATCCACTTGATTTTGTTAGGGGCTGGCAAAATGGACTATAGAGTCACTAGCTGTCCAAGTTTTGTGTCCATTTCCTGGCTAATTGTATCCTGTGGGACTGACTGCTGGGAATCTTTGTCTTCAGGAGCCCATCTATATTCTAGACCATGTTAAATGTGCCTGTGTTCATGGTAGTAGGTGAGAAGGTATGATGGTCGTTTTCCCAAATCCAAAGCGTCTGCATTTTCCTGTGGGCTGTCAGTTGCATAAAAAGCAGTAGCAAGAGATTGTTTACATGTCAGTGCACAGTTATACCTGTTGCCAATGAATAATGTTCTGTACTGATGTTCCCGCTGGGGAATGTCCTACGTACACATCTACTCGACTCTGGAGAGAAAGCAGAAATTTTATAAAGGCAGAGATCCAGTGCTGTAACAGAATAAAACTGTGAAGAAAGTGAGTTTCTAATATTAAAGAAGTCAGATTACAAAACATTTTTTATAGTTCTGTTAAGGAGATGTTCCAGTTCCATCTCCCTGGATTCTGTCTCAGCTATGTTACCTTGCTCTGAGAACCACATTAGTGACTTAAGCAAGGCAGGAAATATCCTTAATGGTTTGGCTCTGCAATTCAAAGGCTGCAATTGTTTTTGCATTGAACCTTTGATTCTAACTGCTTTCTCATAAGTGCTTTTAAAAAGGATTATAGATGAAAAAAATGGGTCCAGTTGTTGCCGATACTGCAGTAATAAACATTATACAGGCCAGCTTCTGCATTCTTCAGCCACTGTAAAAGGAGATTGGCACCACAGCATTCATAGATTGGCAAGCAGATGGAAAACTCTGCTGTCTCTCCTGTCCCCTCTGACTGATGCACAAGAGTTTGTGAATCCCACTGAAGGTGTGCTGCGCTCTTCAGCACAGTGGAAAGGCTTTCTGTAGCTCTACATCTTGTGGATTGAGCTGTTGGGCCCAGTTCTAAGGTCTACAAAACCAGGAAAAAGCCTGTTACAGTAGTTCTTTGGGACCAAGTTTAGGTGCAAATAGTCTGAAAACTGAGAAGAAAAAGAGGTTTTCTTCCTTTTAGCTATTTCAGTGTTCAGAGGACCCCAGTGTCTATACACTAAGGAAGAAAACTCGCAACTGTATTGCGAAGAGGTCTGACTCTATCACTCACTGTCTCTTTAAAGAACATCTGTGTGTGACCAAAATCTGGTTGGCTTAGCCCCAAAAGAGGGTACATCTTGACATATGCAATATAGCTCCAGTTTGATCTCAGTTCTTTCTTTTTGGCCTCATTGGAATGTGCCTCGTTGGTCCCACCCATCCCTAGCGCTAGCCCTGCTGCCACTGTCGACAGCACACAATGCCCTGGTGTTCCCTCAGCCTGCTGAGAACTGTGCTGTGGTTTACGCACGTTTACATGCGTGACGGTAACTAGACAAGGACAGAGTGCACAATTGTAACTTCCAAAATCCCTTTAGTTTTACTGTGAGTAGGTGTTCTTGCACATACTTACCGTGTTGATGTTTTTTATGCTCCCTCCAGCTATGTAACAGAGAACATGGGCACAAAACTTGTCCAGGCTTGTACAGAGCTGTGTCACGGGTCCTTTCAGAAATTCGATCTGGTGCGCGAATCCTTTGCAGCCAAGTACTAACTGAGGGAAAGGAAAAGTCCAACACCTTTTTCTCTGGTTACAGAAGAATTTTATGCAGGAAATTGTTGCTAATAGACTAGCCTTCGTAATGCAGTATTCAAAGAGTTCTGGAACAGCTTACCCTCACGGTACCCCTAAAAGCACTATATTTCCCATAGCGCATCATTTATTCTTTCTGCTTCATATGACTATCACCAATCCTTGAGGAAGCCATCCTTCCATTTCTAGTGTGCTGACCTTAACGCCTACTGATTTTTAAAGTCCTAGAGATTGTCATGTCTGTTACTGCAGTTCTGGTTTAGTTCTTCCTACATGAGGCCAGCAAAATTTTAGTTAAACAGCAGGAGTCCTAAAACAATGCAGTGTTTCTCAAGTCTCCTACTTCACTTGCTGCTACAAGCTCTATATCCTATTTTCCCCACAGGGTTTGGGAACAGATTTTTCGAGACTGCTCAATTAATCCCAAGCTCAGTGTCAGCATGTCACTTGTTTGGGAACACTTGGTCTCAGGCTGAGTGAACCCTGTGAAGGTTAGTGAGGCATTGGACCTCTCAGAAGAACAAATTACATACCCTGAGCAGTGGTTCAGGAAGATTTGTTATCTTAATCAGAGGGCTTGTAGCATGTGGGCATGCAGTTACTGGGCCCACAGCAAAGAACACCTTCACCCGTTTAGCCAGCTCAGGGTATGTAGAAAATGCTATGAAGCCTGCAAACACAGAAGAGACAGCCTGAGTTAGTGAAGATATCCTCCACAGACAAATTAAATACATAAACAGCAGATACCAAACAAGAAACATTTGTAGATTTTCAGCCCACTGTCTGTTGTTCATGTCTGTGCTGCATGTTTTACTCAAGGAAAGTGTTGAAGCTAAGTCCTGAAACTATTTTTATTTGGGAGGCAAATTCATTTTGAGGTTTAGAGCATGTCTGGGCATTTTCGTTATCCAAACAGCTTTTGTAGGCAACATGTCAGTGAGGTTTTGAAGATTGTATCAATTCCCTCTGAAGTTCAAGGAATCTCATTAAAAATGAGTTTTTCTAATTAGAGTCTCTAAGGATCTATGCATGTTTATGCTTTCATGAAACTATAGAATAATTAGCTGAATAGTGGGAGCTTTGAGTGTTTTCAGCTGATTATTTGCATCACAGGCAGATGAAGAAAGCCTGGATGGTTGGTTTGTTTTGCCATGAGGGTCTTTAACTACTCTTATGAGAGGCAAAGAATGAAAAGGTCAGAATTTATGACAAATTATGATTTTTCCACATTTCCTTCTCTTTTTTTTCCTGGGTTGTTTACACTAATGGACTGGCAGTTGCTCCTTTCTAATCAATGTTCATTCATGGATCTTACACATAAACCATAAACATCAAGAACTTTCAACTGATGTTAAAAGAAAATTAGCTGCATTTAGAGGCCATGAACTGAGTAATGGCAAAGGCTGGACCAAAGAGAAAATAAACTATTAATGTTTTTGCTTTCCTAATTTTCGGTCTCTGGCACCAGGTTTTTAAACAGCAATGTGGCCAGTTACAGCCACTCATGAACTACCATTTAAATTGTAAGACTGACACTAAGTCACGACTTAGTAATGCTGAGGTTATTTTTCCTTGCCTTCAAGCAATTTAATTCAAGTTAATGTATTCATTTAAATGATGTATTGTATGGCCTGTTTAATCTTTTTAGTTTTTCCATCCTGTTCACAAGAACAGGCTCCCCAGGGAAGTGGTCACAACACCAATTCTGACAGAGTTCAATAAGCGTTTGGACAATGTTCTCAGGCACATGGTGTAGACATTGGGGCTGGCCTGGGCAGGGCCAGGAGCTGGATTTTGGTGATCCTTGTATGTCCCTTCCAGTTCAGGATATTCTATGATTCTATGATTCTAATTGTCTGTCTTAGTACAAAAGAATTTAATGTAAATTCCTGTTGCTGAGAAGAATACCCAATGCCAGTACCACAAGTACCCAGTAAATGACCATTTCTATGTCTGTAATTATTTAAAAAGTTGAACTATCATTGCATCTTCTATTAAGTCTATTTGCTTATTAAAGGTAACCAAAGCTGATTTTAGAAAAGTTTTGCATATTTTCCAAATCTCAACCCAGAAAAGTCTCTATGTTTTTCTAGCTCTCTACAAACAAGAAAAGCAATAGAATCAGTGGGGAGAGTCACCTACTGATCAAATAGGAACAGAAATGGTTGTGAATAATTCTCCTGAAATTACCTGAAGCTGACCCTTCAGAGTGCCCAACATAGTAAACATCCTTCTGTCCAGTTTTATTCATGATGAAGTACAGCTCTGCTGGAATATCATATTTACCCATTTCATCAAAGCTACAGGGAGAAACAGAAAAAGCTGGCAGACAATTTGACTATCACAGTGTGAGTTACTGATTGTCAGTTTTGTTCATTGCACCAAGCAGGACCCGTTGAAGGAGGAGGTTGCACAGTGTGTCTGCGTCCTTGCTTGAGCTGGGGAAGTGGGCAGAGGGGTGCAGCTGTACAGCCTGGCTGCCTGATGCCTTGGGCTCTCTGTGGAGGAGGTGCCAGTTTCACCTGACAGCTGCAGCCCTTGGGGAACTGAATTTAATTGGTCCTTTCACCCTCATGGGTTACAGAACACATTCCTCACTTGGTTGAATTCAACTGTGAGAGATCAGATTCCTAGACAAGGCTGCTCAGCGTGTGCCAGCTGAGGTTCTTGCTCTCCCTCTCACAATACTGTCTTCCTTTTCCTCAGCATCCCATTTCATTTCCCAGTCTCTGAAATCTCTTCCCCAGCCCAAGATCCCAACTCTGAGTAGTAGTGAGCATCTTTCTTTACTCTCCTGGGTTGGTGTAGATCCTGTTCTGGTGCTAGTTTAGGTAAAAGCCATCAGGCTGAAGCTATCTAGTCCCCTTGGAGTTTCTATGTTGAGTCTTTCTCTCTCTACTGAGTACCTGAACTGCCAGAACTCTTTCTGGCAGGGTTTAAGGGTCTTGTGTTTTAAAGACCAGGTGTCTCCTCGGCTGTTTCCCAACCAGACATCATAGCCGGCATCTGCGAGGAGGAAGCCCAAGCTGTTGTTGGGCAGGTTGGAAATCCAGTGAGTAGCATCTCCTAGAAAAGCATGCTGTAGGAACACAGCAGGCCTTTGCCCTGAAAAAGATGAAAATATTCTTATATTGGAACAGCAATTAATGTGTATTTAATATTTGAGTGCAGAGTTCAGTTTGTGAGAGGTTTCCCCATTCAAGAAGCTCCCAGAAGAACTATACATAGATATTGGTTTGAGAAACCTGAAGGATTTTTTCCATGCAAGCAGGAACCATTTTATGACATTTCATAACCATTTTATGACAGGTCTGGCAAATAAAGAATTTACTGAGGACGCCTGTCCTACCTCCTCTTGCACTGGAAAGCCAACTTACAGCTCCTGTGCTGAAACCATCTACCCAAAGCTGAAAACTGCTGAAGGCATAACAGTGCATGGAAGACAAAGAAAAATTAATCCAGAGGAGGAAATCCACTCTTAGGTAACCACTGAGTACGGCTGAGACGCCCCTGATCTACCTTGGTTAGCCTGACTTTGAGAGTCTGGATGGTCCAACTGGTCTCCAAAAGAGATCCATTTAGGGGAAGGCATCCAAATAAATAATTCTATAATACTAACAAACACTAATAATCAAAGTAGCAGTACCCAGGGTACCTCAAATTCCAGCTAGAAATTTTTATTCAGTTCAGAAAATGTGATGAAACTGATGAAATGCACTTGCTTTACACTGACTGCCTGGTTTCCTACCTCCTTCCCTAAGAATATATCTGTCCTTCAGAAGCCTGGGAATTAATATTCATATGCCTAACCTCAGAGGCTTTGTTGTCAGGCTACTATTTTATATGGATATTATTTAGGTTGCTAAAGCAAAACCTCCCCAAATCCAGTTTACCAGTCTACCTGCCAGACCATTTGAGGGGAAAAAATACCCCAACCCATGGATATAACAAAATTATTAGAAAAGTCTGAAATAAGGACGGAGACACTGAATGTGTGGACTTCAGGTGGATTCAGTACTAGAGTCACCTTTCTGACTAAGTGCTCTTGTGGAGATGGAAAGGAATGGAACATGCCATTGCATGTGCAAAGGGGAAAGATGGGGAATCCATGTAAGAGTTGCCTCTCAGACCTTCCTTGTGTCCTATAACTGCATCGCACCTGTATTTTGGTCATTCCTCCCAGTGGGAATTCTGTAAACATCAAGAATGTATCCATCCTCTGTTGTAACTTCATATTCCTCGCTGGGGTATCCATGATATCTGATAATTTCACTCTGTGGAAAGCCAAAGGAGAGTTTGTTAATGTGCCAGTTGTCCTATTCTGGAGTCTAACCAGGATGAGCAGTGTGCACATGGGATGTGCTGTGAGGGTAGTGCAAGGCCCCAGCCGCAGACACCGTGGCTGAGAATAAACATTACAGGTCTTGTAGAAAGATGAAGCAAAGTCCTCTTCAGACCAGTGTAGATGGTGGTTGTCAGGTATTTATCCCCCTATTATAGGACAAAGAAGAACTGTGCTGAGTGACCAACTCCCTCCTGGGAGATAGTTTGTCATGTTATGCAAGGCTGATACAGATTGTTCCTTTCTACAGATTAAATATGCACCATATCTCTATAGAACAATGCCAAAATCTGTGGGGATGGTCCATAATGAATCCTTTCTTGCCCAAGTGTGGTTAGGCAAGCCATGCAGGCAAAGCAAACAAGGGTGGAGATCTAGTCAAAGAAACTAATGAGACCACCTACACCTAATTTTGCATGTACTCTGAGGAAATCTTTGATGACTCAGGGCAAGGCATCTTTGATTAGTTTGCGTTGTGAGAATCTGTAGAAGGGGTTCAACCTCCCTTACCACTGTTCTGAGTGAACAGTTTGTTATGGAAGGGCAGGCCTTTGCTTCACTTGACATTAGAAACCAGCCTTTGCCTCGACTGCAAAGGAATTCTTCTCTGTGGCAGCCCAGACTGTTTGGATAGGAGAATCAAGGTTTCTTTCAGGCTAGTGCTGGAGGGTTCTTTGTTCTCTTGCCAGGTTCGCACTCCTCCCCTTACGCAGTAGCCTGAAATACCAACATGTGTTGAGAAAGCTGACTGCAAACAGTATCATGAGGCATGACACGGCTCCGCATTTATCATATATCTGTTGGAGTTCACCCTAAATGCAGGCAGCAGAAGTCTGTTGTTCAGTTTGGTATGGACTGGAGCATGTAGTCTGTGCTCTGTCCACAGTCCAGGGCTGAGTACGGCTGATGGGACCAAAATTCCACGGTCTGCATCTCCAGTGGCCCTCAGGAGGCTCTGGGGAGTTGGGTGGCCTTGGAAACAAAGGTAGCAGCCAGCCACCCCCATTGCAGTGCTACATGTCTGTCCTCCTGCAACGTGCAAGAGGCACATCTGTCCCTGGCATGTTCAGAGCCGGCCCTCATTATGGCAGTGACCCCGAGGCAGTGGTTTTGGAAACAGCAGGCTGCAAAAAACAGGAAATGCAGAAAGGGCTCTTCTTAGCTTCCTGACGAGGACTGTTAGTTATGTAACTGGGAGAGAAGCTTTAGAAAGAAAGGGAGAGAAGGTGACCCTACTTACAACATTCATGAAGCACTCGGGGTCGCGACTCTTCTTGCAGTGGTTTGTATCCGCACTCGGGATGGAGGCTGCTGTGAATCCCGCTGAAAAGGCAATTCCTTGGGAGCAGAGCAGCACGAGGAGGCACCACATCTTGGGGCTGCGAGGAAGAGCACATGCAGGGGTGTCTGTGTTGGGAAGAGAGTGGTGTGGAATTCCATGGGAAGACCCAAGAGGAGTGTCCTGAAGGTTGCCCAAGGTCTGTTCCCCAAGGGCGGCCAGAATAAGTACCTGTGTGAGCAGGGGCTGTCTGCAGCTCACCCTGTTCAACGGGTAGGGTTGCAGAACAGGAGAGGAAAACACCTGGGCATACCATGCAAGAATATGCCTGAGCACTCTGCAGATTACAAGGGAACTGAGGTTGGTAGACAGGGCCAGCTCTTGCCACGAGCCTAGCAGAAGCCTGACAAAGAAGCATGAGCACCTGAGATGACCATCACCCAGCTTGTCTGCCTTTATGTCTCCACCCTTCTGCCAGCAGGAGGCGCGAAAAGAGAAGAAAGCACTGTACGTTTCCTGTCTCCTTAGGAATGAGGTGAAAGAGGTTCAGGATGGCCTCTCTTTAAACCTGCCCTCTCTTCTTCTGGGACTAATTGCTAGTCTTGTGTCTGTCAGTGGTATGCTGGGGTGAGGGATCAGATAATGAGGCTCATGAAGGGGCCTGGAGTAATTCAGGCACTCTGTGAGATTTAATGGACTTAAGGCAACATGCTTCCAGTTCAGTGCCTGTTGGTGCTTTCCTCATAGGGTGATGTGCCCCAGAACAAGTTCTGTTTGAAATCAGTTCCTCTGAGAATAGGAAGCAAACAAGGTGACCATGCACAGATCCTCAAAATCCCCATGAGTCAGTTCCTAGTCAGCCTTACCTTTTGGCCGCCAGCCGAGCAGCCATGAGGAGTGAGCAATGAATCCTGAGACTGCCTTTGTGCTGCCAAGGGCCTGACTCTGTTACCTCTTAGAAATGGTTGTCCATAGCGCAAATCTTGTATTGGTCATGGGGAAGTGGGACCTTGCCCTTTCCTGGGATGACTGATGGTTCCGGATATTCTTCTGAATAGAAATCGCAGAGTGCAGTCGATCTAGCACCAGTTTACGCCAACTCCACGTACAGTAGAAATGCTTCCAGGTTTTGGTATTTATTTTCCAAAACTCAGGTCAATGAGTGAAGGAACACTACTCTCTCTAAGCTTCCCAGACTTTTTTTTTTTCAACCAGATAATTTTAACTCAAACATCCCTTGGAAAAGAGAACAGATTCTGTGACGCAGAAAGTTACTGAGTGTATGATTTTAGGTTAAAACTGTTTGGAGAGCGAGAGCTCACAAGATCACAAGAAGCTCCTTGCTTCTTCTTTCTGAGGAACTGTACAAAAAAGATTCATTCATGAAGCTCAGTACTGTGCTTACATATTCAGGAAAAGCCACACCATACATCAGATTTTTGTTTTATGCTATGCTTTAACGCGTGAGGAGAGAACGACGCCTGTGAAGAGAAGAGTAGCAGTCATTCTGCATGTGTACAAAGACCACTAAATGTTCAACAGTAGGATCCATGGGACTTAATGCAATGTAAGCCTTCAGCTCATCACAGCGTCTTGTAAGAGTGCCTCACCAGAAGTAAATAGGGACACTGCTGCCCTTGTAGGCTTGGCTTCCTCAGAAGAAGAGGACATGCTTCTATGACAGTGTTTGTGTTAGTTCACCCTTCTGTCCATCCTGCAACTAACTTTTGATGTAATTGTGAAGTATCTGCCAAGTCCAGCACTGAGATACAAGCCTGCACAGTGATGGGGCTCTCAGCAGCTCCTGAGGACTGCTTGTCAGGGAAGGACTGCTCAACAGGGTTCAGCCTTGCTGGGGGGAAGGCAGGCAAAGGCAGCTGGTGTATGCTCAGCAGCAGCCAGCAAGAGTGAGCTTGTCAGCTCTTCAGTGTCCATGTAGCCTCACTGTAGTCACAGCATACAGGGTCTGTGACTGAATTTCATAGGAGACCTGTCTGTCTTACAGTTTTCATTAGGAAGTTAAGCAGACTCAGGAGACAAGTCTTTCTGAAACCAGGCATTAGACATGAGAATGAAATTTTTAATGATGAGCAGAGGTTATCACGTAGCCACGTGTTTCTTGAGTCTGCTTCTAGCATAAGATATCTGCTATGACGAGGTATGGTGCTCTGTGAGGTTTATTTGTACTCAGGAATGTTCAATATGAAGATCAAGAGAAAATAATGAAGTATTTCACATCAAGCAGTGGGGAAGAAGAACAGAATTTGTGGGATGAGAGAGAGGTAAACAAGGAAAATAAGTTTTGACTTTTAGTGATCTTTAATTTAACCTTTAAATCTGACTAAACAAATTTAAAGAAGTCAAACCTCATGAGTCATCAAACAGTTGAAATGAGGCAGCACTTGGAAACACCCAAAACTTTAAACAGCATCAAAACACACTTCATTAGATTCCCTTTGTATTTCAAATACTCCTTAGATTTTGTTGTCAAAACAGGAAGCCTCACAACTACATACTCAGACAGTGCAACACTAGTTTGCTTTCTGCTGTTTTACTCTGTTCTAGTGAGAGTAAAATATGCCTCCCTCTCCCTGCACTGGGAATCTCAATTTGGCAAGAAAAAGTTCTGCTAATATCTCAGCTTGTTTGCAAATCACTACCAAGATTAGTTGAGGGGATGCAGAGGCTAAATTATTCCTCTTGTTAAGGTAAACATTCCCCACTGCATTCTGTGATCACCTGGATTAGCTGGCATGGCTTATGGACTTCCAGTTATTCACCTTTTACTCAAATGCAGGAGCCAATCTTGGCAGGCCACTGCTCCCTTAAACTCCAAGAATAAAGACAGGAGATGTGAACAGCTGATTTCTTCTAGTGAGATGAAGTCATAAGTAACTATTGAACATGGTAAGCTATCATAAAAGAATATGCTTCGATAGAAAAAAGATCAGAGAGAGGAATGAAAGTTCCTCTACATACCTGTAAGATTTAGGGAAGCTAAGATGCAAGCCATTCTGAAATTTGTCCCTCTGTCCTTGTGCCTTAAGCAGTCTAGAATTTATTTCATAGGAGCTGTAAGGCATACACACACCAACCAGAAGAGCAACTGTGACTAAACTTGCATGAGGTTTTGTTGCCTTACTCACTAACAAAACATACATATGCATTACACGGAAGGAACAGGAGGTCCAGACTACACGCATTGTTGCAATACTTGCACATTCATTCCCTTGTTCTCAGACTGAAGAAAACAAGTAGAAAAACACTAAATAGTTGCTCTTTTTCTTCCTTTAGTGCAGGTCAAACTTCTTTGTCTTCTAGTTTAAGCAAAGAAGCACTTCTGTGCATAGCAATAGGCTTACAGATGAGAGAGGAAAAACACTGCTTATTTTTACAACCAACTGCACAAAAGCAGGACAGCACATCTTTATGGAGACAGCAAACAGAGAAAGAGACCATGAATGTGTATGTACAAGTGACTTACCCCTGCTTTGATTGCCTTGCTTCTGTCTTCTGCCACAGTCCCTGGTCCGGCTCCACCAGCAGACTGATTCACTGGCAGCAACCTGCGCCGATAAAAGGAAGTCAAAACAAAATGAGCACTTCAGGGAAGCAGCTGTGAGTGTCATGAGTTGGCAGCACGTATTGGAGCATGTTTAAGTGCTGATTTGGCAGTTTTTCAGAAGTGGGGAAATCTTTGTGATGAAAAAGATGATCTGATTTAATTCACAACCCCAAAATGCAGCTTGGAGCAGGAGACTGTACAGTGTACCTATAAATCAGTGGTTGGGATGTTTAGCTGGGACCTGAGTGTTGCAGGTCACTGGGGCTGTGGCAGACCTTGATCTGTACTGTTGCCCAACTGAGGGGCTACTTCAAATGTAATCTTTTAAGACGAAAAGGAGGAAGTATCCAGCTTTTCTCAACATAGTGTCTCAATGTCTCTGCTGTAGCTTTTCATTTGGTTTATGTTGACTTTAACATTGCAGACTGACCTAAATCTGTTTTCCAGTGAGCAGAAAAACTCATGAAACCCACCTTATTCTGCACTAATCACACTCCAGTGCCAAAGAAGGCTCAAACACAACATGTAACCTCTCTCCCAGTGAGGGAACAAACAAGGGTTCTTGTTTATCTTAAGGCATTTTCATCACCTCTGAAAACACGGTGTCTGGAGATCTTTGCTTAATGGCTGAATTAGCTGTAGCCAGCCTGAGGGCTCAGTCCTCAGTGAGATTGGCTCGATGACCGTGGGCAGAGGGACCTGTTCTGAGTCCTTGGGCAGCTGGGCTATAAACTAAATAGGATCCTCCTACGTGAGGATCAGCCTGTTCAGCCAATAAACTCACAAGTGTCTTCAGAAGAACTTCAGTTTCACCACGGGCTGATGAGCATTTAGAAGAACACCAGATAAAAGGGATGTGTTCTTGGGAACACAACTGCAAAGAGTATGATGCCTTTGACTGCTGGGGGAAAGAAAGGCGTGAAACAACAGGATGTCTGTGATGGCACAATAACAGTTCTGATTTACACACAAAATAAAGAACATTGTTTGGGATAGAGAAAAAAGTAGTTTGACAATTTCTCAGTGAAAAGCATTATAACTTAACTTCTCTGATATCTGTAAGTGACAATAACTGTCATCAAACCATAGACTGATCATTCAGAAGGACTTCTGCAACATGATATCTCGTCCCTTCTCATGTCCCAAGGTGGGATCAACAGTCCCCACGATGCATCCAATGCTGTTTGCTCAACCTGCTTTTACTGACTTTCCAGAAAATTCAACTCCCTGCCTCCTCTATGGTGTCCCAGGTTGCAAGATAGCTGCACAATTGCAATCTCTTTTCTAGGTGACTTTAAGGAATGCTCTGCCTACTTTCAGGTGTGATGTTGTTGCATTTAGCATGGAAAGCATTGAAAACTTATAAAGTAGGTCTCAAGTCCTCACACATCTGTACATGCAGTGAGTTGGTTGAAAGATTTACTCTCTGAAGGGCATTTGTCTCCAGGAATTTGCATTTGATGGAAGGAATATCCTTGTCTGGAGGGGAACTGTTTTGTTTGGATCAAACTCTAATTATATTTGTGAAGCAGAAGGAAACAGGACAGCCTTCAGCAGTAGGCTCAGGAGAAGAAACAGGCCTCTTGTTTGTCTCGGAAGGGAAAGGTGCAGAAGTGGTAACAGGCATGGTTAATTTGTTTGGCTAATGGACCATTACTCAGAGTGAGACACTGGTGCTTTGGTCATACAGTGTCACCAGTGAACTGTCCCAGCTTAACAGCTGCACTGTGCTGGCCAGCATCCCAGACTTGGCCCACGTTAACACTTCATTGAAATGGACAATGAGGGTGTCATGCTGAAAGGAAACCCCTAGATGCACTGTGTTTCTTTCCACAGTGAAGCTAATGGCATTTTGTTTTGGAGGGATGGTGACCTATAATGCTGTAACCTAATAACCAGAGGTCACCCTTCAACTGAGTGGTTTTGTGCCGTAATTACCTATTTGAAACAAGATTGGTAGGGTCATAGCTACCCCAGGAAATTAATAGGTTGAATAATTCTTCATCATTGTCTTGAAAGCAGCTCTTTCCAGTAGTGGCCAAAGTGCTCTAAACATACATGGGATGAAGATAATGGATTGTTTCTAACAATGTTTGGGTACTTTTCATTTTAGTGTTTAAACTCCAAAGAGGCTGCTCAGAGCCATGACAAAGGTTAGATCATCTCAGCTCTGTGATAGCCAGTAGTTTACATGTGAAACAGAAGTAGGTGTGAGGTTTCTGCTGGGTTCAGGGAGTAACTTTGAACTAAGTGTCCCATGGAAGTGCTGCCATTGCCAAAATGGTTGAGTCACCAAGGATTTCTCTGTCTCAGAGTGGGTCTTGAAGCCAAGTTTCCCAGCTTCCAGGTGCATGCTTGTACCATGAGACTGGCTACTGTTTTCTGTTGGATCTACCCTGTGTCCCTTACTCTTCCTCATGAAAACAGTGAGCAGTCCCATTTCAAACAAAGACAAATCATATTATTTTCAGGAGTGAGGTGGGGTTTTTTTTGTATGAACTCAGTTTCTGCTTTCTGCTCATCATCTTGTTTAATAATAAAATTATACAATATGACAACTGTTAGAATAAGATTTTGATTACACTATGCCTTTAAACAACTGTCAGCCCAATAAACTGAGGAAAAATACGAAGAATGGAAAACATCTAGAGACCACAGAGTGTATCCAGAGAAAGGAAGTGTTTTCATTGCTGTTATAGCCTAGAGAAGAGCGTAGGCTGCAAGCAAACCCTGTCTTCTCTTAGCCAAATACAATTATTGCAGAATCGAATCTATATCAATTGAGAAAGTATTACAGATCCACAAGGTTGCCAGAAAATATGAAGTGCACTATCAGGATGCAAAAGGTGACATGTAGCGTGCAGGAGGAACCCTTTCCCCAACCCCAGATGCAACAGAAGGGGTTTATTGTACCCAGTGAATGTGAGTTGGTGAACGAGTCAGGTAAGTCTTCTGGTTGAGGGTTAAGGATACTTCTGCATCAGGTCAATAATTTCATTGTACACTTGCAAAGGTGCATCCAATCCCCAGATGAAATCCAAGTGTGCCCATTCAGGAATCTTCTTGTGATAGATAAGCTTCTTAATTTTAGACAATAAAATGGCCGCATCCTTGGGATCTGCGAGCATGTCTTGCCCCCCAGTCCACACTGCAGTTGGTACAGTCATCTCTTCTATGTTGTAGAGAGGAGGAATAGTCTGGAAAACAGTACAGGAATGAACACCCAGGAGAGCACAGCAAACTTTAAACATTCATTTGGGGCTTTCTTCTGTCACTGGCCAAAGTAGAGGTGTCTAAACCAAAGAGGAAGGAAGTTCACTTGTTTGCCTTTTAAGCCTGTGCTCACAGGGATTACCCAACTGATAGCACAGCCAAAAGTAAAACACCTCCTGAGCTGACAAAGAGTTATTGCTGGGTCTTTGCCCTCTCAAGCCGGAATCTCAGGGCAGGAGCCTGAAACAAGACAGAGCTGTCAGGATGCCTCTGGATAAACCCCTGTCATGGTTCTTTTGAAGTACTGGTCAGCCCCAGAAGACATGAGCTAGAGAGAAAGCACAACATGTGACAAGGATGAAAAGGATCATGGAGTGGCTTCTGTAGGAGGAGAGGGGAAGTAGCTTGGGACTTCTGTGTTTGCAAAAGAGACGTCAGAGCAAGGACAGGAGACGGGTTTATACAACCACAAATAGTATGAAGAAAGAGCACTGGAAGTAATTATCCCAAACACAAAACCTAGAAGGCATCCCATGACTTTCCAGGAGCAAGCAATTCAAGGGAAACCAAAGGAAGTTGTGTTTCATGCAAGTCATCATTAAAACATGTAACTTGTAATGACGGGCTGTTGTGGAGACCTAAAGGGTCGGAGGGTCAAGGATGGGATTAGAGTCTTGGATGGAAAAGATGTTCCTCAGGGTCTGCTTGAGGACAAAGTCCTTTTGTCTCTGGCTGCCAGAATCTAGGGGTGGCTACTAGTTCTCCAGTTTTCCTACTCCTAATGTTGTCGTCTGTTTCAGTTCCACTAGTAGGCAAGATGTTTTTGTTCTTCTCTGTGTACTCTTCTTTTTCAAAATTAATTTTCTATTTTTTCTGCAAATACTTCCTCTTATTCCTACTGATCGTTTAATTTAAAAGTTTTGCTCTTCCTCTCTCTCTCTTTCTCTTAAAATGTATTAAATTTATTATTGCCACTAGTGCTCGCATGCTTTCTCTGTTGACTTCCAAACTGAAAAGCAGTAATATTTTGATTTACTTGTTTTCTGAAAATGTGTCTCCTACTACATCCTTGCTCTCTTGTTGTGTGTTTCTGTGCTGTCCAAGGTTGCTTCACCAAAACATACCTGCTGGTATTTTTCCATGTTCTTCTTTGAACTGCCCCAGTTGTAAGCTTGGAACTTCCCCGAGCGGGCCTCCTAAGAGGATGAACAAGAGAAGGGTAGTTATAAAGCCATAATTTGGGAAGTTTTTGTGTTCTTTCCCTGATGAGCCTCTGAATTCAATCTAAAGCCCCAAAAGAAGTTCTTCTAAGAGCTATTAAAGAGCCAATAGTAAATTAATTAAAAGTGTCAAACAGTGAAAAGGAGTCAAATGTTTTTGTCATAACGAAAATAAAATCACATCTCCTGCAGAAAGACCCAAGGATGTCCTCGCAGGCAATATGTTCAAGTTTGTAAAACTGCTGTTCACGTCTGCTGTCAGCAAGTTCGCCTCAGTGCTACTGCCTTGTCCTATTCTTACAGTCGTGGTGCCAGCACTCAGCTCTGTGAGTGGCTCCATCTTATGTTTCCTCTTCCCACTCTATTTTGAATACAGAAATTACCATTTCTAGTTCTTTCCCTTCTTGGCTTTACCTACAGCGTGGATTGTAACTACTCTGAGAGACCCTCACCAGAATCTTAGTATTGCAATTTTGTTAGCTCCTTCAGTTGTAATAACAGTAAGGACAACAAAGACTTAGGAGAATTACTTCTGCATGTTTCTGCTTGCAGTCTGTGGTTAGATGCTGAATTATATCTGAGTCAATTGGCAGAGCTCCCTCCACTCTGTTTTTGTAACCCTTTTTCTTTACAGGTTTAGGTCATGGTTATAAAAGCAGCTTAATCAAACTTACTATCTAATGCAAACTCATAGACAAAAGCATAATTTGATTGTGAGCAAGTGCCTGTGCAGATGTCACTCAAACATATCTGTGCATTTGCTGTGCTGAAAAGTGCATGAACGCTCCTGCAAGCTCTCTGTGCTCACAGCTGCTTCCTGTGCCGCTCCAGAGCCCGTGGTGCTGCCAGGAAACTTTCCTTGCTGTAGAGGCTCCTCCGAGGGAGCCCAGCTCTGTGGATCCTCAGAGTGTGAGCCCGAAGACAGAAAGGCAACTCCCATCAACACTGGTGCTGAAGAAGTACTATAGCAGTACCTTGTAGGTAAGGGATATAAATAGTCTGCTAAATAAAGTGTTGATTACTTATGGTTCTATTGCTGTCCAGACACTGACAGCCTCAAAAGAGAGAGAAGAAACTACAAAGGTTTTAAAAGTAAAACTTGATAATTTACGTGGCAGCCTAAATCCTGTTCATTTCTTGACACCACGCTGGAAACACGAGTAATTCCTTAAGGGAAACTCCTTACAGAGCTGTGGACATCATTTATAAAAGGTACTGGATGCACAGTAAGAAGAGTGATGTACACCTGCACACACAGCTTCCAGCTTAAATGTTTTTACACAAATTCAGCACTTCATTGTTGGCTTCAAATGTACCTGTATGACATAGGGCATTTCTATCCTGCTGGCAAAAGAAGGAGCAATGAAAAATAATGTTCTGAACTGAGGTTTCAATTACAAACCACAAGCTGCCTGTGTTTCCAAGAAGTTAGCAGTGGCTTCACAGCAGGTTATCTCTGTTCCTCTCTATTCAGCTCGAGGTGATTACCTATTTTATCTTCCAGGGGTTTGCTCATACCTGACTCCAGTGGACTATGTTCTGCACAGAAGTTCCAGCAGACGTTTGGGCAATATACACGTTGATTCGGTTCTGAAAGAAAATATTTGGTGAGCATTCTCTTCTTCCCTTCTATGCAGATATACATCAAAACATATGCTACAGCAGTGCCATATATCAATAAAACTAACAGAAATTGGAGTGGCATGATTGGAGACTCCCTCACATTTACTCCACATGTGGCAGTGTGTCAGATTAGGAGTAGCACTGAAAGAGCAATCCCTAACCAGAACATTTTCCAGGATAACGGAGAATCTAAAAGAACTTGCAGGTGAGAAGAACAGAATAGAAAGCCAGCAATTTAGACCCCAGTCTGTGTGGGTCTTTTCAGACCTCAATATCAGGTTCTGTGTGAGAGAGGATCACTGTTGGACAGAACAGCAAAGGGAAATGCGATGGCCTGATGACTGCATGACTATTTGAAATATAACACACACTAGCACTGCAGGGGTTTCTTAACCAGCTGTTGTGTGTTCCTTCCTCAGTTAACCAGCTGTTGTGTGATTCTTCCCCAGTGAACACACTCTGAGGAATTCTTTGAAAAATGTTGGAGCAAAATTTTGATGCCCAAGTGATCTGACCTACAGCTGGAGATAGCATGAGGTGCCCAGGTATGTCCTAAGATGCTCCTACCGGTGTCTGCCAACTCTCTCTCAGGTCCCCCCAAGGTATCTTGTGCCCCTGGGCACATCCCTAATGGTCCAAGACTTGGAGAACGAGGACAAGGAGGAATATATGTATTCCTTTCTGTGTTGCAAAGAGAAAATGTGAAGCAGGTAGGCTTTTTATTTCTTCTTTTTCAGTGTGACAGCGTGTGAAGTACCTCTGATAAGACCAGTAGCCACAGTATGGACCACAATATGGTGCCCTGGGTGAGGTCTGGCAGCAGACAGACTGCAGAATTTCGGGAGGCTCTGAACAGCTGTCAGCTGTAGAACTGGTTTCAAATGCTCTTCTGAGGAGAGAGGCAGTAGTTCCCTACTAGAGATATGGCAATCAGCAGATACTGCTGCCCAGTGCTGGGGACTGTTCCCTGCAATGTGATACTAACAGAAACTCAGGATTCACACTACAATATAAAGGTGAGTTTTGGAAGCATAAGCTTAAACTCTTAGTAGAGCTGGTAAAAGCTATACATACCACATCAATGTTTTTCAGGTTACAGCCACCCAGATTGAAGAAGACACTTCTGCAAAGCCTGGCAAAAGCTCGGTGGCTACAGACAGGGGCTATTATCTTTGTTAGACACTCTGTCTGGGGAAGGAATTCTCTTTTGCCAAGCATACCCTGTGAAATACAAGGGTAACATTAATTTAGGAATGTACACACTTCTCCAGCACTTTCAGTGGTTCTTACCTTTTTAGCTGATGTTCCCACAAACAAGTGAGAAATTACTTGGTTTTCCATTGCATCAGCCTGCTTGGGCATTACTCAATTTGGGTTACATCACTTTTAATGAAGAGATATGATATATGTTAACTCCAATTCACAGTTTACGCTTGTATATCAGTTGTGGTTTTGCCTGGAGGAATCTTGGAAACCTTTGAGGATCTGCATCTTTGTACCTCTCTGGGTGACCTGTCCCCATGCTGCACTGTGGCCTTGGAGTGAAAGCTTTTCTTAATGCCCAGTCTGAACTTTCGAAGGCCTCAGCCACAAGGTAAACCTACCCACATGCAAGTGAGTCGACTTCACAAAGCCCTATACTTTCTGTTTATCCATTTAAAGAGCTGAACAAACAAGTTTACGGTTAAACAGTGGAAACCAAGATATCACATACCCTGAGCATTTTTTCAGGAAGGTAGAGAAGTTTAGTTGCTGGGCCTTTAGCATACTTAATAGCAGTGACAGGTGCCAAAGCAAAGTAGAGTTTGATTTTTTGAGCCAGCTCTGGCATTGTTGAAAATGCAATGAAAGCTGGAAAAAAAAAAAAAAAAAAAAGAGGAGTTAAAAGAATCATTGTTTTTACTTTATACTGTTTTCAGTATTAATATATGATATTCTGCACTTTCGAATTCATGAGCAACCTTGTTAGTTGTTCAGAGACTATGGTCCAGCCTAGGTTTATATGAAATCTCTCTTCTCCATAAGTTACCAGCTTGTAGGTTTTTTCCTGCACTCAGAGAAATTTCTTTCTATATTTTGCAGCTTTCTTCCAGACTTGATTAAACATAAATGTACACTTCTGATGTACATTCATGCATTTCTTATACTGTTGGGAGAAGAAGTTGTTTTTCTTCAGGTCATTCCAATTTTGTATTTTCTTTTTTCATGTGTACATCTGGTCCAAACTGGCCAGCTTCTCCTTCTGTACTCTTGTCTTCCTGTTTTGTTTATTTTGGTCAAGTGACCAGCTGCTATTGGGCACACCCTTGCATCTTGGATAGAAACCATTTGCATGGCCCACACACAATAATTTCCGGTATAATTCTTAGTTGACAGATTTCTATCAGCAGTGCATTTGATCCATTGTGCTTTATTATCTTTATAATAAATTTTAAATGCTGACATGTTGAAAATTGTTTATAGTAACACCGTATTTCATGTCTACAAAGAGTTAACGAAAATCTCAGGTACATTCAGTAACTCAGTATCACAAAACACATTTTACTCTTGTTTCCCTGAAGAACTCCTCTCTTGTGTGTAACTTACCAATGGTAGTACCTTGTGAATAGCCAATATAGTACAACTTTTCCTGTCCTGTTTTCTCCAAAATGAAATTTATTGCTGCTGGAAGATCGAACTTTGCCATCTCATCAAAACTGCAGGCAGGAGATTAAAAGACAGGCATGCATAAATTAAAAAACAGACCTTAAATTGAATTCACATTTTTATTAATGGTTTGTCAGCAAAGAAACAGTCTGAATGATTTAGTGAATCATTCAGTTGTTCTAAGTTCTGTGTTTTTCTGGCACTGGATGTGGAAGATACTACTCAGGATTTTTTGGGTTATTGTATTACTCAGACTAGTGTTTCTAAGCAGCTGCCAAAACTGTCTCCAGGGCTGAGGAATGGCTCGGACATGGCTTGTGTAGGTCCCTCTGAGTTGTTCTGCTGCTACGTCTCTAGTCTGAAGAACCAGTTCAAGCAGTAATTAAAGTAGTCTCCATTACTATTACAGCTCACATGCTTTTATAGGGGCACCTCAGCAAAAGCGAATGTAAAGAATGCTTATTAAAAAGTAGCATGTGTAAATCCCTGATTTGGCCAGCTGAAATAAACTTGTGAGGACGGGCAATGGATATACCCTCCAGTGGTTCTGCCTACCTGAAAGCCCAGAATTCATCTTGATCAATGGAATACTTTTGATGTTTTCTTGACCAACGATTCCCTCTGCTGTTTCCCATCCAAACGTCAAACCCAGCATCAGCTAGTAGGAAGCCCAAGCTGTTGTTGGGCATGTTTGTGACCCAGTTACTAGCATCTCCCAATAATCCATGCTGGAGAAACACAGCAGGTCTTGAAGCTGAAAAATAAAGCAAAACCAAAACAAGAGTTTATAATCGTTTTCACTTTTCATTTCCTGGAAATTCAGGGACATTACTGTCTCGTTTTCAATACTGGGATTTTTTCCTGCATCAACTAATCTTAAGAACAAAACATCTCTTTCTGTAAGAGACGACTTCTAAGCTTCTGTAAGAATTTATGAAATGATCTGCCTGACACCAGAGAAAACAAACTTGGCACCCTTCGGTTATTGTTTGTAAAGCTCATCCAGATCAGCCTGAGATTCTCAACATCGATGCAGAGATGAAGGTGTGGGATTGTTTTCGGAGGTCTCCTTTACCCAAAATATGAATCAGACACTGATACTAACCAGGTGCAAGCAAAAGCAAAGCAAAATTAGAGGCTGGAAAAGCTTTTGCAAAACAAGCTAATTAGGCAACCTTTATCCTATTTTAAATTTTTTTTAACGTTTTACTCACCAACCCTAACTAGGAAGCATATGCTTCATTTTATAGTGGGTTTTTATTATAAATAGGTGTGCTTGACATTAATTCTGTAGATCTTGCAGGTTGTTCAGGGCAGCCAGAACTCTCTGCTAAAATTTCACTCATGTATACAATCTTTGGTGGATGTTTTACAAATACAAGGTATCTCTTCTGACAATAGGCACTATCTAGGCTGGTTTTGTGTCATATTAAAGAACTGTACCTGGGGTTCCTTGATTCTGAGTACCATAAGGGATTCTGTTAATGGTAATGGTATAACCATCTTCTGTCATCACTTCATACTCCTCGCTGGGGTACCCTTTGGAAGTAATGAGCTCATTCTAGGAGAGAAGGTACAAATGCATTTGCTTGCACAAGTCCATTTCATATATTATAAGATACTCACAATGAAGAAATGTTAGAAAGCAGGTACAGCTGGGGATTTAACCTACATACATTAAGCGCCTGGATGTATGTAACCCTAAAGCAACAACAAATTTCCTTTTTTCTTTATGTTAGATCTAGGGTTTTACTATCCAGTTAAAATATGTCATATAAAGCCTGTGCTACACTCCTGCCATGCAATCATCACAAGCCCTTGCATTCTGGTGATGTAAGAATCACTATAAGCTCATAGCAGGAGTTTATGTGCTGAGATGAGATGTGTGGCTGAGACAAGGAGCTGCCTGGGTGCAATGCTTCTGATTTGCTTCCACTCAGCCTGGAACCAGCTTGCTTAAACTACCCCCTGAGAAATCCAGAGAGCCTCACAACTACAGTATTGTGAACAGCACTGATGAGATGAGCACTGCTGAAAAGCTGACTACATTATGGGAAAAAAAAGATCAGGCAGTTGCACAGTTGCAAGGGAAGTCCCTAGCACACCCCATCTTAAGCTCTGAAGTAAATACTATTTTTGACCTGCAATTTTCAACCTGTTTTGTTACAAAAGAGGATTGGTTTTTATAACTTGTACTCAGAGAAATACTCAATGTATTCTTTCATGCAGGACAGAACCCCCACGATTTTAATAATTGACTAAAGACCTAAGCAAGCTTGCTTGGCAAGAGGTGTTCTTCTGAAAAGCTGGCCATTTCTGGTCTCTGCTGGTCACCACTAGCTATTTATACACTTCATTGCTGGTGAAATGCTGACATTCCAGAGAGTCATTCTTTCAGATAGGCAGGTAGCGCCAGCAATAGCAAACTGGTAACTGATACTTAAAAGGAAATTAAGTCTGGAGATTTACTATTTGCTTTCATTTCTATCAGAGAGAAGATGGGCTGTTACACATGCAGACAGAAGAGAATAGAAGAGAAAGCAGTAGTGTACACAGTGACTAGAGAGGATAGGTTAAATAAAGGCAGCTTATCTACCTTGTTATTTCTAACACTTCGAAACCCCTCTGCTGTAAGTCATGCATAACAACCATCCTCAGGTCACTCCACCAACCAACTTACAATACTCATAAAGGCTTCAGGATCCACAGCCCTCTTCATTCTTCTCAGCTCTTCTGAGTAAGTAATTCCCTGAAACAAATATGTAACAGCAACAAACAGCCATATCTTCTCTCTGCAAAAACCAATACATTCATGTGTCAGTAGTCCTGCTCTGCACTTGCAATCCAGACAGGTTCTGTACTTTTCTTATGAGGAAAGTGCTGTGTAATACTGAACGGAGCCAGTCTGCTACTCCCTACTCCTTGATTAAATGGAATGAAGCTGGCTTCAAACACCTATCTGAGGGTGCTGGGCAGCAGCCTGGACTCTCTGCTAAGGTTTGGACTAGGATGCTGCTCTTGATCAAGGCAAAAGTATCAATGAATCCAAGAAAAGGAGCAAAGCTTCTGGAGAAATGGATTTCACTCATTTGTCTGAGAAGTAGGTCACTTGCATTACCATGCCATGCATTTGATCTGTAGGTGAATTTGGAAACATTTCTGGCTAGCTCTGGGAAACACAGAGTTATTGGGTAACTTGTAAGTAAATCAATCATTGTCACAGCGAAGCTTTCAAAGTGGAGACAACCAAGTTGTCAGATAGTGGAAAAAAAGCAAAACCAATTGAAAAAAAAAAGTAAATATTTTTCATTTAATTAAAAACGAAGTAAACCTAAATAAAGCTATTCTTTATAATTGCCTAGCAAAATTTGTACAAATCTGCTCAGTGACAAGATTTATCCACTCCACGGAATGAGGATGGAGAAAGGAAAAGAAAGCTTTGCTAAATGTAATGCTAGGTAGAGACTGAGTGCGGGGACACCCAGTTTTGTTAAGCAAAAAAGGAACAAAAAAACCCAAGAGGTAGTTATCCTGCTTAGATGCACAAATAGCAGCTCCACTGTCTGTGAAGACTAAGCTCAAAGAAAACGCAGTGTTTGAATTTGTATCTTCTCTACACTATACAACCCCATGGAGGCTGCTCCTAAACTTCTGTTTTCTCAGTTACAGATCTTTCAGTCAGACTGATTCAGCCAAAAAATCTATTGCATTTATTGTTTTCCTAATCAAGAAGACTTTTAAACATTTTTTCCTATATAATATGAAAAGCATTTTTTTTTCTTGTCACAGAACAACAATTTATGTCCTATCTTCCTAGCACTACATGCTGGTACAATCTGTGTGTTGAAAATACTTGGCTGCTTTTGTAGAGAAAAGGACATTTAGAAACCTTTATCTTACTGAGCTAGCACCATTTCTATTGGTTTAAAGCCATTACTTTCTTATTCCCTCACTTGCCATCTTCCCATACCTCTTCAGTTACCCCAGAGTTATCTAAATTCAGGTTAGGTGAGCCAGGCCTGAATCTCTTTAGCCAAAAGGAATCTTTCAAGAAATTGTCATACTTTCACCTACAAGACTTACAAGCAAAACAACCCAGTGAAATACATTTGTTCCCAAATAATAAAGCAGCTCCTCAAGCTCAGGTTTGATACCATCCTTTGCAGCTCCCATGAAGCCTTCACCGGTTTTGGATGATAAACAAATCAAAGCATTACTGACCTTGTGCCCGAAATCATGTGTTTGGCTGAGCAGCTGCGGCTGCAGAAGAATGAAAACTCAATTCCTGGCTGTTTGGAAGCAGTGCTGGCAGTGAAAGGATGGTCATGCACTGTTTTTAACCCAGTCATGCAGCAACTTGACAATGAGCCTCTGTTTCTTCCCCACTCCTCATTCCTTCTACTATCACTTCAGCTTTTCCCTAGTGCAGCACCAGAGAGAGGTGACTCCTTTTATTCTCAGGCCTCATGCTTTTCAGCTCCTTAGCCACCACAGCTACAACAAAGCTCTTCTACTATCACAGACTGCTGGATTTTTAAGGAGAATACCAGCCTCTGTAGAGTGGCAGAGCAATATCAGGAATTTTGAAAATAAATATATTCATAGATATACCTTATCATACCTAATGATATTGTCAGTAGACCTGCAACCATTTTTTCTTTTACTAGCAGCCTACTAATTCCAGTTTCTCATGTTATCTGGAAAGGATGGAAGGAATTCTGATACCTCTGCAGATGTTAGTGCACATATTTTTCTTTTATTCTTTTAATGCTTTTGTTGCTGTTCCAAAAACCTACATTGTTGCTGGAGTGGTTTCAGGAGACTTTCCTCCATTTATAGTTCATCTCGTAAATAGCCATAGAATTGAATGGATATTCCCTAAATGAATAGTTATGAAACTAGAAGCCTATTCCATAATCTGCATGGACTCAGAAAACATTGCCAAGATGGGCACAAGTGTGTCAGTGGTCTCAAGCATACTTTGAGTGGGCCAAAATTGTTCAGCAGTGGAAATCAGTTAGGCCTGAATAGAGAGTTCAAACAAGTCCTTTTTAAGGCATTCAGGTCAGTGACCTTTTAAAGTCTCTTCTTTTTGTGGAGTACAAGCCTAGTGCAGCTGTGTTCCACCACGAGTGGTGTCCTCAATACAACAATATAAACTTTGTAGAGTATGATTGAGGCTCTTTTTTTTTTTCTTTCACTTGTGTACTCTGTTATAAAGCTGGTGGGTTTTTCATTCTGCATGTTCCAGGTATTTTTAAATCTTGAAACTAATTATTCCTTCTTGTTCAGTTCCCAATTTTTGTTCCTCCAAGTATTCTTTCTGTCTCACAGATACTGTCCATCCACATAGAACAGATTGGCTTAACACTGACATGAACATTGACCAAGGTTCTGAGCAGGATTTGATATTTCTATTTATACGATAGCTTGCATGCTTTCTTCTTGCAGTACTGCCTGTGGTTCAGATCAGAAATATTTCATATATCCTCAGAAGTTATTTTCTTTAATATTTACAGATCAGAAGGAAATATGAAAGAAAATCTCAGGAGAAGACCTGTTCCTACAAGACTTGTTTTCAGGCCTTCAAAGAGAAATAGAAATGACTGAGTTCAGTTTCTGCCAGGGAATTAGGAGAGGAAATTATTTTCAAAGAGCTGGTTTAGAACATGGAGTGTTTTCAAATATTGATTCTACACATGGGATGGGATGTTTTTTTGAGTCTTCTCACTATTTCCTTTCATACATTCCAAGTTCTTTCATCTTTCCCGTAAGAAAAACAGGTTCCCCCCTTTTTAAATCTCAGTGTCTTTTGAAGCTCAACATGAATTTAATGAGTGAACTGTTTAAATGTGTACTTGCCTTTGAGTACCTTATGCTATTCTAAGTCATTAAGATGTGCTATTAACTCCCTGTGAACAAAGCCAGCTTCATTCTTTAGTGCAAAGCAATGCTCCAATAACAAAAAACCTATTATTTTACAAAAAACCTAAAACATTGCATAAACACAGCATAATACCATAAATAGCAAACGACTGGATAAAGTCATTGCAGGTTATTGGCAGTATGTGTTTGAAGTGTTTGAGATGGGCAAAGAAGGTGAATGTGGGTGAGTGTTGTGCTGATTTTTTTGAAAAACAGACACGCACAGTCTGTTGTGAATTGTCAGGTTTCAGTGGAAGTTACTCACACTATAACCAGGTATGGAATTCAGTGGAAATGCTTAAAGGTTGAGATGTTGTTGTCCGAGTTGTGGTTGCATCTTCATAAATGTGGTGATACGTAAATAAACTTTTAACAGGTCAGTATAGGTGCCCCTGTATAAATAAGTGCCTTTATATAAATTGTGCACTACATGTTCAGTTTATGAAGCCTCAACTCTTTCCAGTGCTTTTTATGATAAAACCTCCATCAATGTACAGCATATCAGTGTTTTCTGTAAACTCTTTGCTCTCCCCATTCCCTCCTGCTGCAGGAATTGGACCTGGCTCTGGAAATGACTTAGGAATGGAAGATATTTTTATACAGCTGAATATAGCAGTTCATCATGGATCAAATATGTCCTTTTGGCTTCTTCATGCAGCTAGTGAACGTAGTTATCAGAAATGTTTGGCTATTTTAAGTATGCTGAGGAGGGCCTTTAAGGGAAAGTATGCTTTATTGAGAGACAGACTTGTTTTTGTGGAAGTTGCCGTCCAGGAGTCTCCAAGGGAACACACAGCAGCAAAAACAGAAGGATCCCCTTGAGCATGCATACAGCTTTAAAAACATTTCATGTCATAATGGTGTAAACAGTTACTTCCTGAGAGTGAGAAAAACACTGAGATCTAAGCACAGGGTCTAACAGTGTGCTCCCCACTGAATCTCTGGGGTAGTACCTGGTTCCCAGCAGCATGAAACAACTGCCCTCAGCCACCCACCCCATGCTGTTGCCTTGGCTGGAGTGCTGTTGGCCCCCAGCACAGGCATGTTTTGAGGGCGAAGGCAGAGCCTCCCTATTCAGCAATGGACGCTTACACCTCCAAACAGCGAAGGAACTGCTCTCAGTGGAGTCCATACACGCAGACACAGAGGTGCAGAAGCACAAAGCACTAGTGAGAACAGGCACTGCTTGGCTGAGAGATTCTTCTCAGCTCTGTCAGGCCTGCAAAAGTATTTCTGGTGGTCATCATCAAGGTCAGTGGGCTTGCCTGGGGATTACCAGCAACTGGGCTGAGTGGCACAGTATTCATAAGCGATGAGTGAGGGAGCTCTGCCTTGGCGTTTAAATAATGAATCTTTCGCATGACAAAGGTAAAGTAAGAAGTGTCAAAAGGAAGGGCTCATGAGGGACAGAGAGGGCTGAATACCTGTCTGTGCTGCTCACACTTGTCTGCCTTGTCTGGTAATGTCCCAGGCAGCTTTGCCTTCCTGCTCAAGCACCAGTAACCCACAGAAGGGGCAGCTTGCACATGAAAAGCTCAGCACCAGCCTCTCTGTTAACTTATCCAGGGGAAATACAACTTGCGAAAAGAGCAATTATTTCCACAACACTTTCTGGCTGATGCTGAAGTTTGTGAAATGTGTGCAAGCCAGGATTTCTTCACCTCCGAGGGTGGATGAAGTCTGTGTTGCAATTTATGAGCTTTGCATTGTTCAAATTGTTTTGCCTCATGATCTGCAGACAACTATTTTTTATCTTTCTGCTAATTTTGTAGTAATGTATAGAGCAGTATCTTGTCACCCCCATGGGTATCAACCGTAATTAAAGAAAAAAGGAATTTACACATCTGCCTACACATGTGGAAAGCTGAAAATTACGTATGCTTTATTTCTCTTGCACTTGTTCCTGGATGAAAGCCCTGTGAGTGTGAATTGAAATCCTCTGGCAGAAGAATTGGGACCAGTATGAGCACTATGCAGGCCTTGCACTCAGTGTGCAGCAGTGTCCTGGTGAGCATTTGCCACTGAGCACTGGTAAGCACAGAATAAAGAAGTCTCTGGTCAGCTTCGTGCTGCCATCAGCAGAACCTACCCTGCTGTTTCTAAGGGGTCAAAAGGATTGAGGGTGGAGTGGCTTGGGTTTTTCTCAATCCTAAGAATTAAACTAATGGATTTACTCTGGGACAAAAGGAGGGTGCTGGGGGGCTAGAGACAACATCACAAAACTTCTGTCCTCCATTCAGACTGGGGTTTTTGCATACCTTAACCGGGTTGAGTGGGGGCTGAGTTAGCAGCAGCCCAGAGTGGGCTGGGACCCCTGTCTCTCTTCCCATGAACACCTTTCTCCTTGCCTTCTTTCTGCTGCCAAGTTCTCATCAAATATGAATTCTGTTACTAATCATCTCTATCATGCTTTGTTCATTCTTTTCATGCATTAAAACCAACTTCCCCCTAACTTCTGCTATGGCAGCAGGTTAGATAATCATTGACCTGTCTTTCCAAATTGTAAAGCACTTATTTTTTCACTTGCACCTTTATACACAGTAGCAATTTCTTTTGAAACAGCAAAGGTTTTGCTCACTCATAGATCTGATCTTTTTTCTTTAAAAAGTGAAGATACAGTTACCAATACAAACTGGTCTACACTGAGCGTCAACATTCATTTTCCCACATGAAATAATCTATTGTAAACAATGAAAAATTAAATACATAGTAATTATAAAATTAAGATGATTACTTTGTATGAGGGATGTAGCATATTGTTTTGATTTTTTGTAAAGGAAAAGGAACATAATCAAAGTATTTTTACCTTAGCTATAGAAATGCACTTTAAATAGCAAAGCTGCTTATCAAATATAGTCTGTGTTTTCAATGGAAGCGTTCCCTTATAAAGACAAAATTTGCTTGCTGACCCCAAAGTGATACTTTTCCAAACCAAATGAAGAACCTACATGTTCTCTTTTACTTATGTCAACAAAGTGTTTCATACACTTGCTACGTGGAGCAAGTTAACTTCTAAAATGTTAGTGCCAATGCATAGTTCCACAACATTGCACAGAGGACAAATGAAACTTATGGACCTCTTTCAAGCTCTGCTCCACTGAATGTTGCACTAGACATCAAAAGTTTTCATTAAACAAGGGAATATGCTTTCATTAAGACAAACAATATCAGACAAGGGCATAATTCTTACCATCACAAAAGAAATCCATGTCCTTTTGATGATCAGGATGACCTCTTTGCTTTGGAAGCATTTTGTGAAGGGTCTTGAGGCAGGAAGATCCCTTTGCAGAGGGGTCTTGTGACTGTTTCCCTCCCCTGGAGTAGGTAGTAGTGGCCATCTGAAAAGTGGTGAGTTCCCAGAGTCTGTGTAGGAGGACACTGTGTCCCTCAGCAGGGATGCCTCATGGCTCCACGCTCTCTGCTAGTGGGACTGTCAATCTGCAGCAGAGAAGCTCCAATATGAGAGGAGAACAGGTCTGAAAAGCTGGTAATTTGTATTTCCCTTTTGAAAGCCAACAGAACAACTAGTCAGGTCTTCACTGTCCGACAAGTTGGGTTGCAGTGATCCTCAGGCTGATTCTGGTCTGAGCCAGCAGCAGCCCTACAGAGCAGCACAGAGGGGTACCCACCAAGGCCTGGCCCTGGCAGCATCACTTTTAGGGCCTGTACCCCTTGCACTGTGCCCTGTCTCTCAGTTGGCACACCTGGGATGACATCTCCCTGCTGCTGCTTTCCCTGGTGCCACTGCAGCACTGCCCAGCCAAATCAGTCAGCACTTCTTGTATCCACAAGCTTGCTCAGGTCATCCTGACATCTTGAAGTAAGTATCTGGTGTCCATGTCTAACGACTGGGACATTGGGCCACTCACTGCTGTTGTTCAATCTTCCCAAGTAATTCTGATCTCCAGGGTTTTTTTTTCCTTCCTGCGCTTCAGTTGGCACCTCCAATTAGGAGGGTTTTGTGCACAAACTGTCCCTGCTACTTGTCTGAACAGCTCTGAGCTGCAATCTTGTTAATCTGAATGAATATTCAAGTAAGTAAATGAACATTTGGCTGAAATCTTTCCTTCTGTGCCCTAATGGATGTCAGATTTTTTTCATATAAATCATAAATCATGTCCTAATTACAAATTTTACTGCAAGAGATATAAGAGAATGGATTACTGAAGATAAAAATATCACTTTTTTTTGCCTTGAGAAAAAGAAAATATCTGAAAAAAATATTTAAACAAAATTTTAACAGGCAGGTAAATTCTTGCAGTTAGCAATGCTGTAAAAATTTTAATTCGATCCTATGAGAATTCTTTTTTGTTTAATAAATTGTTCCCTGAGTGCTAGATGAAGAAATTCTGGTTTCCTGTCTGTTTGTACCTTACAGTTGGTTGCAGCCTCCAGTTAAATATTTCCAATGATTAGGATATCTCTCTTGCTCCCCTTCTTCCTCTTCTAATTTCCTAATCATGCTGGAGTCTTTACTGGTCAGGACACTGACCATATCACATCTCTCTCTTCTAGTTTGTCAACTTTTTGTCATCAAACAACAAAGCCCTAATTATTTCGTGGAGGACTATGCTGAAAACCAGGGAAAATGCAGACAAACACACAGGCAGCATAATCTCCTGAACATTGTTCCCTTATGAAGGCAGTTCAACCATCCTCCCTTAAGCCTTTGAATAAAGTCACTGTATGCTTCCATACTCCTGCTGGATGGCTCATCTTCACGTTTTGAAAACGGATTGTGCCATCACAAAACAAAATGATTTTTTCAGACTCGTATAATTTTCAAATAATGAAGACATACACAAGGACTTTCAATAAATGAGTTATTCTGATATTATGGACCCTCTGCAATCAGACTCACCCTTAAAATTATGGGCAATGTACAGTGCCAAATTTGTGTATGATGCATATATTGGGTACCTGCCTTTTTAGCTTTATAAGAAAGCACTTGTTTCCACAGAAGGCGTTGGATTAGGAGGCACCCTGAAGTTAGTGCCACTGTTTTCTGCATGGTTGTATGTGGTTCAGTTTTAACAAGGGAAGAACTGAAATAAGACCAGTTCAGAGAAAATGGGATCCACCCAAAAATAGATGGGAGCTCCGAGTCTCCAAGGATTTTGGAATGTATGTGGAAAGAATCATTACCATTTTGTGTACTGTGAATTCTCACCTGGCATATTCAGCACTGTGGAGGTTACTCCAGGTTGTGCAGAAGTGAGCTACATCTCCATACCAAGTCCTAGCAAGGGACATTGAGGAGGGCCATCGAGATTATCTGTGGAAGGAGACAGCCTTGCCCTCCTCACTGCAGGATTGCCAAGACCAGCAGATCTCCCACATGATGCCTACCCCACACGTGATGCCTTCTCCATGTGTGATGCTGCCACCGGCGCCAGGGAGGGTGAGCAGCATGAGGGGCAGGTCAGCTCTGAGATTGCTTCTGTGACCACTGGTCTATAATTTTCACTCGGGACTGCACAGAATTACAGCCTTGGACTTTATTTATTAGATATTTAAATCCAAACCAGAGGTAGACAATTGCTTATGGCAAACTGACTTCTCTATGTGGTACGCCAGCTGTCAGCTACCAGTGGGTAAAATCATAAATACAGGGTGTATATGCACACAGCGTGTGCTCATGCAATCCTCTGCTCACAACAGCTGGTTTTGCCCTTACATGGCAATTCACCTCAGAGGGAATTTTAGGGAATTTTTTTTTCCAGAATTACAGAATTTCAGGCACTAATCTCTGTATTTTTTCCTTTTCCTTTAATCCTTGGCTATTGCTACCTGTGGGACACCAGACAAAGAGTGGAGTGTAGGAAAAGAAGGGGCTACTCAGCCCACCAGTAATCAGATCCTGGATCCACCAGCAAGAAGAAACCAATGGGCTTTAGAGCCATTTCAGATGCATTTAAGAACCTCGCCTGCCTCTGGGATTCGACTCAGGCTTTGTATGTAGTCATTTTGGCTGAACCAGTTTCTCGCTGGATCATGTCTGGACTGTGTGAAGTGTTTTATCTCAATCTCCTAAAGATTGCTTTATTTACAAAACTATGAGCAAATAATGGAGACTGGATTTTCAGGTAACCTTCACTTGGTTTATGCAAAATAACAGCCAGATTTTCAGGTGTAGAAGAAATTTTCCGTCTGTGATGACTGATGGGCACAAGTTGTTTAAAATCCTAAACATCAGTGGTCTGCAAAATCTACACTGTATGTAGCTGAACATTATAAGGGGGAAAAAGGATGAAAGAAGTGGTCATTTATGAGAAGAATTCTAAACATTTTCCCTTTCCCAGTCTAACCAGTTCTGTGCATTCAAAGCTACAAACAAACTCTCCAGGATCAGCAGGTGCTCCCAGTCTTCAGGATTTTTCTCTGTGACAAAGGCATCCCTTTGAATAGGAGGTTGCAGTGTCTGATAAACTCACATGACTCCAGGAGTAGCAATCTTTATGAAAATGCCAACCAACCTTTCAATAAAATCTTAGTAAATTAATTCATTTGCGTCATCATTATAATTTAAATTGTGGTTTTTCATAGCTGTGATAAGCCTGGGAATTATTAACATGAACATATCTGGTTTGATACTATCCTTGGACTTCAGAATTCTTGATAATCTCATAGTTTTTTATCCAGTTCTTCAATGTTGTACAGGTTAGAGGGTTTTGGTTGGTTTTTTTGTTTGTTTTTCCTGTTACTGATATATTTGGTTTTGGTATTCACTCTGGTGATGAGGCTACTTTACAGCATTATGACTTTTCTAGCTATGGTATATTTTCTTACCTGCAGTTGACTTTGGCTTGCAGAGATCTGTCCAACACAGAGTGTGTCTGTAATCGTGCTGCAGAGGTTATCTCTGTTAGCATGTGAATCCCAGAGGGTCTGCTGCCTTTGAAACATCAAATGCACGGTGCATCAGCTACCCAGTGTGCACACATGCAGTTTCGTCTGAGAAACCACAGTCAGAAATAGTGCCACTGCACCTAATTGCAGACAATCACCCTGGTATTTCCCACCAAAGCAACGTGGATTTACCAAATTTACATGAAATGAAATAGCAGGCTCATATTATGCAATGCACATTGTCTTGTTTATTAGCAATAGATAGGGGTGGTCATTTAAGGTTTGCTAAATACAATCATAGCATGGAAAGGTGTGGCATCTCCTGGATGAGCTGAAGGAAAGCTGGTTAGCTCCAGTCGTGGTGCTATGAGCCATTCCCACACACACCCTGGCATGCCCTGGCTCACTGTCCCATCCACTGACCTCCCTCTGCACTGGGAGGTGATGCACATTGTCCTGCTGCTCCTGCCACGGAACCACAGTGATGCTGCAACAGCAGAGTATTGCACAGTGTTCAAACCATCTCAGAAATAAAAAGCTCATGGGAAAGTTATACAGGTCAACTAACCATCATGTATCATTGCTATATATTTGCGGTTTTTTAGTCTGCCTTCTGGTCTTTGAATGTGAAAGAGATACTCCTAATATATGTGGCAATTTCAGTTCCAAATTCAACTATATGTT
The DNA here is from genome assembly GCA_013398015.1 of Oreocharis arfaki. Lineage (NCBI taxonomy): Eukaryota > Metazoa > Chordata > Aves > Passeriformes > Paramythiidae > Oreocharis > Oreocharis arfaki. The sequence continues at coordinate 208,895 of VZRR01000316.1, forward strand.
GCTGTACTTCTGCTCAGGGAGAAAGGAAAAAAATCTCCATTTGCCCCCTCGAACATTTTGTACACATCCATTTTTGAGTGATTCATCCAGGGCAGAGTAAGTTTATAGACTTGTGAACTCGGAGATCTGATAAAGTTTCTTATGACTACTTTGAATAAATCAGATTTAAAACATGATTAGATAGATCAAATGAAATATAAACCACAGCACAGTAAAACAGAAATTCTACTTGGCTCCAGTTCTTCTTAGCAGCTGTTCTGCACAGGTATTGAGCCATGTACACACCTACTCAGCTTCAGAAGAAAGCTTTTCATAGACATGAAACCTTTCCTTAAAAGGGTAGAACAAAGGCAAAATGCTATTAATAAAATTATCTTTCATCTTAGTAACTACAACATTAAAATCACTGTAAAACAGATGAATGTTTTCAGAAATATGATTTAACTTGTAATTTCTAATTACTGTTAAGTGAAAGCTCTGTAAAACTTGATTAACAGTTATCATTGCTGATTTTCTACTTGAGACTAGCTTTGATTGAATTCCATTCAACTTGTTATTTTGACTGTGCTTGCCTGAGATGTAAAATCTTTTTAATGAGAAAAAACACCCATCTGAATGGCTGATCTGAATGCCAGTTACATTTGAAATACAGTCCTATAAAAAAGGTTTAAGGCATTGCTCAACTTGATTTTTCTTACACTTTTGTTTTTAATTGTTTTACAGACTTAGCTGGTTGTGGGGCAGTTACTTCAATAATTACTTTTTAAATAAAAGTATTGAGTAACGAAGCTCAGCTTTTGCACGGCACTTCTGTGCAGTATAGATTGGCTGCATGAGTGCTTCAGAGGTGACACAAGAGTTTTCACAGCTACAAGCGAGTAACAAGAAAGGAGGGAGTCTGTCCAGAATGGCACACAGGACACTGTTTTGGGGCAGAACCAGCAGAATGGCTGCAGTAGCATTTCTGTGGCAATATAATTCCATGTGGTATTTTTTACTTTGCCCTGTCTAGTAGTTTGTCTCACACGATCTGTCTGGTACCCTGTCTAGATGCACAGTACTGATGGAATAATTCATACCTGTGGCACAGTTTTGGGATGAGCAGCACTGAAATTAATGGGTTTGGGGTGTTCTTAATTTTAGCTGTGCGACATAAAGCAAAAAATATTTTGCAATTTTGTGCCAGCTTTTCCATGGTTGAAAGTGCTATGTAAGTGGAAAATAGACATGGAATTTTGATTTAGAAGGAATTGAAATCAGCTTGACTAGGGAAATATTTGTGTCTGTGATTACTAGTTGGAAGTGAAGAAAACATGAAACAATGAAACTGATAAAATGATTATAGCAGAAATGCAGTATTTTAGTACTGGATAAGAGCCAGAAAAACTAATGACAAAAGCAGAACCTTCTTTATTTCCAAACCAGTCAGCAGGAATTTGTTTGCAATTTCCTTCTTACGGCACTTCCATGAGAAATGTTGACAGCAAGACTGTCATATTTTTTACACTGTCACAATATGTAGTCCCAATGTGAAACACATACCATGTCTAAGGTGGAGAAGACACTGAAATTCCATTTCTGCAGCTGATGATTTCTTCTGAGCTTGCAGATGCTTGCATGAGAAATGGATGTTGAGATGGGGTAAGATTTAATTGGAGAGGAATAAGATGGAGTTCACTTTCCTGCATGGGCCTGGGTTTTTGAGGGGCACAATTTCCTCCTCAAGTCCAAGCCCCCAAGAACTTCTCAGATCAAGTTTCCTTGCCACACTGCTGGAAAACTATATGCCAAGAAAAGGGCTGGGGACTGTCTCCTAAACAGGCACAAAAGCAAAAGAAGCAATAAAGAACCCAGAGCAAGTCCCCCCACCTTGAAAGGGAGAAATGTAGTGCTACTATATCAAATTCAAAAGTCTTATCACTATTCCAAATTCCCCCAGAGAATTCTACTTGAGCATGGCTTAGAATAGCCAGTGTAGAAGAGCTTCTTTCCCTCAGTTTTGTGCACAGTAAAACTTTTTTTTTGTTCTTCCACCTTCTCATGGTATTGAAGGAAGTAATGCAGTCTAGCAAAAACATTATTGAGAAAAAAAATTGCTTTTTTATGGTGAAAAATGTGTAGTGCATCAGCAGGCATCATCCATCAAGAGCTGGAAGGTGAGCTTTGCCAAAAAGAACCCCATAAAAACAATGCAATTTAGCTAGGTCTGTCATATATTCTCTTTTTCCTGGGCACATTCTCTGTGTCTGCTGCCTTCTTTCCTTCCAGGCACAATTTGGTAGATGTTTGCCCCCTCTGCAGTGTTGAAAGCCTCATCCAAAATTGCATCTGCAAGCATGTCTCTCCAGGTAGCACGAGTGTGGGGACAGTGGGCTGTGCAGCAGCTGGGGAGCTGGGTGCCAGCGGGGGGCTGAGGCTGATGAGCAAGGCTGGGCATCTGGGTGAGCACCAAACACAGCTACTCTTACAGAGGAGCTTTGGAGAGGGAGGGGCAGGAAGGAACTGTGCAATCATGTCACAGTGCATGTAATTTTGTTTAGCATGACTTGATCAAGACAATATTTCCTTTTAAATAGCACTCTGGGTTGGAAAAGAGCACTAGAAAAGGGTGAAGAAGTGGCTGGGCAGAAGGAAGAGATGAGAGTGGGATGGGGATTAGTGTTAAGACGCTGTTCACAATTTCCTCATGAGCTGTAGGAAGTCCAAGATGTGATGAGGAGTTGCCAATAAACATTACTCTTCTCTCTTTTTTCCTTTTCATTTATGTTTTTTTTTCCCTGTCTGAAATAGGGATTCCCTCTTTAGTCTGTAATCCAAGGGCCTAGGTTGGTTCCTGGTGTTTTGCCTAGAGCCTTAAAACACGATTCAATAAAGTCACATGCTGAGTGAATAATTTCCTAGAAATAGAATGCAAGAGGCATCTCAATCATTTGTTAGGACAATAACCTGTGCAGCCATTTCACTAGTGGTGTGCCAGCTGATACCTGGTGGCTGCAAGTCATTTTCCTGCTTTTGCATGATGCCCAGCAGACGAGGGAGACAGCTCCAAGCAATCCCAGGAAGGTTTGGGATCTAGTTTTGGTTCCTCTAACTTCCCCCACACAAAATGCAGGAGGCAAGCCAAAACAGAAACAGCATTTCTGGCCCAGCACGTGGGAGAATCTCCTAACTGGGATAGGAGAAAGTGCAGGGCTGAAGAGTGGTGGGGTTGCAGGTGTGTGAGCATGCAGCATTTGGAATCAAGTGGAGACAGGTCCTCTCCTGCATGTGGATATGACTCAATACTGAATTAGAAGCCACCAATGCCACTGATGCTGACACCGGTGTTTGCTGATGGGAGTGTTGCAGCTACAGGTTCAAGCAGAGAATTTCTGATTTCAAGCACTCACACTGCAGAAACTGAACAGTTTTCTCCCCAAGTGTGCCTTACTTTCCTAACACTGCTGTTGTTTGGGTAAAACATTATTTTCTGTGTTTCAAATACAGAGCAGTGCTCAGAGAACCTGGGGACCAGAGTCCTTGTGGGGATCTAGGGGGTTCAGAGTGTGACCATCCAAGGCCCTGGTGTGAGATGGGAGTACTGTGGTGGGGCAGGGCTCTGCAACAACTACTTGTGCACTGGAAGAAGAGAGAAATTGTAACTGAAGCTTGTGCTGAAATCTGGTTTTCCTGCATACAAAACTTAAAATGGAGCAACTACTTGCAACACACCAGTTCACTAAGTTTTGGTGGGGACTGTCAAGTAGCATTGTAGAGTATTTCCACTTCACATGTACATGTAAAGCAGGCAAATTTTTCCTGATGCAGGGGAATCTGGCAGAAATTTTGAAGGAAACAATTTCTGCCAGGATTACCTCACAAAGTTTTACCTTACACATGTATTTCTTTTGGATGATTCATCTCATTTCCTTTCAGTATGTGAATTCACAGGAGTTTATAGCTTTATACACTCTAACTCAGTGGATTAATCTCAATGGACCAGCTGAGTAATGAATTTTTGCAATGCAGGCAAAAATTACATAGAAGTGTTCATGTAGTGCTGTGTTGACTTACAGTTCAGGCAGCTCATATTCAGATACTGTGCACTGCAAGGTTAATAGCATCAAGTTCTTCCTCTTTTTCTTTCCCTGCAATTACCATGCATATATGAGAGCTTTTCTCACACAGACCCCCCACAGCCCTCTACAGCATCTCTGGTGCTTTCAGTAGCCCCTGGGATGACTCTCACAGCTAGATGTAGGGAATGGGGCCAACAGAGAAGTGCACACTTGAGTGAATAATCTCTGAGGCCTCTGCAAAGTCATCTGACACCCCCTGAGGCTGAACATTTCCTCTGCACTGGTTTTAAAAAGCCTGAGGCTTTGTTTTCTTAAGTAGTTGAGCTGCTCTAACAGCCTGCTGCGTCTGAAAGGGGTTCTTTTATCCCCCATCCCCTTCATTTGTGGCTGGCCCTCCCTGAACTTGTTTGGCTCATTACCCAAGAAGATAGCCACCTGCTTTCTTTTTCCTAATTATTGTTCCTCTGGGCTAACAGGTCTGTATGCTGATGGAGCTGGAAGACGGCATCCCAGCAGGGGTGGGATGGGTGGTGAGGAGCGAAGTGGGGGATGTACAAATGGACTCCTTGGCAGGGACAACCTGGGAAGCAGCTCAGGTGCTGTTTGAGGTGTGGCTTGTCTGCCTCTGAAGGAGCAGCCACTTCCCCAGCATGGATGCAGGCCCTTGGCAGATCCCAGGGTGAGTCAGCTGTAGACCTTAACTGAACAGGCAATTTAATACCACAGAAAAGACAAGCAGCTTTTTTTCCCAGCCTCTATCTCCTGAGCCAACTAGCTGTGGGGTTGGAGAAGAGCCAGCCCAACACAAGGGAGCATGCAAGAAAGCAACCAGGTCCAATGCTGGCTCCATGTAGCCTGAAAAAACACCTCACCTGTAGCTTCCCCCAGTCTTGGTTCTAAAGGGAAACCTACAACAGACTTTTGAAAGATGAGCCTAAAAACGGAAACCTAATTTGGCAGACCCTAACAACTCCAAATGCATTTTAAGCACTTCACGGAACAATGAAATTTGCTTCCTACACACTTCAGGGTGCCAAAGGTGCTGTCACCACATTCCTTTGCCCCTTGCCAGCTGGCCCTGCTGCCCCACAGGTACAAATCATGGGCTGGATGATAGAGTAAGGGCTGAAAGATGAAATTTGTAGCAGAGCAACTGTTCCAACCCAGGAGCTTTGCTGAGGGCTAGAGAAGAGTCTGCAGAAATACGGTCTTCCTCTTGTCAGTAGATTGCTTAATATATTGGGATCAGTGCCTGTTCAACAAAGTTTATCTCCCTGTGTGCAATTAATTATGCAATGTTCAAAGGAGAGCCTTGGATGATGCAGAAAGCTGACTTCGCTAATGAGAGGGGCCCTAATTGCAGAGCAGATGTGTGGTCAATCTGGGGTGCCAGCTCCAAGTACAGCCTTTTTGGGCAGAGTTGGCCAGGGGTGGGTATCCTGTTAGCACGGCTGGGTTGGGACCTTGGTTGCTGCAGGTATGTTTGTCACCAGCTTTAGAGGAAAACAGCTTTACTTTTTATCTCCTAGTGTGATGGGTACACCAGGTTGAGGGTGGAGCTGTGGTTGGATCCTGGGCTTGCTGCTATCATTTATGCAGTGTTAATTGGGTGCAATTTTCTGAAGCTATTTTTACAGGTGCAAATCCACCCTAAAGGCACACGTTTACGTGACTCTTCCCCAGCATACCATGACAGGGTGGAAGGTTAATTTATGCAGCCAGAAACAGGAGGTCTCTAATCCATGTACCATGTTCAGAGCAGATTGATACCAGCTATCATTTTAAATATTGGCGGTGCAACAAAAAGGTTTTTGTCTATGTCTCATTGTAGGACTGACGAGTGTGTGAACCCTTCATAAACTGCTCTTGTCAACAGTTCCATTATTAAACACAGGCAGTCAAATATCGTGAGTCAGTATCTCTCATCTTCTTCCTCAGCCATATCACAAATTAGAAGTCACTTTAAAAGAATTTATTAAGAAGTAGCACTGGTTTCTTACCTCAGTTGCCTTCTGATTACACTTTGACCTACACTTCTTTCCTAAATGGTGATTGCCACTCGGAGAACTGAGATCTTAAATAGAAGAAACAACGTATTTTCAAGAAAAACAGCCAGCTTAACTGGCTTCTACTTTATAAATCGTCTAGCAGGTCTCAGGAACCTTCTCTAATTACCATCACTTTTCACCAGTGCTGTGTGTTCGGGCTAGCAGCAGTTACAGCTTTTCATCCCAACAACAGAGACAGTGTGGCTTCATGTTCCATGTCCAAGGGAATCCAGCCACCTGAGCTCTTCCCACATGTCCTCAGGTGGGAGAGAGCCAAACGGATACATTGAATAGGAGAGAAATGCCTGATTACAACTGAATGGTCCTCAAAAGGCAGAAATTATGCCAGCATTAAGCTAGAGTTGGGGGGTTCAGGGAAGAGCAGGCATGGAAGAAAACGGTGGGACAGTATGGTAATTTTATTATTGCCTTTGCCCTCTGGGGGCCGTAATTACACATACTGGAGTTACACACAGTCTGCTGTGCCAGCATGGTGCTGAACCTCGGGACCTGGGCTGTTATATCATCCCAAAGTTCCAGTAATTCAAGGGGGCTGTCCAAGCAGGGGGCACCCGGAAGGCCTCTGCTCCTGCTTAGGTGTTCCCAAGGCCAGAGATGATTTCCCTGCTGGGCTCAGAGAGTGCTTGGGGAGGTTCTAAGCAGGTGCTAGGGCCAGGAGTGTGCTTGGTCTCAGCCCACTTCTGAAATAATGTTTTGGATGTCTCAAGCTGCTGCAGTGGGTGCAGGTGCTGTGAGGGAACCTGCAGGCTGCAGTGGCCTGTGCTGAATGTGGCCCAGCCCCGAGCTCTGCAATGTGCAGCGAGGACCAGAGGGACACCAGTGCCCCAGGAGAGGCTGCTCTGGGGCACGGCAGTCTCCCCTGCTCCTGCCTGTTGCTGCCAGAAGGGAGGCACACACCATGGCTGTGGTGTCAGGCAGGAGCACCGCAGGGGTGAGTAGTGCTGAACAGGGTCGCGACATGTGTGTAAGGCTGTGGGAGCAGAAACCTCACTGTGCTGGCACTGCCCTGGCTGAACCACGGCCTGACCCCTGGCCCTGCCACAACACGTGGGACCAGGTAGTGCAAGCAGCCCCTCGAAGAGGGGGTGGCACAGTTGTCACCCTGAAAGTATGGAAGGCTGAAAGGGCCACCTTCTGGGGCCCTTCGGCTGCTGCTGGAGCATCTGTTCCAGGGTAGCAGGTCTGTCCTGTCCTCAATCCTGCTGAGGGCTCAAAAGAGGCCAGCAGAGCTGAGAGGAGCAAGGATGATGGGGGCATCAGGTGGGGTGAGGATGGGTGTTGTGTCCGATGTGGTCTCCTCGGCCTCACTCTCCACGTCCTCCAAGTTCTCGCTGACAGAGGGGATGATCTGCACCACCTTCTCCTGAAAGTGCACTTGCTTGCGAGGGACTGGCACAGCTGCTGGCTGGGCAGGAGTTTCTGGGGCTGAGCTCCTGTCCTTGCTGCCCTTCAAGATGCTCTTCATATGGCCCAGGAGTGAGCGGTGCTGCTCCCTCTGGGCCCCATGGAAAGTGTAGGTCTGCTCAGTGTCACCAATGATGGTTGGGGCTGCCTCAGTGGCTGCAGGGTCCACATACTGGCCTGCCTGGGAATGCGCATCCTTGTGCCCAGGGCTCTTCCTCCTCTTGCTCAGCAGGAAGTAGGCCAGGGCAGTGAGCACCAGCATGGACCCTGGGGACAAGACTGCGTTGGCTGAGGGCTGGGGCAAGTGGGAGGAGCTTGCCAAGCAGTGCTTGGTCTGGCTAGCCCAGCGCCATCTGCCACCGGCCCAGCTCTCTGCACATCCCCACCCTCACTGGCCCTTGACAGACCATGCTCCTCTTCCATCTGCGCTCCTCCCCACCCAAGCTTCTCACCAGGGATGGTGACATGCCAGACGAGGACAGGATGCAGGAAGCAAGCCACTGAGAGAAGCGTGTATCCCAGGAATTTCTGGAAGCTCCCTGGGCGTCTAGCTCGCTTCCAGCAGCCCTGTGCCAGGGATTCAGGCTTGTGACTGGGGAGAGAAAGAGAGGTCCTTGTGGGATGAGGCACCAACCATAAGCCAAGAAGATTTGGGCCTAACCGTGACCCATCTAGACGTGCAGATCCTCACTCTGGTTTGCCAGAAGATGGGTGTGTTTTTCAGGGAAAGTAAGCAAAGCCTGAGCGTCTCCAATTGGGAGAAGAGCATTTGCCAGAGGCCTCAGCATCTTACTAATCGAGTGCCTATTGTCTGGAGTAAGGTGTTGCCTCTAAGCTGTGAGAGCTTTCGAGTTTATGCTAGGAGACAGCAGCAGTGCTCAGCCTCTGAAAAGGGCATAAGGAATGTCTACATTTTAACTTTAACTTCTGTGCTGTCTCTGGAGGGAGCTGGAGCTCACCCTGGGGATCTGGCTCTTCCCTCAACCCTGGTACCTTGTGCCTACACACTGTGTTGAGCAGATGCTGAAGACCAGGGTTTGTTGTGCTGAGGCTCAGGAAATCAGGGCACAAGCCTGGTTTAAAACACAGGTTTAAATAGTGGTGCACGTGGACCCATTTACCTCCCCTCTGTCTGAGTGCACTTGCCTTGGCATTAAGGGCAGCACCTTTGGTCTGGCACATGCAGCTCCCCCAGATCTGGTGTTGCCTGTAAGGGGCAAGGTGCCTTAAGGAGCTCCCACTGTGGCTGGAGAGCAGTGGGCAGAGTCTACTCACGTGAAGCATGTCTCCAGGAACAAACTGATAAAGAAGAAGCCTTCACAGACAGTAACTGCAATCCCTGAAAAACTGAAAGGTGGAGCTGTCAGGGGAGCAGGGCTGTGCTTGAGTATGTTCCCCAGGTGGGCAGAAAGGGCACAGGGGCCTAGAATTTACTATCCAGTTCCCAACACAGTCTGTGTGCTGGTGTCTGAACACCCTCTGCTCATCTGGTTCGTGGAGGAAAACTCACAGCCCTTCTGTCCCTGGGGAGTCAACTTGCAGCCAGTGTCACCTCTGGCCTGCCTGAGTCTGCAATAGCACCTCTTTTTCTAACAGAAATAGCTTATTTTTCTGAAACCTCAGTATGGAGATCTGAAATCCCCAAAGCCCTGGACACTGTTCCCTGTTGCTGTCTGGTACTACATATGGTGGAGGGGTTGACCTTGCCACCCCTGACAGCTCTGATTTCAAGGGCAAAAATACTCACAGCAGGTAGAAAGCCAGGCTTTTGAACTGTCCTCGCTGCAGAGTTTCTACGCCCACACCGATCAGCACTGGAAAGAGAAGGTGGGAAAGATGCTGACTGCAGGGTTCATTCCCAGTTCCCTCGGGTTAGTTCCCAGCTCCCAGGACAGATGGCCCCATTCCCCCAGGGGCTAGAGAGGCTGCTTCTCCCATGCAGGGCAGTGTGTTAGGACTGCTAGCACCAGTGATTCGTGCTTACACACCGGCCCAGAAGAGTCAGAGCTGAGTGCTGCCCTTGACATACAGCCCTGAAAGCCATCCCAGCTGCACTCCTATTGTGGCAGCCTTGCCACCGTGTGGGCTGGGGAAAGGTGCGCTGGGAATACCAGCTGGCCTTGGATACCTGGGGGAGGCGACCAGCAGTGTCCTGTGACCCTTCCACCCTCTGTCGTGCCACCACATCTCAGCTGCCACAGGGCCCACTGCCCAATCCTTCTCTGCCCAGGTCCCCCAGGTGCCTGCCAGCCCCACTCCCTTGCCCTCACTGCTTGCCCAGGCCTGCTGCACCCAACACGTGGCTGCAGAGCGGGGGAACTGTGCCAGCTGCCTTCACAAAGGGCTGTAGCCTTAGCATCAGGATCCTTTACTAGCCAAACAGAAAAACATATAATGGGAGCAGGCAGATTAAAAACAGGGAATGAACATTCTCTCAGTGCCCCAGCCAGTACAGAACACCAGGGAGTCAGGTTAAGGGGGTTAAGAGTATTAGCAAGGCTAAAATCTTTGATGGATTGGCCAATAGCTTCAGGGGACGGAAAATTTCCTTCAACATCCTTCAAGTTCCCTTCAAGACTATTTCTAAAATGGAGCAGAAGTGTAATGGCTCACACCGGCTGCAGGAAGTTGGTCAGTACATGCCAATTCACAGGGCACAAGTGTCAGCAGCGTGGAGCTGAATGGAGCCCATGTTTCATGGCCAGAGCATCGGCCTGGACAGTCTTCTGTCTGCACCTCATGTCTCCACCCCTCACTGAACAGCCCCCACCCATCGACTGGTGTTTAGAAAGTTTACCACTGGTCCTGCTCAAAGCACACTGGCCAAGCTTTGAAGTGCAGGTTGGATCCATTTCTCTGAGCTGTGGTTTGCCCCATTTGGAGAAGGGTACCGGGCTCCTGAACAAGGACACAGAACAGTGTCCATCAAGACTGCCATGTAGGTCAATGCCAAGGGACAGCTTTCCCATCTGGGCTGAAAGAAATCCCCCTGTGTTTTCCTGGTGTCACCTGCAGCTGCTGGGCCCTGTCAGCCAAGGGAACACATGGGGCCCATGTGCCACCCTCCTACACTGCCTTTCCAGCCCTGAGCACAGCACAGGGAAATCAGTCTCATCAGAGGGCTGTGAAGCTGCAAGAGCTGTGTAATCCTGCATGCAAAGTACTGTCTTTTACTATCTTGTGACTGAGGATCATTCTTTATAATCTTCCCTACAAATGTGGAGTTCATTCATTCACATTCATCCATCCATTCATTCATTCCCTGTGGATGAATGCAGAATTCTACAGCTTGGCTGTTAGCTAGAGCCTCTGCTCTGGGTGGGGAGATTTCCTCCTTTTGCACAGCTTCTGCTTTATCCACAAAGCTGTTTAGATGAAGAATCTGCAAGAAGAAAAGAGCCGTTTCGAGGTGTTTGTTTGGACTAGTCACTGCCTTGGTTTGGATCTTGTCCAAACCATGTGGCTAAAGGCACATGATTAGGAATTAAATGGTTGAAAGCATGAGAATTAAGAAATAAGTAGGAACTCTTTCCTAGATACAAAAATCACAAGGCCTAGAATCGCTGAGCTGGAGATGCTGCAAACACTGCAGCAAATCACAGGGCTGTTTGATGACTCTTTGCTAACTTGCCATAAGACAAGTTAGCTATTTTCTGATGCAAAGGAAACCCTGCAGCCTCACCATTGCAGAGAGCCATTACACCCCAAGATCCTGGGGGAAGGGGAGGTTTATATTATGTGGGTAACCTGTATTTACTAGCAGCATAAGTAGCTGGCCAGGCCTTCTCAGAATCAATTAGTGAGGCTGATGCACTCTCGCTTTCATAGATTTTTTTCAAACAAAACCCATGGGAATTTCTTCTGCATGGTTTCCATTTCATGCAAAAACCTCACACACCTCATCAAGCACTAAACACTGCATCAAGCTGATTTCTTACTCCATTGAGACACACAGAGAAATAAAACACAGGCACATCCCATTCTTCACTGGCCTTTTTAGAAAGTCAGGTGGTACTGGGAATGCACCAGAGGTATGGAAAAGCAGAGCGAATTGTAGTGCAGCTCTCTATGCTCTGTGATGCTCAGCAGACAGATAACTGCAATGCTCATTTAAAGAAAAATTAAAGAAAGAGGTGCAGATGCTGCAAAATGATGAAAAGAAAACATGAATGGGAGAAAGATGATATTCCACTAACACACTTCCACACTGTAAACTACTTTCAATTTTGTTGCTCTAGCTTTAGTTTTCTCATGGCAACAAGCTCACGTTTTCTGCCAGGAAGGTCTCTCTGAATTTCTCTGGAGTTTTAAGTGAGGATATGACCAGGATGAGGCTCATGTGGGCCCAAGGGGATGGAGATGAAGTAATGAAGAGATCTGCATTTTCTTATTAAAGCTGTGTCCCATCTCCCACTGTTGCAGTATCATCATGACATGCACTTATCTACTGGGAGTTTGTATAAACTCAGAGACTCAGATCTCTGCCTGTTATCAGTATCAGTCCTTTAAAGCACATTCCAGAGCCTCCATCACCCCAGCTGGGCTTTGCGTGTCCTTGGGAACCTGTGCACGCTTCAGCTGACCTGTGTGCTTTCTACTTTGTCCCTGATCTGAGCTAAGTGTCTCTTCATGACTGTCTGCAGCTGATAAAGGAAATACAAAGGTAGGAAGGCCTGCTGTGACTTACTCTGCAGTGTCTGACTCTGAAATCCCTGGGGGTCTGAAACAGGAACCACAGGCACCACCTCAAGTCACCTCTCACCAGGAGCCTCTGGTTCACCCCTCCAGCCTTTAGACAAATCAGGCCCTTTGATCTCTGCTTTACTGATGGGGAAACTGAGGCAGAGAGTGCTGCCTGTCCTGTCCTGTAACAGCTAGCCAGCAGCAGTGCCAGTCAACCCCTGAGCTTTTTGCTTTAGCTGATTCCCCAAGTCCCACCTGGAGGTTTTCCATGTGAGATGGTGTTCCATCCTCCCGAGTGAGACACTGTGCCTGACACCTGGCTCAAAACACCTGCATTTCATCTGAAACCAAGCACTTGGATGTGTCACCAAACCCAGAACACCCTGGTCCAAAGCAGCCCCTGGCAGCGGGTGAGAGGATGCAACTCACCAGGTGGGTGAGTTTATGGTGTTTGTTCTGCAGCTGTAACCTGAACTGCTCTGAGCTGCTCCCTGACAGGTTGCTGGAGAGGCAGAGCAGTGCTTTTGTAGTAACTATGCCAGGATGGCTGGGATGGGTCCTCTCCATCCTGCCTAGCACAGGACCTCTCACTGTGCACAGTACAAGGAGCTTCTCCTTCATCTTCACATCCCACAGAGTAGCCCGACAGTTTTGCACACCCATGAGTATTTCGCTTTTCAGTCTCATTCACATCTTGCCTGTGCCTATGTCTGTTTTAAAAGAAAACAGTTTAGAGTTTTTTTGGTTGGGTTTTTTTGTTTTGTTTGGTTTTTGTGCTTTAGCTTGCCCTCTGAATGTTGGATCTTCCTTTCTAATGTCTTGCTGTGCCTCCCACAGCATTTTGAAAGAGCCTGGCCAGGCACCCAGCACTCTCCCACCCTGGGTCCCAAAGCAAAAGCGAGCAAGTTCCCTTGTACCCCTCACAGAATGGGGCTGTGGCTGCAGCTGGCCAAAGGCAGGGAAGCAGCTTGGGGGTGCTGACACCCACACAGTGCCTTTTAGTGCCAAAGAGAAAGAGAATTTGCTCTTACCTGCTGCGGTGGAGATGCCCAGCAGTCGGCAGGTATACTCCAGGGCATTCCAAAATGCCTTGTGCTGCATGGCAAGGAGATGAAGGCTGCGGTACAGCCAGGCAGAAACTCCTCTTCTGAGCCCCCACCTCACGCGTAGCCCAGCAGCTGCCAGAAACAGGCAGAGCCTCTCGTTCCCTGGACTGAGTGACCTTCCTGAAGGAAAGGGCAGTTCGTGCAAGACTGGCCACCTCCACAGGGCCTCCCAGGGGAGGGTGGTCGGAGAACGAGCTGCCACCCCAGGGAACCGGTCAACACTGCTTCCTGCTGCTCCCGTGAGGGCTGTGGAGACCTGGCCCTTTCCTGCTCGCTGCTTGCTCCTTGTCGGCCCGGGATGATTAATGATTGGTGAGGCAGGGGTGCGGCTTTGGGAGCATTTGTACCCCAAGTGCATGGGTGCACGGCCTTCCCTGCTCCTGAGGTGGAGGCTCTGGAAGCCCAAGCTGATTAAATGAATGTGAAGTCATTAGTGCTGTGCAGCTCCCGGCAGGTTAACCATTTGTGAGGAGGACGATGTTTGCTCTTGGCAAGAGGGCAGCATGTTTCTGGCAAGTCATGAGGGGCACCCCAGGCCCACTGCCTCCTGCAGCTGAGCCCCTGGCCATGGCTGCTGCTTGCCATCCAGGTTCCAACTAGTATGGCTTGGAAAGTGTCTGTGCTGATGTGCAATCACAGGAACAAGGAGATCAAATGTATTCAGAGGGGTCCTACAGACTTGGGACTGCCATGACAAGGGAGATCTGATTTTCTTTTTTTGGGAACCCCAGTGAAACGTGTTTTTGTTTTGTAGCTACTAGAGCCATTTGAACAGCACCAGGGTCTCACAAGCGTCACAACATATGGAATGAGCTGCAATAGGTACTCTGACCTCTTTGCCATGGATTTGGTAGACAGTCTTGGGGTCCTTGGCTTGTCCGTGCAGGACACACTGCCTCAGGAGAGGGGCAGCCCTACGTATGTCTGAAGGACAAGACAAGACAACACTGCCTGTGCCAGCCCCACACTCCTTTGTGCTTGAACGGGGCACATCTCGATGGAGGTCACCATCGATCCCCACCTGCTGCCACTCAGAGAGGAGGTGGAGTAGGCAGAAGCATGGCAGTCCTGGCATGGCAGTCCTGGCATGCTAGTGCCAGCAGGAGGGTCATGTGAGAACAGCAGAGTCCCAGTGGGCAGCACGGACGTGTGGTGCCTACAGGGCTGCGGGTTCATGGGTCAGTGAGCTCACCTTGTGCTGCAGCTGGCGTCTGGAGAGTCACTGCAGCCCCTGCCCCTCACTGTGCTGGCTGGGAAGCTGCTGTGGGCAAGGGACTGGGTGAATCATGCTCAACTCGCACACAGACAGCCCTGCAGGGAGGGACCAACCAGCTGAACCTGTCCCCTGTGATCCCTTCTCACCTGCCTGACACCACAGAGCTGAGGCTGGCCAGTATGTGTTGTACTGACTTGTCCTGGGTGTAGAGATGACTTGTTCCAAGGGCACAGTGACAGCTTCTCTTCCATGGGTTCTTGGTCTGTATTTCAAACTACCCTGGATTTTCCCAGGGTAGCCAAATGCCTGAGCTTATGAAATGGGTCCATGATTCCTGTGAATAACTGCTGATACTGGTTTTTTGAACACTCACAGTGTTGTGAGTGGCAGGGATTTTGCAACAAGTAATCCTGACAAGGTTTGGGTGCAGTGCACATCTTCCATGTGAAAAATGGAAAAGTCCTATTTCCTCTCCTCAAGAAGAAGGGTTTCCAGAGCATCCTGAAAGGCAATGCTGAATGGCGCAAACCCAAACTGTGTCTTTGCCTTGCAGCACTGGCACTGCCTTTGGGTCTTCCCATTTCCTCTTGTCCTCCTGCACCACCTCAGGTGTTGGATGGAACTACCCATTTTCCACAACTGGTGGCTCAGTGGTGTGCCTTCCTTTTCAAGTAAGTGGAAAGAGGCAGCCAACAGGGAAGGTCACATGAAGGCTGAGGAAAAACCCAGCTGGGGTACCTACTGCCCTGCCTGCTATGGCTGGGCATTGCCTGAGTGATCCCCATGCCCTCTAATGGTGCTTTGCTGCAGGCTCCAGGAGCACACTCTGCCTCCAGAAATCACCAAAGCGCGTTAAGAGCCCTGGGGTTTACAGAATACAGATTCACAGAATATTCTGAGTTGGAAGGGATCCACATGGGTCATTGAGTCCAACTCTTAAGTAAACAGCCTGTATGTGGACTGAGCCCACAACCTTGGTGTCACTGGCACCATGCTCTAACCAGTCGAGCTAATATCAGGGATTCTCAGGTTGTACAGGTTGTGCAGGCTCTTTCAGGTTGTGCAAACAGTCTGGATGCTTTTTTCCTTGCTATCATGTCCTTTCTTAACACTGATATATTGAATTGAAGGTGTCACTTTACAAATGTCGAAAGTAGAAAACTACTTTAAAAGCAAATAGATGAAAGGAAGGCATAAGAGTCTTTCAGAATCACTTAGAGCCACAAGCTTAGGCTCGAAGAGAAGCAGAAAACACCAGAGTGCAGCCCTGAGCTATGAGCGCCCATCCTTCAGCTGCACCCAGCACTGCTCAAGGCAGCAAGCTCTGCCTCCTCCCAAGGTGGGGGTCCCCTTAGCTGACATGTGCAGGGCAGCATACTGGGCTCTTACTCTGGCACTCTTATTAAACTTCACTGAGCTCTCACTCAGGAAGTAAATGACTTTGTCTAAGTGCCCTTGACAGCAATGTTTCCTTTCTGGAGAGCAACATGCCCCAGGGTTTTAAATAAATGTTAATGTATGGGTGGCAGTGGTGGTGGTCATGGAGGAATGGAATCTATTTGGAAAAGCCAGATTAATACATTAACAGTTTAAACTTTCCATCTCCTTCCCATGTTCCTTTGGCTACTGCCCAACCTCCATCCTCTAAGTGGGCCTATATTGGCCTCCCTGAGGGTCCTTTTCCCCCACGTGGGGAGACCCTTAGCCTGTGGCAGCATAAGGTCTTCACTCATTCTTCCTGGGTGCACTATGTGTTTCTCTCACCCCAGCACCCAGCAAGAGTGAGCTGGTATCCTCAGACTTCATTTGCATCAACACCCATTTAGCAGCTCCTTCCTTCCATTTAGGATTTTTTTTGGCTAGTGCTCCTACAAGCAACCTCACTCGAACTTGGTTTTTCTTGGTAGAAGGGTCTCTTCTCTTTCTGCCTCTGCTCAAGTGGGGACATGATACCCTCAGTGAGGGTGTGTTTTGGTGAAGTTTTTAAGAACGAGTTTATGCAGTCAGAAGAGGACTGACAAATTCTGAGCTTAGAGGGGTTTAATAGTCTGTAACCAACATTGCAAAACCTATGCACCAGCACAGGCTGTTCCGGGACACGTAACAGAAGTGGTCCCCACTGCACATTAAACCACTTCTCTTGCACAGAGGCTTGCCATTTGCACTTTGGCTGCCAGCCAGGGTTCACATTTACAGTCTGCTTCCCGTGATGTATGGGTTGATTTGAGAGGATTTTATCTCAGGGTTATGGTTTCATGGTGGTGTTAGTCTCTGTCTTCATCTCTCCCTCCTCACACTTTGCTCAAGTCAGTTTTGCTGTGGCACGACCATGGTGGCCCTTCTTCTGTGATCAAGGCCACAGGGCAGCATCTGTGCGGAGTGGCTGCCCCTGTAAGCATGTGGGGGAGCAGCACACTCACCTCGTGTTTGTCTCTGAAGAATGGTGATGCTGCAAGAGTGCTGCAGACAGTGGAGATTCCATCTTGGGGTGTAGGGGACCACAAGCCATGCTCAGGAAGAAACCTATGGGAACATGATTAACTTAGCTTGCCCAAGTATAAAAACAGTTCCCAAACTGCCTGGTACAACGTTCTGGAAACCTGTTTCTGTTATTTCTCCTCTTCTTCTCTCCTCAGCCCTCAGCTGTAACCACCATGTCAAGTAGCCTTGCTCAGCAGCCTTGGTCCATTCTCTGAGCAGCAGCAGCTGAGGTGCTGCCACCAGGGTGACCAGCTGAGACAGACTGACACCGATGCTCTCCCTTGCCCACCAGAGGACAGAGAGCCAACAAGCAGCTGCCCAGAGCCTTTGCAGTGGTGCCATGTACCGCCTCCCTGTGCCCTCCTCCCACCAGGTCACCTGCCATGGAGGGGAAAGGGACTGTCACAACAGCAGGCTGATGGCAGACGGACCTGGTCGATTGGAAGCACCACCAAACTGCGGCTATGGTTTCACTGCGTACAAACATCTCCTGGCAGTCATCAAGGGTTTCACTGCTTTGCATCCCCAGAGGTCCACAGCTTTCCAAACCACTCTGAGTGAACTGACAGTGTCCTGAGGCGAGCTTGGCAGACCTCCCTCCTCTCCTGAGCTCGGGAAAAACATGGTAGGGGGCTGCTTGAAGTCACACAACCAGCTAAAAAGAAAATCCTAAGTGTACCCCCTCTTCCTTTGCTGTAACAGGAAATCGTGCCCCCTGGAGTCTCCGAACCCAGGGCAGCACTGCAAGCCGTGCTGGGGATGCCCGGCAGGGGACAGCAGGACCCCACCACTGCGCAGACAGCCCGGCTGCTCCCTGTGCAAGGCAGGCTGCAGCCAGCCCCCTGCACGGTGGGGATGGGAGGGCACCATCAAGTTTTACTGTTTGAACAAGAAAAGCATGATAGCCACCACATGGATCTGAAGGGGATGGAGGAGAGCCCAGAGCTGCAGCGAACACAAATCAATAACTGGCCTGTTTTGCTTTATGCTCTGCGACCAAAGGGATCAACATGCTGCCGAACACTTGTGTGCTCTTCAGGAATTTCCCAGCCCACGAGAAATGCCAAGGCTCAGCAGTACACTGCCTTGATTGTCCCACGTCAGACCAGCCAGCCCTGGAGGGCTCTGGTGTGCAGCTCCAGTGCTGAGGGCTGAACCAGCAAGAGAGGGTGAGCTGGAGGGGCTGGTGAAGAGCCTTTGTACTCACAGCCCCTCCTTGGGACCCTCTCACTGCTGTCACAATTGGAGAGACACTGCATTTACTCTGTGGCCAGGCCTGGCATTTGCACAGGCTGTGCCTTGTGCCTGGCAAAGCCTGGAGGGTGATCTCTCATCCAGGCATCCAGCATTAATCAAACTCATGGCGCACGGTGGTGTGGGATGATGTGGGGATGATGCCATAGGAAGGGGAATGAGGTTGGTGCTCCTGTGGCAAAGGCAATCATAAGCAGAAAATGGATGTAGGAATGCATCTGATACGCTCGTGGGGTCTCACAGACCTCTACAGCACCTTTATCACTCTGATTTGCTGGTGATTCCTGCTTTCCCTGTGAAACCTGCAAGACTCCTCACCCCAGCCCCAGGCTAATGCCCCTCACTCAGGAAAGCGACCTCCCAGCATGTCAGCATGAACTTCCCTTCTTTTATTTGGTCACCTGTTTGACACCTTAGAGGCTTTCCAAAAAGTGAGTTAACACTGGTTCCCTGTGGCAGCATGTGTGAGGGGCTCCTGGCTGGCCATCCCCCAGGTCTTGGCACAGCTCAGTACAGCTGGGATCAATCCCCATCCCAGTGCCGCTCTCGTCTCCAAGGGGGTGGGCTGAGCAATGTGTGCCGAGCCATGTGTGCTGAGCTTGTGACATTTTACACAGTATTTGGCAGAGAGATGTGTGATCAGGATGTATGCATACATAGGCAAGTGTATGTCTACATGTGTTGAAAACCCATGTGTTTTCTTAAACTAAGCTGTAATAACAAGAACTATCAAAATTACATTTATTTATTATGCATTTGATCTCCAGTTCCATAGCAAGGCTCCCAGAGATTGGTGTCCAGCTCCCAGAACCACGTGATTATGCAAGACTCTCAGTGAAAACACATTTCTAGCTCACAAAATTGCAGAGAAAAACTGCAGAAAGAGACTCAAAATCCAAAGGAAAGAAAGCTCCCAAGTTAAATCTTTGCTTCCTATTATTAATAGTATTATTTCTAATTGTATTATTTAAATGCATGATCTTTGGGGGATTACAGTACAGCTAAACAAGGAAAGCCACTGTGGAACTAGGGAGAGGGGACATCAGGAGAGCTGAGATTAAGTTCAAGGCACTAATCCCAAATCTAAGCTCCCAGGCAAGAAATACCTTCGATCTCACCACTTCTCAGGTGCCTGTGAAGTGTCTTTGCTGACAGCAGAGTGTGAGTATTTAGGAGGGCTGAGGCAGGAGTGGGGCGGGGAGCAGCAAAACACCATGAAGGCAGAAGAGGCCTGACAGCGACAGCGGTGCTCCCCCAAATTAGCAAGGGGCAGGGGATGCCAGCCAGCGGGATGCGTGAGCCTTCTGTCCAGGGAGCTGCCAGGGAGCTCCTCAGGGATGTGCCTGGTGCACTGAGGGGGGCTGCTCCATATTGCAGGCACAAGCCCTCTCCAGTGGGACTGGTTCCACTCCACTGTGAGGTAACACAGCCACGGAGATGGTTGTCAGCTCCACTGACAGGGAGTGGGCAAGGGGGCAGCCTCAGCCTGACGGGGTTGCTGTGGCACCCCCAGGGCAAAGGGAGCACAGGACTTGGGGCTTAGTCCCTCTTCCTTAGGAATCTCTGGTCTTTGTGAGTCTGATCTTGGCTCTCAGGTGGATGAATGGACATCTCGACTTGGATGTAAAGAGGGAAGGGAAACGCGAAGGGAGCTGCTTAGGTGATCTTAAGGCATGGCTACACCCTGCATAAGTCCCTGCATGTCCTCTGTGCCTGCTGCCCCTCAGTTCTCATTCCTTCCTCCAGGCTTGGTCAGACTCCCTTGCTGTGAGCTGCTCCCATACAATAACTGTGGGAACTCCAGATGTGTTCAAAGATGACATGTCACAAAGACCATGTTGTCCACACATACAGGAATCCCCTACCATGAATCAGTCAGCTGCAGAACTCGGGAGAGACTCTTCATGCTGAAATTGGCATCAGTGCCTCTCGATGGACAGTCGCACTAGAAATAGATCCCTCTCCTTTTTCCATGTCTGGGCTGAAGTCTAAAACATTCCCAGACTTTAAGGTTGATGGAAATCCTTTAGCAGGTGGGTGTGCTGGTTAGCATTGTCTAAGAGGCAGCTAGAAATGATCAGTAAGGCACACATGGGCTGGCAGAGCAGATAGAAAAGGCTGTGCTTAGGATCACTTACTGCAGCATAGGCATGGCTTGGGATCTGGATGTGAAGGCCATGGATTTCACCTCACATGGATCCAGTAAGCACACATCCGGTTTTCCCACTGACACTGAAAAATTCCTCACCCCACAAGAAGTCCCATGGGACTGGAGTAATCAAATAAGGAGGTAATTGAAGATTGAAAGACCCATCCCCACCTTTAAGATTAGCATGCTGTTTCTAGCGGTGGACTTGATAGACCTATCCTCACCCTTAATAATAACAATATGTTGTTTCTAGTAGCGGGCTATAGTGAAAGAAGTCCAGCCCCACACCACAGGTCAAAGAAAAGCAGAGTCTGGGGGCACCAAAGGTAACCACACAGCAGCAGTGGAGAGGCAGAAAAATTACCCCTGAGATAGTCCAGAGTAGCCTCAGCCCATTTGTATGGAGCCGAAGAAGAGATGAAATCAATCACACATCTTCCGTCTGAATCTGCTGTTCAGCAGCTGCTGGGACCCCTGAATAAAGAGTGTAGCTTATTCCCAGAGCCAGCCAGTTCCTCCCTCGGTAGCTGTCAGTGGATATGAGCTTTGGGCTGCCACAGTAGGTGTTTAAACTGCTGGCCAAGCTGCTCTAAGGTTCCATCTCCCCTCTTCCAACTTCTCCATCCCTTCAACTTCCACTCCACAAAAAAATTTCTAGTACCAGCTGTCCCCCTGGGAGGCAGCAACTTGCAGCAGCAGTGCAGGAGCCACATGCAGGTGTGAGAGGGAGTTCACAAAGGGTTGCTTTCCCTGGAGTAGTGTGACATGTTACAGTGTTCTGTATGAGCAGGCTGACTCTCATCACTGAGACTCGACAATGAGGCCAACAGGATGTGTCATCATAAAGTAAATGCTCTCAGTTAACCTATTGCACTGATTCATTTTGAATGGGGAAACTGAGGCAGGGTGATGCCTTGGTCCAGATAGTATCGCACTGCATTGTCAGCAGCACAGCTTACTCAAGGGTGATGAATCTTGCCTACCGGTCTGTAAGTCTTCACTTCTCTTGTGAAATACAATGCTAGCTCTCAATCGACGGAGTTACTCAGCTAAACTCCAACCTGAACCCATGATTCATCCCCTGAACTAAAAGTCGTGCTTTAATGATGAAGGGTGAGATCCACCCTGGTGTGGAGTGGGTCTGTAATAAAACTAAACCACCACCTTAACATCATAAAATAAGGCCGATGTTTTACTTGTTCCTGTAGAGAGAGAAACGGCCACCACGGGAGGAAATGCAGTAGTGCAAAAGCAGCTCACAAACAGATCAAATGTTCATGTGCAGGCTCTTGGTCTGGAGTATATTTCATACGGAAGGCTGGTGGAGCAGTGTTTTATCAGTAAGTGGGAGGAGGGAGTGCTAGTAACTCAGTATAAACAAGCTCTGTGCATAAATTTTAGCCCACAGACATCCATCCATCCATCAAAACCGTCTGACTTTTTGCCCTCTTTTCTGGCAGAGGAGACTAGTAACTTCTCCCTGCATGTGAGCAAACAAGGTGTGCACAGCAGTGATTGATGCAACTTGTGGTTGAGACACATCAAAGAGCCTGCTTGCTGCATTTCGAGTCCCAGTGAGCAATTTATAGAAGAGTTTATGTAGATAAATAACCAGGGAGATTTATGTGAAGCAATGTAAAACATATGTTTTTGGCTGCAGAGATGTAGAAATACTCAAGGACTTGGAAGCTGTGTAGCTGAGGTTATTTGTAAAAGTGGTCCTGTTAGTAGAATTTATTCTGGGGCTTCATTTTACTTGGCATTGCCTCCAAAAGGCTGCAAAGCAAACAAGCATAGCAGGATCCATCACCTCTTTTACTATGTTGTCTGAAAGAGTTTCAAGCATATAGCTTTAAAACCAGAAGTTTGGTCACATCACCCCTGCATGGGGCTGGGAATAGGAAGAGGCTGAGAGCAAGGAGAAGCTGCAGCAAAGGAGACAGACCTCCTGGAGATAGAGACTGAGTGAGGTCAGATGTGTCCCTGGAGAGACCCCAGACGCCAGCTTGGTCTTCCAGCCTAGGCACTGGGCACTGGGTCAGAGAAAATGGATGCTTACCTCTGTAAACTTTGCAATCCCGCCATGGCTAGTGTGATTTGGAGGGAGAAGAGGAGACAGTCCTGGCCTTAGCTGGAAAGCTGGGATGTAAATTTTAATTTGTCCATCCCATCAGGTGAGTCTGTGGTAACGGGAATAAGTTTCTGCCATGTATTATGTCTGCCTGGTTTGGGCATCCCCTGCAATTCTGCATCCCACTGGCTGTGTTGTATTCCCTTTGCACTGAGATCCAGTCCCTGAACCTGGCATGGGCTCATTTGTGGCTGCTGAAGGTTAGGAGCAGGCTCAATGCTGTGTTAGTGTGACAGTGAGCCAGAGCCTGGGTGTGCTCTCACTGCTGTCCTGCCCTGAGAACTCACCCTCTTGGGAAGTCATGTGCCCTGGACCACCTTCCTCCTGCTCCTTTGCTGTTGTGGGATGGCACAGAGGACTGTCAGAGTGGGCAGCTTGACAAAAACCTCTTGAGTCAGAAGAGACTCACTGTGGGGCAGGCAGCAAAGTCACCCTCTATCTGTCGGAGGGTGTGTACCGGGGAGAGCTCGCAGCCCTCAGACCCAGTCCCACCACCCTACATGCAGAGCCTGACATATCCACTCGCCTGACAGAGGGGCAGAGCCCCCACCACCATGGGATATTGCACAGGAAGTGGAGCCACAGCTGTCTGGTAGCCTGAACTGCCCCTTCACTTATTTTTCAAGTCTGAGCTGCTTCTGTTTCAGGGAGGAACAAAGGAGTCACTCAAACAAATTACAGCCAACTATCCCCATGAGGTGTGCATCCCAATGAGCACTGATGTGCATATATATCAGCAGCACAACAGTAAGACTGGTAATCTCTTCTGGTTGCATGCCACTTATCAATAAAATTCCTCCCTACATATCTCCCTGTCTCCTGACCCTCTCCTCCATGCCTCTGTCTCCTGGTGATGGAGGCAGATCTTTCTGTGGCAGTACCTGTAATTTTCTACCCCAGGCAGAAAAGGTATCAGCTGTTTTAAGAAAAGTTGTGACCGCTCCTAAATCTTAGGCTCCCTTTCCTGGTGCAGGAGTGCAGAGCTTGGGATTTGCTTGGCTATCAGCCCTCCCATCGATGGGAAAGGCCCCCTGCCCTCATGTGTGCACACCACATGGGCCACTTTATTTACATAGCTGGGTACACACATTTATATTTAGTATGTTTGAGAGGCCACCAAGGAATCAGAAAGCTAAAAATGAGGATGGAATAAAATGTATGGAAGTTTCACTCATGGGATATCAGTGAAAACCGAGGAGGCTGGAGGTAACTCCAGGGCTTGCTTGGCTGTGTGGCCATGGATGCCGGAGTCTCCTGCTGTGAGCAAAAGGACCAGAAGTTGGGGTCACTTTTGGATATGAACCCGGGTCAGATTCAGGCCCTTCTTCAAACATTCTCACTTGAATACAGCTTGAAATTGTAAAACCAACCAAGTCTTATGGACTGTAAGATATCTATATATCTGTCTCTATTTATACCAATTTGGAAATTTTTAGCTACCACATGAGTCTGACCAGCGGTAGGCCCGAGGTTTCTCGATGCAGTGCTTTAACTCAGGTCTCTCAAGTGAGCACCCAGGAGATTTGCTGCCATTCCCTCAGTGAATATGCCCTGCCCCCCCAAAAAGAAGCCATTCAATGACAGCTGGGAGCTGATTATGCATTCATCTTCCTCCCACACCCTACACGCATGGAGGGAATGCTTTGCGCTTTCCTGACAAAAAAAGAAGCTGGGGAAATGAGCAAGGTTTTGAGGTTCGAGCATGTTCTGCACCCGACTGCCAGCTTCTCTTGGGCCAATGCTAGCAGCAGTTGCCAGGAAGGTAATTTCCGAGTGTCCAGGCTCCTAATAATGCAGAGTTCTGTTGAGAGAGGTGCTGAAACCCTTCCCTCTCTTCAGGCACAGCCACACTGAGCCACCAGAAAGCCCAATCACTCTCCTGGGAATGGGGTTTTCCCATCCACACTGGGGTATCCTGAGCCCTGAGAGGAGCTGGGGCTTAGCTCGCCTTTTTTGATGCTAAGGCTGCCTCTCAGGAGTGCAAGCAGATCCAAATTTCGCTTACTATCACTAGTTCAGTGGCTTAACATCTTTATGAAATAGCTATGGCAGCATTTTTAGCTGATGGATATGAAATTCCTATGATTGGGGAACCCAGGATTGTGGATCTCCTGTAGCCTATGATAAAACTTGTTTCAACTCTGGCATGAAAGCTAAAGGAAATTTTAGCCTTTTTCAGAAAGGCAGAAAACAGTAGTCTTAACCAGAGGCAAAAATCTCTTCTAATGACTCCAAGCTCTCTTACTCTCGTATTTCCACTTCTAGCAGAAGTTATTCTTGCTTTAGATTTATGTCTGCTCTCAAAACTCTCAGCTTGAATCTAGCACCATTTTCTTATGAGAGAATATTGCATCATCTAGCTTCAGCCAGAAGCCACTCAATTTTACTCTTCAGAGTGTGAAAAGTGAACTGGGGGGAGATGATGCCCTATTTTAAGAAATATTATCTGTGCTGGTGAGAGTTTCTAGGGGATTAGTTTTCCCCTTGACATGAGGAGAGACAGAACTGAAGGCAAGATTTTGCCTTGATGCTCTACGGCCTTGATAAATCAGGCACCACAAATCACTGCTGTTTTAGACACAGAACTTGAAAATTTCACATCCCTTAATGGGTGGGAGGCAGAAGTGCCCTATCTTTTGAGAAGTTCCTCCTGTTTCTTACTTGCATGTTAATTTAGCAGCTCCCGAAATAGCAACCTATAGTACCTAGATTCATAATTCATAATTAAAACTCCTAACAGTGTTCAGGCTCCACTGTTGGTTTGACCTCTATGCCTCTCCATGAGCATACATCTCAAGGGATTCTTGCCCTCTTCTCAGGAAGGGCCCTGTGACTTATCCCATCAAGTTAACAGAAGGTCATATAATAGTCATAAAAATATTATGGATCCCTCCCACATTCCTCACCCATGGCAAAATACTGCAACAGGGAACAATCAGTGCTTTTTAGCTGGGCATCCAATAAATCTGGAGAGGTATTAGGCAGAACTGAAGCTCTACAGCTGCTGGGGTGGAGCGTGAGCACAGATGGATGGCTTGGAAAATGAGGTTGTTTTTTTGCCTCTGTTACTGTTCAGAAGCAAACCTGTGCTTCAGAAATATCTTTAAGAGGTGTAAGTGTTCTATTTGTTAAAATATCTTGTTTTCTGTTTATTTGTCAGCTGTGCTATACAGGGAAGTAAATTCAACAAAACTGAGGTAGTTTTGCAGAAATGCTGTTCTGCTTCGTTGCTTTCTCGGTAGTGGTTAAGAGGCTTATTCTGTGTGTGACCTACCAAAAAGCAATCTCTCTCCAAACTCCCTGCACTGCTCCTTGCTGAAGGATGCCAGATGAGCAGCTTTTAGCTCTGTCCCTTGGATTCAGGAGCAGTGTGTAATTCAGGCTTTTTGTGCAGAGGAGTTGCACCATCTCCTATGGGCTGTCCCTCTCCTCAGCTCCAGCCCACCGAGTCCTCTCCATCTGGCTACTCTGGCTTGGGCTCTGCTTGCAGCTGGGGGCTGAGTCATGCTGGCATTGTCAGCCCAGCAGACAACCAGGGCATTTCTTCTCCCTGTGGTGCCTGAGCTTGTCTCATGGACTCATTCCTTACTCCTTCCTAAGCCCCTGTGAAAAACCTGGCTCTTTCTATACATTTGTTATTTGTTCTGCCCTGGGTCTGAGCTGCCTTATGCTCATAACCTATGAGTGGCGTATTTGGGGTGAGAGCTGTGCCATGTGCAGTGGGATGATACTGGTTGCTGCTGCTTAGGGTCACAAAGTTTTCATGCTACTTGGGGCTCCTTCAGAGAAAACTTGTCTGACATACATGTGCAAACCTTCCTCATTCACACTCCCCAATATTTGGTGGAACCCCTTGGTTCTCTTGTGCCTTGTCTTGGCATGTTCAGAGACACTGTGTCTCTGCTGAGGACTCTGCCGCTATCCCAGCTCTGCCTGGGATTTGGGTTCCACAGCCCTGTGGAGTCCTGCATGTCATACCTCAAGCTTAGCTTTAGCAGAGCCTTTATCTATGAAATGCATTACATTTTGTTAAAAATGTCACAAGGACCAGGAATGAAAGGATGCTGCTGCCATGTGACTGAAACATGTACTGAACCCTTTGCATGCTCTTATCTCCTTGCTAATGTTTGTTGTGCTTAAGAGGGCAGCAAAACCAACCTTGCCTGGCCTCTCTGGAGCCATTTGTGTGACAGTCAAGAGACTCAGCCAGTAGTCAATAGAGCTGTGACTAACTCCTGCAGTGATACAACCTTTCAAGATGAACATTGATATTTATAGGCTTAATAATATGGTGTTTCTCCCAGTAAAGTGTGGTCATGGCTATATTCCCAAATGACTTCTTTATGGATGGTGAGTAGCTGGAAGATTAAGGATATCAGAAGTGTCTACAGACAGAACTGACAATTTTAAGAAACTTATGTATGCTCCTGTTATTGACTCTATTGAAAAGTTCCTGCAAGCATTGCATGACCAAAGGAGCAGGCTGCCAGGCTGTGTGGCTGTTGAGGAAATTCTTCCTGATGCTGGAGGTCAGAATCTACTAGAACTTTATCCAGAAGTGAAGTATTGTGTTGACAATGTGCTGCAGGGGTGAGGTTGCATGCAGTCACTAGGTTTTTCTCAGGGAATTATTTTGCTGCTTGCACAGTTTTCAGGCTGAAATTATCTATATGGAGAGAGCAGGATGAGAGAAAACTCCATTCCCTTCCCCACTAGCCTTTTGGATTAACTTCAGATTTTAGCATGGGGGTGCCAGCCACACTATCTAAGAAGGAAGGAGTCTGATCTGCTACATCTGCAGGCTATGGGCACCTTGTGCCACAACCTTAGGGTGTGGTGTGTGAATGAGGAGTCTCAGCCTTGCAGGGACTCTGTGTCCATGCTGGCACCTCTGGGATGCACATGCTCACTGCCTCACAAGGATGCACTGGGGACGTGTCCTGTCTGGGTATTCTCTTTAGAGAGTGGAATGATCAATTGTAGATCAGTTGCTGTGCAATTGCCCTTCCTTTGAGGGTGTCTGTCAGCAGTATACTGCCTGATGCAGAGTGAGGCTGGTCTCTGCAGGGATCCTGGCCAGTCTCAGCCTTGGAGACCTCCTGAGGATCAGGTTGGGGGCCCACTGTAACCCTTGCTCAGGCAAAGGCCAGGCAGAAGGAAAAAGTAAAACTCAAGAAAATAGTTTCCCCAGGGAAGCCCCTGCAGGAACAAAAAGCCAAAGCCTCTGTAACAGAGCCAGACATCAATGAAGGAAAAATCTAATTACCCCTTCTTGTGGGGTTTGCAGTACAGGAAATGTGGCCCTCTGGGACAGATGTAAATACAGGCATAATCTAATGCCATACTTGCCTGAACTCCCAGAATTCAGGATCTCCCTATTAAGCAGTCAGTTCGTTCTAATGGGAGTTGTCAAGGTGGAGGTGGTGTCTGCTTTTTCCACTCTCTCCCCACCAGTCTGAGCACAGTGCAGTAGGTGAAGGCCAGAGACATTGTAAAATAATTGGAATGAGTTACTTCTCTTGATTCCTTTAGCTTTCTACATAATGTGCTGCTGTCTGTAACCTCCTGACTGTTTCTACAGCTATTGCTGGGAAGGAGTGTAAAAAAGAGCCCTTCAGGTGTAGGAAACTGCCCTGAACAGCAGCCTCTGTGTCTGTCCATGCTCTCTCCTGGCAGTGCTTCAGACTATCTTCAGCAGAGATCTGCCTCAATTTGAGTGGACTTGAGAACTGGAAGACTAGGGTCTCTTGCCAGTCCTAGTGATTTTGCTTGTGATCAGGTGGTTTTTTGCTAAGTCTTGAGAGCTGACAGGTCTGGGTTTGCTTTCCAATCCAGCCTTTGTGAGCAGGTGGGGTGGTCCTGGGATGGTCAGTGAGAGTCCGTGACCCAGTTTCCACCAAGGTGTATAAGGATTGTTGCTTCAAACTGCTGAGAGGTGCTCCAGTGTAGCCATGTGAGAAAAGATGTTGGAGTGCAGCAGACTAAGGGCCAACGAGTCCTCATCACCTGCAATCTCCACAACTGCTGCTACAGTGCAGTACACACACAGTGGCTTGGCAAAGGCTTGTCAGCAGTGGAACCTGCCACAGAGCAGAAACTGCTTGAAGAACCCACGTTGCTGACTCGGGCTCAGTTTGGCTATCCCAGCCAGAGGGCTGTGTCTTTAGGAAGTAGTGTCCTGCCTGAGGTGTGCCAAGAAGAGACTAGGTAAGTTTCCCTTTCGTGAAGAAAATGCATGTGGTAGAAACCCAGAAGACTGGCTGCAGGGATAGCATTTAGTAGGCAAAGGACTACTTCAAGTGTCTTTTGTTGTGTTAATTGACTGCCATCCAAGTGTGTTTTCTCACCATGCTTTCGAGGACTCATCTAGCCAGATGCAAAACACTCTCCTGTGAAGGAGCAGCTGTGTGTGCTAGCTGGGTTTGCTTGGCTTCCAGTCCCAGGGAAAGGGCAATCTGAGTGCTCAGCTGTTCCAAAAAATGCTGCTGAGGAAAACAAACTAACAGACACAGCAGGGATTTTGTAGCAGATAATTGAGGAGCTGAGATCTTTTTCCCCAGCAGAGCTCAGCACCCGTGTGCTCCCACACAGCTTGCTGGCAGCAGGCTCTGTGCAGGGACTGCGCTTGAGCCCAGCCCCAGGGAGCTGCCTTCCGCCTTGGGCAGAGCCTGCAGGGCAGAGGGGCTGTGGGCAGTCAGCCCCAGCAGCCTGGGCAGAGGCTGGACTGTAACAGCAAAGAGGGGTGGCGTCCAGCCAGGACTGGCACAGTGTGTTACTGTGGAGGTTTGGTTTACTGACCATGGAATTCGGGACCAGAAATCAAGACATGTCTTTTTCTATAAGGTCTGTGCAGGTTAGACAGGAACTCATGGCACCTTGGTCCATCCTACAACACTGTCTTTTTCCTGCATCAAGCAGTGGAACATCAGACTGCTGCTGATGAGAGAAGAGGGTAAAAAAGTAAATGATGACCAGCTCTAAAGGCTGATTTCATTTACTGCTGAAAAATTGCCATCCTGCCTTCATAGCCTTGTATCCCCTGGGGACCAGTAACACCAGTTTATGCAGTTGTGTGAATACCCACCAGCTTCTTCAGGCTGGAGCTCAATTGCTCTGTCATGTTTAGCAGAGGGAGAGCAGGAGTGGGTGAGGTGATGTTACCCAGACCCCTGTTGTTTTGGGAATCACCCAGCGATGCAGGCAGCTGCCTGTGGTTAAATGAAGCTCTTGGTAGCAGACTGATTATATCAAACACACAGTGCCCTGGCAGCACTTCTGAAAGCCAAACTCTGGAGTGAATGACAAAGTGTTTTTCCGTTTCTTGGGAAGTACAAACTGCTTTTCTTTTTGCTGCCCCACCATTCACTGCATGGGGGGGATTTGTTTATGTTAGGCTGAGTAAGAAAAAAAAAATCTACATGTTATCTCAGAGCTGGACAGATTAATCCAGAGGAAGATTTACTTGAGTGCAAATCAAAGACTTAGTTTTGTTGGATAGTTCTTCAGTGTCTTGAATCTAAATCCATCATGCTATCCCTGCAGCACTCAAATATTTCAAAAGAATTTGGAAAGTTTGCTATTCACTGCAGTTTGTAACCAGACTGGAAGTACTGGGTGCATTGCTGTCTTTTTCTTTTTTTTTTCTGTTCTTAGGGCTTTTGCTCTGTTATCTTTTATCTAATTTATTTTTGTTATGTTTAGTATTGAAGATCTCTGAAGCCCTAAGGAAGGCTGTACAAATTAAAGGTACGGTCCAAATCCAGGACATGCACTCCTTGTTCTATGGAAACAGGTTCTAAACTTATCCTGTGTAACTGCTATGCCCAAGACCTAACTAACCTGTCACTGCCCAGAAGCAGGAAAGTATTTCCATGGTTGCTACATTTGTCTAGTTTTCCTAAGTGTTCCAGGCAGGCATTATAGGACCTTTTGGTTTAAAATGCATATGTATGCCTTGTATTCCTTGCTTTGGGTGTTAATTTATTTCCTGCATTCTCAGGTTGCTGTTGTCCCACAGGTGCCAGCCTGCCGGGGGTGCTCTGCTGCCATGTCTGCATCATGCACATTAGGAAGCTGTTGGGAGCAGCAAACTCTCCTCCTGATCAAGGACCTTTTTCATGTGAGTGATGGGAATGGCAGTGGGCTGCTGCTTGTTCTGACGCCTCCTGTGCAGGGACGGCTTTAGAAGTGGGTAACACTTTCATTCCCACCTTCTACCTTTAAAATATGAGTACAAAGAATATGGGTCTCAATATATTGATAGCAGGAGATGGGCAGGCCAAGAAATATTGGCAGAGTTCTGAGATTCAGCAGAACAACCCTGTGGGTCTGGGTTATTTAGAAAGTTGGGTGTTGACAGATAGTTTCCAGCTTGTGTATAGCAGCCTGGCTTCCTGGACTGATTCTTGCATCCAGTGTGATCTGGATGTATTCCTAGTGAGAAACTGAGTCCTGGCTCCTCAGCTGCATCCACAGGCAAGCTGGAGACTGCCTGCTTTTCCCAGCAGTTCTGAGTACTTTTCAGTTGATCACGAGTGCAAGTAAAATGATTTAGAAAAAAGGTATAACCAAAAAGACATCAGTTGCTGATGTAGCTCCTTAGTCTGAGTGAAAGAGTGGCGCTGAGGCGGAGCTCCACATCTGGCTGTCAGGCTGCAGGAACGCTGAATGCAAGGGGCTGGCCTAGAGGAGATGGGGAATTCAGGCTGAGCCAAAGGCACTGGGATCACAGGGAAAGATGGAAAACCAGGTGCAGGAGCAAGAGTGGTGTTTCCATGGTGTGATTCCAGCAAAAGGGCAGAGAGCTTAGGAGATAAAAGGTTAATTAGCCAGAGCTTGGCGTGTTGTTTGGTATGTGTCTTGTGTCGGGAACCAGCATCTTTAATGAAGCTTCTTCCTTTGGGATTTAAATGCTGGGTTCAAATAGCAGTCAGGACAAGAAGTTCTTATTCCCATGTCACATCAAACTGGAAATGGCAGGATATCCAAATGAATTGGCGGCTCACATTGTCAGGTGCAGAAGGCTGAGAACTGCCAGCCAAGTCTTTCCTGGGCTCTTCTTTTAATTTCTTCAAGTTGTTAGTGTGTGTAAAGGTTCTGTCTCAATCATTTCTGCTCTGGCCCCTATGGACCAGCTTGTCTTCTCTTTGGCTTAGGGAGCACTGAAGCAGATCTCAAGTGAGAAGCCTTTTTGTCCAGCAGCCTTGAAGCAAGGCAGCTTTCTCCTGCATGTTTTGTGCAGCTGTGGGCAGTCATGCACGCTCCCAAATTTCTTAATTCTTTATTCTGTCCACATTACTGGCTCAGGCACGGCAACTGGGAGGTGGGTAGAGTATTGCTTTTGCATTGCTGTTACAGATTTCTGTCTTGCTGCTGACGCTAATAAGTTTGCACTTCCATATTGTCATGATACTCCAGAAATCAGTGCTTGCCTTTGCCTCACCAAACATAAAATTGGTGTATTTCCGGGGGTAGTAAAAGGTGTTTCCTGCAGAGGTGAACTCATGAGCAGTTTTTAAGATAACTTTCTCTACTATAATGGGATTGCCCATGGATTTAATGTCTTTTAAAACATTTATCAACGAAATGATAGATCTGCTGCTGCATTTTTTATCAACTGCACATGAGCATATTTGGGAGACACACTGTTAGTATATTCAAAACCATGAGGGAGTTCTCCCACTGATTTCCATTTTTTTTTTTTGGTGCCAATCTGTCCTGCTGAAGTTGATGGCAATTCTAATGAGTGTGACCAAGATGAAATCATTTCTGCTCAGATTACAATGGCTTTTGACAACTTTCTGGAAAGCCTAGATAAGTTAGAAACCTTCTTTTCATAAGAAACCTAGATAAGTGAGGATCCTCTGATATGGAGGCATTGCCCACTTTGCCAAATGTTTCTTGGAAGAAAGTTATCTCTGGACAAGAGGCATATCTGAGCGATTTAGTTTTTTCACCAGCGTTACTGAACAGGGTGAAAATGTTGCCTATTCAAGAAGGAGCAGATTACTTTGATTTTACCCACAATTTGCTGTCAAATCTGATATTGTTACTTAGGTAATAACATGCCAATTGCTTTTATAATTTTTCAGGATTTTCTCCTTTTCCATGATATCTGTGAGTGAGAAGCTCAGAGCCTTGCATTCTGCTTTTCATGTTATCCTCCAGATCCATTTTATCTCTGCTCGGATCTTGTCAGCGTAGTTCTCTGTGCCCAAGTGTTGAGGTTTTTTTTTACCCGGCCCAGACAAATCTTTTATTTTAGTGGACATCAGATAAAGACCAATTATTTCTATGATGTCTGCCTTATTTGGAAAGGACCCTCTATTCCAGTCTGTTGTAAAATTCATTGCTCTCATGGCTGACTCAGCCTTTCCTTCCCCAGGCTGTGTTCTCTATTTCTGAAGCAAGCTATAGAGATGCTGCTCTCCTGGATGTCCTTGTACACAGTACTAGAAGGCTGTTTGCACTTAAAATTGGATGACACTTCATGGTTGGCTGACATGAGCACGTGTCTGACACTGTAGCTGGCCCAGCTTTAAAACCAGGTTCCCATTTGTAGCTGCCAAAACCTCAACAGGATATACAGTATTCCTGCTGGTGGCAGAGGTATTTTCCAAGGGGGCTCAGATGGAGGGCTTGTTGCTGTCTCCAGTCCTTGTGATTAGCAGCATTCATGGGCATGTGGGAACATTTGCAGACCCAATGTGAAAAGCCACACTGAGGATTTAATTAAATCTGTAATCTGTTGTCATTTGCCTGCATATCTATGACTGCAAAAAAGCAGCCACACAATTTTTTTTCCAAAAATGTACTTCCAGGATAAGATATATTTGAAGAAAAATAATTTTCCCATGTAACATTTCTTTGAATTCTTGTAAAAATATTGTGCTTTGTGTATTGCCTAAGCCACTTGTATAATCCCTAATAAACAGCTGTAGGCCTGACCCACCTACAGTACTGGTTCCAGCCACCATGGGAATTTATCGACCTCTGCTTTTCTCTTCATTCTTTAGCTGGTTTCTTATTCAGCCTCTTGCTTAGTATACTCGTTCATGACATTTTTGTCCAGCTTTTGACTTCTGATTTTAAGCACTGTACAACACTTTCAAGTGTATTGAATTTTTGAGGGAATTTTAGAGTTTGAACAAGTTGTGTTGCCTTTGCATTGCCTTTTGAATGCTCTGCTAGCTTATTTGTTGTCCTAGTTAGTGCTTCATCCAATTCCCTGCCAGATGTTTTCTCAGGCTTCATCCCCTAGGAGGTGCTCTGAGATAATTCCCCACTGTTGATGATTAATTGGCAAGTCTGTTTTCCGTGTTTTCTCCTTAAATCTGTGTTTAAGTTACAGCAGGACGATGTGCTAGTTTTCTTTCTTGCTGTAATGTAAAACTTCAGAGATGAGACACTTACTATAAAGGAGGATCTCTTCAGCTAGATCTTTTGTAATCAAAGCTTGGGAAGGAGAGGGGAAAAAAAAAAAAGCTTTCTGGAAAAAGAGGCAGTTGCAGCCTAAACCTGCTAAAACAAAGGAGTGAATAGTGCATTGCTTAAACTGTAAATCCCAGCAAATATCCTTTCAGAATTTGCTCTGGGATTGATGCTTGGCAGCAAATCATGGCTGAAGACAGGGCTATTTTTGGCCCAGTTAGGATTTCCCTTCATTTTGTAGCCAAGTGCAAAACCAACATCCAGCTGTATTGCTAGATATAGCACTGACCTTTTTACCTTATTGGACCACAGTTTGACTCTTAATTGAAATTGCACTATAATTGCACCTTATGTCCCAACGGACACTTGTCTGTCTCAAAACCAGCACAACATATTGGAACAATCTGTTCTCAAGTGATACAGAGCAGACTCCAAGGAACCACTGTCTCTCATCTCTGCTGGTGGTGGTAACTCCTCCAGGACAGCACGGATGAAGCTGCTATCGAAGGAGGGGTTCACGTGGGTGTAAGAGGGTGCTGAGCTTGTGGCTGGTTTCAAGGGAGTTGGCTCCCCCTCTTAACTGACCATCCAAAACATTCCCATGAAGCAGAAGGAGAAGGTCATTGGAAAAACTTCTTTGAGATCTCATGGCAAGAGGAAGAAGATGCCTCACAGTGTCTGTGGAAATCTGGTGTTCCTTCAAGTCTGCTGTGACATCTGCTCAGGTCTGCAGGGCTGCGTGCACTGGTTGTGTCAGTACACATTGACACTGGCTTCGGGACTGCAATATTTGCCCTGGCTGTATTTCGATCCTGTAATATGAAAAGTACCAGCTCCACTGACCTCTCAGTCACAGAATGGGTAAGGTTGGAAGGGACTGCAGGGCGTCATCTGGTCCAACTTTCCTGCTCAAGCAGGATCATCCTAGAGCACACGGCACAGGATTGTATCCCGGCAGTTCTTGAATATCTCCAGTGAGGGAGACTCCACAACTTTTTGGGACAATCTGTTTCAGCACATGGTCACCTTCCTCCCTTGCAAAGGCATCCTAAAGGACAAAAGGAGGCTGTTACGTGTTTGGTAAACTTCTGATTTGAGCAATTAGAATATCAAGATCGGGAGGACATAAATATGATGCTTGGTTTAGCATGTTTTATTTTTGTTCCTGTAGTTCTGATGCTTTCCTGGTTGAAATAAAATGTGTTTTACACCAAAAGGCCCAGTGAACTTTGTGCTAAGGAATACAGTGATATTTATATATACTGATGTTTACAGAGATGTTAAAGGAGGATCACTTTAACATTCTTTATGCTTTGCCTGGGGAGACGGATGCAGAAGAGTTTTGTAACAATGTTTGCAGACCTGCCAGCAGGGAGTGGGAGAGACCTGTCTGAACTTGAAGGTCAGCTGTGAGTAGGATACTGCTTTCCACCCAACGAGACTAAGTGAGTAAAACATAGCTCCTCTGTGCAGCTGAAATATCTGCAAAGCAGTGATACAGAAAATAAATGCTGTAGCAGCAAGCCATTTCTGCAGTAGTTATTTGGCATATGATGCATGCAAAAACTCAGGGCTATTATTTCTTCCCGAACTCTGTCCAAGCTACCTTTAGTGGTCTCAAGTAATGGGAAATCTGTCACTTTTTCCTGGACTCCTCCTACATCTAGGAGCCATTTCTTCCCATCAATCTCCATTAACTTTCCTTTGGTCATATTCATACAATTATACCTTCTCTGGCCTTTCTTTCTCTGATTCCTTCTCTTTGCTTTATACACGCCTATGAGAGCTGTATGAACAGTCTCTACCTCTAGGATAGTTACCTGTCCCAAGAGGAATTTGCCAGTGCTGAAGATAGGCATTTTTATCATGATGGATGACCTTGTGGAGATGAAGTGAAATGTGGAGTCTTGAGGACTTGCCTGTGAAGTTGGGTAATTGGTTGCATATGAGGCAGGTTAATCACTGTCATAGTCTTGTGTGTTGAATGTACAAGAGGAAGGCTGCATGGTGGTTTGGGGCTGTCTAGAGGGGATATGCAGAGTTGAGAAGATGCTGTGCACACAAGATCAGTGTGGCTAAGTGGTGAATGCTGGTTAAAACCTAGGAACACAGTGTAAAGGCTGTGCAAATCATGTCCTCAAACGTCAGCCTTCACTCAAGATGGCATGGCCCTGACAGACAGGTAGAGGTGTGTCATTAGTGTTATTCTGGGGGGAGTGTGAAGGAGCTATGCTGACCCCACTTCATGTGGGTACCTAAAACCAGGTAGAACTTGGTGCTTGATTTCTCAGCATGGCTGCTTGGGGTCTTTAGCTCTGTGCCTTGCTACTTGGTCTGTAAACTGGGAGTAATGCTGCCCTACCTTCACAGAAGCTTGTTAAATGTCATGTTTGTGGGGCACTGAGACTGAGGAGTGGTGGGCAGGATACATTAAGGGAGGTAAGAGTAATGGCATTGTGCAGACAGCAGGGCTTAGGAGCCCATGCTGAGCCATCAAGGGGGAAGAAAATTGTGAAGAGCTGTTAAATGAGTTTTACCTTTCCTGTGTGCTCATGTTCCGTGGAGCGATAGTCCATAACCTGTATTTTATTGCTGACTATACTGGATGATTTTCTCTGCTGTTTTAAGGGTGGTTTTAACTCTTCTTGATCGTTTTAGCTCAAGTGGGGCTGGGTACATTAAGTGCTGTGTGATGAAGCATACGAGGAGGATACTGGGGAGTTGGGAGACACAGCTGATGCTCCCTGCATATTGACTATTCCAGGCATTTTTCCACTTCAGCTGGGCTGCAATAAGTCAAACTATCTGGGTGAACACAGGGACTA
This sequence comes from Oreocharis arfaki, assembly GCA_013398015.1. Lineage (NCBI taxonomy): Eukaryota > Metazoa > Chordata > Aves > Passeriformes > Paramythiidae > Oreocharis > Oreocharis arfaki. The sequence goes on from VZRR01000316.1 coordinate 245,701, forward strand.
AGTGACCAAGAGTAAATCACTCAAGAAATGGCAAACCCAGAATTATGGATGTTATTTCTATCCACTGAACTTGAGGAACCTGATGGCAAACTGTTTTGTCCATTGATGAAAATAGTTTCCCTGATAAACTATTTGCAATTACCTGTTAATTGTCTTCCTCCAGCTCCTGTCATGCCATCTGGAAATCACCAAAGCCTGGCAATTAACAGCTGGCTTCTCAGCTCAGCAGGAAGACTGGGCTCCTGATTTGCTAATCAGAGTATCAGGCAGCCACTGCTGCTCCTCTTGTCTGGGCTTGCAGTGTGAAATACAGCACGGCTGTGGTTGAGGGCAATATTACTGCATAGGGCATTCCACTTTTACCCTCCTGACATGAAGAGTTGGCTGTGAACACAACTCAAGTGAAGTAAGCAGGGGTTGGTTCCTCCCCCCTTCCCAGACAGGATCATTTGTGCTTGGGATTGTCCAAGGCTCTTGGGGAATGCGCTACTCTGCTCCCACAGCAGGTTGATACTGAGCTCCCACTTCATGCCGTTTGAAAGGTCCAGGTAGAGCTTTCCCATCAAGAGGATTAATTTATCTTGGATTTTCTTGTGTCTGTAGAGAAGACAAAGGAGTTCAGAGTTTTCAGCAGCGAGGAAAACCTTGCAGCAAACAACTGCACAATCACACTCAAACTTACATGCTATTTTTTCTGGGAGTTCCATATGAGGGCAAGCAAGTGAAAAATGTGAACCTTTTAAGACAAGATATTTGTAAGCTATGCATTCCCAGGGAAAGCAAGGATGGCTTTTCCGAATGTGAGTGATTTGAATGCCTTGTCTGATGGGCCACTAACTTCCGCTAGAAAAGAATTTGGCAGGAGACCACACAGGATAAACTTCAGGCAGAAATCATCTACTGGAAGGGAAAGGACTCAAAACTCAGGACCTCTGGTGGGAAAAATAGTTAGAATTGTAACAGGATAGTGACTGCTATTCCAGGGCAACCACTCCACAACAAAACTGACAGGAAGGCATAATCCCCTCTGCCTCGTTCACTGCTTCTTTTGTCAGAAGCATTGCAAATGTTTCACTGATGGGTTTATACAACTCAGATTTTCTTCAATCAAAAAGTACTTAGTTGCAAAGCTGATGTGTATTATAACTAAAAATTCATAAGGAAGATGAGAAATGAATCTGCTTTGCTCCTGACTAACATGAACATTTGCAAAGAGAAAGGAACATGGTTAACCTTGCACCTTTGCTAAAATGAATCAGCCATCTCAGTTTTCTCTTCAAAAATAATTACTGAGGGGAAAAAAAAAGGCTGCAGTTGTTGCCTTATTTTTATTTCTCTTCTGAATTTTGGGCAAATTTGTCTGGGACAAATTTTTAGCTTTTTATAATTTAACAATGGCTGGAAATATGAAACAAAAGTTGGTTCTCTCTCATGTGACCAGCACTCAGCCTGGTGCTGAGTGCCCACAACCATGTCCACAGCAGCACCATGATCCCAGTTTGCACCAATGCAAACCCATCTCGTCTTCCCCTCTGGAGTGTCCTTGCTGCAAGGCTGCTCCTGTGCTGTGGCTGCCTAGTGGGGTAGGAGCTGCTTGGGTACTTTATTAGGTTTTATTTCAGTAAATAGTGAGACTAAAATCAAAATCCAGGATTCCCACTTCCTTTTCTTAGTACTTACTCTGGTTAAAAAGTCTTGCATGTAGAAGAGGTAGAATAAAAATCACAAGATTTGACAATGCCAAAGTAATTTCTTCTCAAATTTGGCCTATACTTCAGGATTTTGAAGAATAGCTTCTATCATTCTTCCCAAGAGTGTACTTCTAAACAAATAAATATTCTTCCACCAATGTTTACAATCAGAAGGGGCAGCCAGAAAATTTGCAGGCAGTGAAAAATAAATTGTTCAGTAGGTATCATTGCCAACAGGGAAGTAGAGGAAAATAAACAGCATCTATTATGGAAATGTATTTTATTTGAAAGGTGTTGTCCAGTCCAGACTCCTGAAGACTTATCACCAGTGTTGAGGTGTCCTGGCTTAAATCTTTGATTTATGTTTGAACTCGTTCACGTTCATCCAAGTGTTGAGAAATGGCCAGTTTAACAAACAAAGCCTTTTATTCATAGCTATACAGGGTTCATATTGCAGTTTTGTGTACAGATAATTACATTGTGTATCTTGACATTATCATTTTTCATGTTTGCTAATAGTTGCTGTTTGCCAACACTTAGTGTTTTTCTGGTTTAACTGCAGGCAGTTGCTTTCTCCGTAATCATATTTGCTCCAGCTAAACACTTTTACTCTGATTTTGAGCATTTGAGACCACTGATTAACTCCAGGGGTCTGCCTTAAAGTTTAACTTTGAGTAGGTCTGTGTGGTTTACTGGATCATGGACTAATCAGGAAGAGATATCCAGCTCTAACAGTCCTGAATAATTAAAATATCACTGGGAGATCAAAGAAATGAAATGTGAATGAGTCCAGTAGGAGCTTCGGTGCTGGAGCTCAGCTATAGCGGTTCCTTCATCTGTCTAAGACGCTCAGCTCCTGCAGGACCAGCTCTGCAAACCAGGTTTTGCTGGTCAGACAGTCTGTCATAGGTGAGATGTGAGAATTTACCGTCAGACTTGGTGCCTGCCCCAGAAAGATCCATGAGAACCACATGGAGGCATTAAACTCAGTGGATGGCCTCTGTCTGGTAAAACCAGATGAGGCTCCTGCTCAGCAACTCTGCTCACAGTTCAGCCCTGTGGCATTCAACGTGTGCAACTGCGGCTTGTGATTCAAACAGGCATTTCTGTTGTTGTAAGAGTGCCACTCACCTTCCAAGTGCCTTGCAAACTTTATTAGCTCACAAGATCTTTGAGGTATGAGCAGCTTGTTTTTACACACTAAATTTGTTTTTCTTTGCATGTTTCAGGTGAGGGGAGATCCCTTTAGCCCTGATGCAATGAAGAGGGGGCCAGTCTGTGTTATCTGCAATTGATTATTATTTTCTTCTTTTATTTGGATAAAATTTACTTTACTGGAAAATTCAGGTCTCATCACTGCCAAGTCAGGGATCCCCATTTCATGTCCTTCATAACGTGTGAGGTAAAATCCCTTTTCATGTCTGTCAAAGTATGCAATGCTACATCTTTCAATCTTGTTTTGGGGGTGCTATGTAGCCCATTATTGCCTTCTGGTGCCCAAAGATGCCTGGGCGGATTGTGGCAACATCAGCAAGGAAGGGTGCAGACAAACCACAATGTGCTCAAGCAACAGATAGGTATGTCTGTCTAGATGGAGTGGAGGAGGCGGCTGGTGAGCCAGGACAGGCTCCCTTGTGCTCAAGGGGACTCAAGAAAAAACTGTGTGGCTCCCATCAGCCAGTACACAGGGAAAGTGAATCCTTATGGGTGTGGGGCCAAAACAAGATAGTAAATCTTTCAGAGAAGAGGGGAACTCTGGTTTAGAAATAAATACAGGAAGAACTTCTACATTATCACATTCATGTCATGTAACAGAGACTAACATATTTACTTGACAAGGAGCAGGCATCTGTTCAAAGAACTCCCCTTCCCTGGACAGTTGAATTTCCATCACTTCAGTCACTGGATTCTGCCTTCCTGCCTAAAGGAGAGAAAAAGGGCAGTGAGAAGGGCAAATACTTGGAACCTCTCCTCTTTTTCAATTTGCTTCTTGCAAATGCAGCATTGGGCCTTGTCAGGGAGGATAGTTCTGGGCGTACAGCGACTCATCAGAAAATCCTGTCACAACTTTCCACCAAACCTTGCCATGTTTTCCCACCAGCCTGCAGAAGGATCTGGCAGACACCAAACAAAGATGATTGCTACCTCAAAGATGATAACACTGGCAAATAGGAATGCTGAAGTTAATCAGAGCATCTTGGTTTATGACCCAACCATGGACTTCAAATGCATGCAAAAATCATGAAAACTCCCCTTTGTTCCTGGCAATGATTCCAAGGCTGCTTTAGAAATGTTCCTACTCCATTTATCTACTGTCTTGGATGGGAATTTTGTCTTATCACCTTGCCTTACACGGTGTGCAAGCAGAAGAGCTGCCTTGTCAGGAAAGAACTATTATTTTTGCCCTTCTAGGGACATGGGGGATATATAAGTACATCTTTGTCTTGTGGGTGACCACTCAAGAAAGTGATTAGGCACTGAACCGGGAACTTAACTTCTACTTCAAAGCAATGCATGCCCATGTTTGGTACACTGACTGGCTTCATAAGATGGTTTAATTTATTTTGTTAGCCTGAGCTCCTTGGGCCATTGTTGATAGTGTGTGGCAGTGTTAATCAAGTGTGTTATAGAGAATAATTTTGACTGAGGTTTTGGATCTGTGCTATATGAGGAGAATATTTGAGTAGCATTAAGTACAGCTTAAGCTTGGTTTGTGCTCACTGTGTGCCATAAATTGATCAGACATGTTCATCAACCATCTAGCACTCCAAAAGCATCATTGTAAATGAAAGGAGTTTTGCATAATTGTGAAAAGTAGTTAATCTGGTAACAGCCTAGTCACCAAATTCACATAACTTACCCTATTTCTGCATGACTCTCATGCTGAGCTGTGGATGGTATTAGGGAGAAGCTGCTTTAGCAATCTGCAGGATGGCCATCACTGAAGAAGGGTTAATATGAGCTGTCCTTTCCTCATAGCTAGAAGTTTGTGAATGGTCTCCTTGTCATATACGTGAGTATTACAGGAATCTCTCCTACTGACCAGCAGTTGAAAATTATTCTGCAGAGATGAAAGTAAGATACTGAGAGCCTTGAGTTGGACAGGTTTGTTGGACTAGCCATATAACGATACTCTGGAAATTCCTTTTAATGAGAACAATTCTGTGGTCTAGGTTATATTGCTGACAGAATATTTGGAGCTTGTGGTCAGTTGGGAAATGATTAAAATGTTTCAAAGGTGTTTTTTTGTATTGGTTACTCACAAATGAAATACAGATGTAAAACTGCTTGAGCTATAAATCTGGCCTCAATCATTCCTAACATTTCAACATCATACTGTGCAAAATGGCCTCCACTTAAGTCATTTCAAAATGACTGAACTTCACATTTTTCTTCTGTTATTGTCATCAACCTCGCCAGATGTCATATCAAGGAAGAGCCACTAATGAGAAGCTGCTGGTAAATTTGGCATGTCTCAGTCACTTCCATGTGAATACCTGGAGAACAGACTGAGCATCTACAACAGCCAACGTGAATCAAAAACAAAACTAAGAATGAGAGCATGGATGTGAGCTTTTCTTTCAAACCACTCTGTATAATCAAAATAAATAGCCCTGTCAGTGTAAACAATGCAATAACCTGACTCATGAACAAGGGGAACCTTTCCAGTCCTGTTCCCACTATTGAACTCTACAACTAGAACTAGAAAGACAGCTGTCTTCTGCACCTTGGTGAGCATGATAAGCAGTGACTATTTTGTAACCAACACAAGTCTGTTAGTCATATTCATACAGCTCAGGTATACCACTGGTAGGTAAAAAGTTACAAATACCTTGGTGCTCCATTAGATCTCTTTTAAGATTATATGTATCAAGATGGCAAGGAATGATAAAATTAGATTGTTCCCTTGCCGCAAATATTGCAGTCACTGGCTGAGTCTTTCCATAGTTAACTCTTTCTTATACTGAACAGACATTTTCCAGATATTTTCATGGCCTAACATATGTGTTTACATATTTCCTCAACCAGCCAGATTTTCTCACTGATTGAATCTGAGAAAAGCTATGCAGAGGGAGAGAGAGAATATGGAGAACAAAATGTGTGCAACGTATTTCTCTTGATGTATGTTTTCATCCCAGCTGCTCTTGTAATAGAGATGTCTGAGAGCATTTTGGACATGATGAACTGTGACCTTCAGTGAACAATGGCCCATCCCCAATACACAGAGCTAAACTTTCTCAGGAACTGTCTTCATCCTCCCCACAGTGCATAAGTTTCCTTTATGTGGATCTTCATGACGGGATAAGCCAAGATCCAGGTCTGAACATTCGAATATCTTGGACGAAATCTAACTCCAAGGCCCCTGTGGCTGCACCTTATGATTGTACAGAGAAGTGGTTATAAAGTCAAAAGCTGTTTGTAAACATTTGTTGAATGAGAAGCAAAGTTACTGTCTTTTCTCCTTGTGCAGCTTTCCCTTTTTGCTGTTTTGCAAGTTCTTGCACATTGTTGGTGGAGAGTGAATTTTGAGCCCACAGTCAACACGCAAGTATCTAAGAAATAGAATTTTTTTGCTATTTAACTTTGAATCAAAGGTAATGTATTAAGTCAAGTAAGGTTATGTAGTCATGATCAGAAATCATGTCATGTGCCCTGAATGACCAGGCACAGAGACTAAGCAGTAAGTTGTGTACACTGGGTAAACATGTTAAGACACAGTTTTGGAAGCACCTGGCACCCTGGTCCCTTGGTAAAAGCTGTATTTGGCTCTATTAAATGAAGAGAGGGATAAATCCCCACAATCTGCCTAGGGGAAATTTGTTAACAGAGGGGCTGGAGAAAAACTATATTGAAAAATTGTTCACTAGTCCTAATGATTTAACGAATACAGTATGGATATTTCAGCAGTGGAGAGGGTGATAGAATGTGTGTTAGAGAAGGCTGGATTGGATCCAGGCTTCTCAGATGATTTTCTGTGACAGTTTGGTTAATTATAAGAACCACATGAAAAAAGGCACATAAACTTCATCCTGCTCTGTTTTAAAACTTTCCCCAGAGCACAAGTCCTTCTTTAAAGGTTACCCTCTGATATGTAACACGTCCCGTGTTGTTTTGCTAAGCTATGACTCTGTAATAAGTGTTTGAAATTTACAGCTTCAGTTAGTCATAGACTTGAGAAGTGTTTATTTTTTCTCAGTTGTCTTTGCTATGTAATGAATGTAGCTCACCGAGTACTCTGACTCCAGCCCTGGACTCGGGCAGCCGCCGTCTTTCCAAGAAATAGCACATTGGCTGCAGCACACTGGTAATAGGAGTGAGGCCTTTCTGCCGATTACAGAGTAATAATTTGCAGACTGAGGAGGAGAGGCTAGAACTGAAGTCACACAAGGTCATTTCTGGCTGAACTGAAAGTAAAGCCCATGTTTTAAAGGCAGCTTAGGAAAATTGCAGCCACTTATCCATATCGGTTTGCAGAAAGAGCCTGTCTGCCTATTTAGATGTGGTGGTTGCAAAATGGGAGGTTCTTTTCCCATAAGTAACTAATTTGTTTCGGTGAGTTAAAATTCCCTATTTAGATAAAGGTCTGTGACTGCTGGCAGTGATTGTGATTAGTACCATGTTGCAAACAGCTCAGGGTTTCTTGCACAATGGGAGCTGCTGTGCATGAAGGATCCTGGATCTTCTTCAGGAGACTTAAGAAGCATATGTTTTTATTTTGAGAAAAACTGAATGTGCTTTATGGGAAAAGGAAATGCCACCATTAATACTAGATGTATGTTCTGTAAATGACTAATACTTCAACTAGATCCAAATTAAAACTATGCTTCTGTTCATCAAGACTGATTAGCAAGTGTTTATTGTTAAGTAGTTGATTTACTTAGCATTTCCATAATGTTCTTAACAATAGCTACATAGCACTTACGTAAAGATTACTTTCAGAAAAGGTCTTGGTAGCCTTTTGCTGTGTCGAGAAGCTCAAGCTCTGTGCCTTGGCCTGCTGTGGCCCCCAGTGAGTACCTCCTCTGTGCATGGTGGTCGCAGAGTGGGTTCCCTCAGCTGCTGTCCCAGACAAGCAGTGATTGCCCCCGGTCTGTTGTGGTTGCCCCTGGGCAGGCTGGCAGAGGCTGTGCCATGCTGTGGGTGGCAGTGGGGGCCCAGCAGCGCTGCCTACAAACTGCAGCCCAGCTCCAGCTCTAGCAGACATTTCTTAGCTGCTGATATCTTTGCCAACATTTTGCTGTTTTAGCTAAAGCTCTTTTGCTGGTGCCTGCTTCAGACCAATGTGTGCATTTTTCTTAATGTAATAAAAGTAACATGGGGTTGATTTTATTTGGTTTAAACAGTTAGAGGAAGTTTGCAGTTCTGCCTGTGTTCAAGGGAGGCAGGTCACTGGTTCATTTTTACTGGCATTAGTTGTGAGGTATTTTATTTTCCTTTTCATTGTTTTTCCTTTGAAATTCTCTCTCTGGGCTGGACTTTCCCATTGGTGAGTCAGCTTCTTTTCTGGTTGCTCCCCTATAGCAGCACCTTATTGGCTTCACCTGCTGCAGCTCCTGGAATGTCACAGGGCTGTCAGTGTGTAGGGCTGAGGCAGGAGTGTTTGAATTTGCCTGTCTGTCTGAATCGCACTCGTGAGGAGAAAGCTGGGCTTGGGGTCTGTTTCTAATGTATCTACTACTCACATGCATGGACACTGTTCAAAGGTCACCAAGTGTCCCTGTCCCCAGCTGCAGCAAACACTGATGGTGTGGACAAGGCTCTTGAGACTGTTTTCAGCCTTTGCCACAGACAGTATCAAACTTGGTGTGCTGTGTCTAGCAGTGCTATCACAGGAGTAAGGATGGAAATACATCCTGCCTCTTTTTTCACTGCAAAGCACTGTGGGAGAGCTGCCCTGGGCCTATTGAGGCAGTAGTCGCTGTGCTTGTTTTGATGGCCCAAGAGGCACTACATCAAGTGGTGATGCCTTTGCCTGCTGCTGAGCTTTCACAAAGCCCCATCTGCAGGTGGGTCCTTTCCACAGACACCATCTGGTATCTCCCTGTACTGGCAACATGCAGGTTTATATCAAGGATAAAAGCAACCCTTAGACAGCATCAGTGAATCCCTTTTAGAAGCGCATCCAAAGGGCTGTGACCATGGGCCTCTGAAAACGCAATGGAGGCTTCGTTTCATTACTGTGTGTCCAAAACCTCTCCTCTGTACAGCCTGTGGCTGTCTGCCTTTGTAGTGGTGTCAGACAAAGAACACAACCAGGAAATTTTCACTGCAAGGGCTCCACTGTATTTCCTATGAGGCTTTAAACTGCCTGCTTAGGGTTTGACAGCAGCCTGAACTGACAACTGCTGGCCACACAGGCTATGGGACACATGGACTTGGGTCACAGGATCTGCCAGGAACTCAGGACTCAGGGAGTAATCTCACAGGCTGACTTTCAGTGTAAATTATTTCCCTCTGAAAATATTCCTATTTCAGGGCTTTACTGGAACATAAAATGTGGCCCTTAGGAGGTGGAGGCTACTTCAGGCTTGCTGATTGGATTAAAATATAATGATTTCCTGTTCTCCCCAAATCACTTGGTACCCAGTTGGGGTTGCTGCAAAGAGGATGCACTCTCCTGGCCCAGGAGCTGAATAGGATTTCTCTTCATTCAGCAGAATGGAAAAGAGAAATAGAGAATAATACGTTTGGGACTTATATGCTGTTGTGCAAACAATTGCTTGGCATCAGAGCAAAGCCAAGTAACCCCACCAGCTCTCATTCACAGTTGACCAGCAGCAAGAGGGTCAGGTTCATTACCTGGGGGATTCTGCTCAAATGTAGGCTCCAGTCCAGCAGGGAGATGTCAAGAAAGAGTGAAGGCAATGGAATCAGCTCTGAGTGCAAAAGTTACAATCCGTTAGAGGAGAGAGCTTACAACATCCTGCAATGAGTGAAGCGAGACTGGGGCTGAAGGATGAAGGAAATCGGGGTGGGGGATTTTCTGGCTTTTGAGGTTTTATGAACCTTGCAAACTGTTTTATGGGTTCACAAAGCTAGTTGAGTCTGCAAACCATTTTTTTTTTTTTTTGTAATTTAAATCCTTTTCTTTCCAGGGCCATCCAGGTTAGCAATAAAAATAATGTCAAACAATGAAGTAAAGCTGAGTCTGTTCTGCAAAGACTAGAACATCCCACCTGAGACAGCTGAGCCACACAGAAAAAGCGCACTGTCTTTATTCACTGAATGGTGAATAAATGGCTGCTCATGCTGGCTGTGATTTGTTTCTAGTCTCACCTTTATTTTCAGTAACTTTCACTCTTTTGTGTGTTGTGTTTGGTTTTGGTTTTTGTTTTGTTTTGTTTTTTTTTTTACTTTAGTTTCATAAGGAAGCAAAAGTTATGAAATAAATACATTTGCACATGTATGAGTGCCTTTCAATCTCACCCATCAGGTGTTTTTATTGTGGCAACTAACTTCATCCAAATTTACCAGAAAGGCACAGTTCTCAAAGGTAACTGTGTTCCAAGATGTTTTGTGAAAAGTTCCTGAAGAGAGGGGCAAGACCTTGTTAATGTTTTGAGCAAGGGGCAAAATTTCAGGGAGTTGAATTCATTAGGAATTATAAACATACTCCCCACCAAAAGAAAAAAAAGAAAAAAAAAAGAAAAAAAAAAAAAGGAGGGAGAGGGCCCAGGAGAAACTCACCATGCTGCAGCTTCACAAAAAGCTTACAACTACCATGAGACTGAAATCCTTAGGAGACTGTGTTGTTAACTCATGGACCTCTCTGTGTGTCTGCTTTGCTGAATGTCTCTGTAAAGCAGTATGTAACCTATAACATTTGAGAACAAATCAAACTGACAACCCAAGCAGCAGTGAAACTAGATCAGCCTGTTTGTTATTCCATGGCTAGTCATGAGAGAAACGTGGAGCTTGTTTCACAAATTGAAACATCCCAAATTATCAGCAGGCCTGTGACCACTCCGCATTTTTGTTTTTTATTGGCAGTTAACTGAAGCCAAACAGGACCAGACCAAGTTACTTCATCTCTGCTTGGCTGGAAATGTTGCTGTGGTCTGATTGTGCTCCTGGAAATATCAGACATGGCTTAGCATTGGAGGATGCTGGATCCAGAGGCAACAACTTGTGACTTGATCCTACTATTTGCGTGATGAACTCCCTTTTGGAGTCTACTGCTTGCGTTGGACTCTACAGGACAGGCATACATGAAAGGAACACTGATGTAAATGTTCTGGAGTCAACTCTTGTTAATGTTTTCATGTCCAAATTTCCCTATAATCCCTACATTTTCAATAGGAAGTTTAGGAAGAAGTAGAAAAAAGTAAAATATGTAAGTATTTTTAAAAGAGAGGGAGACTGGCTCCCTTCTGGTCAACATATCTGTCCTGCACAAACTATCAGATATTCCAGGGTAAGGAGTGAGTGCTCTTTCAATCCCTAAAGAGCAGCTTTGCTTGCTGACAAGGCAGCAGTAACTGGGATGGGGCAGCAAGTGGTGTGTATTCCACAACTTCTCTCAAAAGATCATCCCGAATATTTCATTCCTTAAACTTTTGTGTGCATGGTGAGCACTCTCCCAGTCATGTATAACAGTACTGCTACCAGGTAGATACTTTCATGACCAAAAAGCAGGTGCCTAAACGTGTGTTCAGTGAAAGTAGTTTCAGGGGTGAAATTCGAGATTGCCTCCCAGATGCAGTTTTTAGGGTGAATACAGAATACATTTGTTATGGGAAATGCACAGAGAAGCCCTCTAAAGTCTCTGCCCTCCTGTATCCTGCCATAAAGTGGTGCATGCAGCCAGTCACTGGGGATTCATAGCTACAGGTCTGCCCAGCTCGTAAAACCTAACTTGGCTGTTGGTATTTTACCGCTGTTGGAGGGACCTGCCTGAGGCCATGGTGCTCTGCAGGACCCTGCCCAGAGAAGGGCCCTGCCTGCGTTAATTCACAGCCTCAACAGAAGCATGCTTAGGAGAGAAAATGGGAGTCCTTCTCTCTTTGGCCTGGACCCAGTTTCCGTGATGAGAAATTCAGTGGCTCAGGAAAGACTGTGTTGCAGTGTCAAGGATGCTTTGACTCATGGGTGTTAGAGATTAAGCACTCTCCTTTTCAGAGCTGCTGTTTGCAGTAGTTCACGCATAAAAAGGGTAAATCCTACAGCTGAAGTATTTTGTTTTACAAACCATGAGGCCTGACTGAGTGTCCCTGGTACCCTCCACCCATCATCCATCAGTTGGCATAGGGCCAGGGGTGCTCTGGCTTTGTCCTGATGCCCTCAGAGTCATCTTTGTGCTGCCCAGAGCCAGAGGAGCGCCAGGCTGTGGTGTGTTGGGGCCATATAGCTTTTGCCTTTGGACAGAGACTGAATCTCGCCCTGAAAACCATGTCAGGGAACATAATCTGCTTTTTGGTGTGACTTGATTCCTGAGTAAGCCTACCAGGCCCTAGTTAGAGGGGTGTCCCCCATGGCAATTGGCTTCCCATCTGGCTGAGTAAAGACAGTAGACAGGCAGTGCTGCAAGCATAGGTCACGACTGTGTGCTGTTGCAGCCAAAACTGTAAAAAACAGCTGTCAAACAAGATTGGCAAGGGAGGATTTTGCTGCTTTGTTGCTCAGGCCATTTTGGGGTAGGGAGGAGTGAAGAAGCTGGGTTTGATCCATCACAGGCTACCTGCATTCTTTCTCCGGGCTGGGTGCTTACCAGTGCAATTCCCTTACACTCCCTTATCAGCAATGGGAAGGTGTTTTATTACTGGGTTGCTGCTGGCTGCTCACCAAACACCCCTGAGACAGGAATCGTCACTCAAGCTAAATTAAAGAGTGCTTGAGTACATACAGGGGAAGGAAAAACAAACTGTCAGGAACTGAATCCAGAACACCTGACATTCAGAGCTGCCTGCTTGACAACAGCCTTTTCCCCCTCCCCTAACCAGTTTCTCCTCTTGCAGATGAAACCTGGGTTTCCAGAGCTGTCTAAAGGAGTTAGGCCCCTGTCTTCTTCAGAGTGAGATGCCTAATGTCAGAATTCAGGATTTCTGCAATTTCCCCTGACTGTCACTAGTTCTTTGTATGCCCTTGTGTACATCAGTTAACTTGCATTGGGTATCCTACTCCGTGCAGCAATCCCCTCTCACAGCGCAGTGATGCTGCCGTCTGTGGAGATGTGCAGTTGTTCAGGCTTGGATGTGATGCATTGTGTAAGCCAAGGCGGGGCTATTCCTGCAGGCATTAAGGTATCTTCTGATGCAGCAAGGCCACAGGAGCCCTGCTTCACACCCTTCCAATCAAGAGGCTGTGCTAACACAGTGCTGGTGCATGGGCTCTGCTGTGTTTGCCATATGAGGTCCCCAAGAGCAACTGGGGTGAGGCACTGAGGGGCTGTGGCTCCCATCATTTGCAGCCCAGCCCCATACACAGCCTAAGGCAGGGCAGGGGCTGCCTTCTCTCAGGCACGATGGTTTGAAGCAGCCCTCAACACGAATATAATACAGGGATTTTGTTTTGTGGGAATTGTAATCTTCAGCTTCCGCTTCCCTTTGGGATGAGAATGTATGGAACTGGCAAGGAAGTGGACAGTTTGGCAGCTCAGCAAGCCTTGGCTGTGAATGGAAACAGATTGCATGGTCTGCATCAAGGTTCAGGCTGGGGAGGGATGGGGTCTGTCCATGCACCAGTGGTCGGGGAGTAGGGTGGGGCAGACAGGCAATAAAGTGTGGGATGCCTGCAGTACTGAAAAGTCTTGGACATCTTATATACTGCCTGTCGTAACCCCATCAGAGCTCACATTTATCCTCTCACAGGGAAGGAACAGTCTAACTCCCTTGAGCTGTTGTTTTGCCTCCTCTCATCATGTGAAGCCAGCACCTGCCAGGAGCAGGTCTGTGTGTACCATAGAAGAAGCATTTTCCCAAGGAGAAAAAAGTTAAATTTTTGGTGTATTTTCCAAAAATTTTGAACTTCAGGATAATTGGGGAAATGTATATTTATAGTATTATGTCAACAATTACTAATATTGTTGCAGAAAACATTATTTTCTGCCAAAAAAAAAAGTTCTTTCAAATTTGTTTTACTTACCTATGTGTTTGTCAAACAATACCTGAACAACTGAAGGAGAACTGTGTGTAGAAAAGGGATATGTGCATGGCCCATGGAAGGAATTTATCAACACCCCTTTTGAGGGAGCTGGATGGGCCCCCGCTGAATTCCCTGTCATCATAGAGCCCCCGAGGCAGGTAGAGGAATCCCACCCTCCATTCAAAAATGTCATGCCCCCAGGCATTATCTATCCCAAGATTTTGAGGCAGCTATTTAAATACCTGTGTCTATGAATCGCTTGTCCTTGATAACCCCCAGCAAACTCCTTTGTTAGACGAGCCCTGACTTAGACCCACATCTCTGAACCACAAGAATCGCCAGCTGACATCTGTCTGCAGCATGCAAATAACGTGGAAATGGGAAACCGCCGGGGCTTTGGATGGGTTGGCTAGCTCTTTTTTCCTCCTGGAGGCACAAGGCTTCTCTGCTGGTGGTGGTGTGTGCCCTATGGCTGTGACAGAGCTTTATGAATGCTGGCTGTCAGGCTTTCTGTGCATTTGCTGAGCAGCTTAGTAGTACAGGATACATATCTGGGGACAACATCTATCATTGTGACGAACCCTCTCTAAACTGCCCCAGAACCGTGCTCCCTCTAAGCAGCATTGGGCTCCTGGTATGATTGAAGTCCACGCTCAGCCTCTGATCTGTTTTCAATTTGCTGATAATGATGTCGTTTCTTTCTTGGCCTGGGTGCAATTGCAAATCAAGTTGGCTCCCTGCAGGTGTCTTGTTCTGTCTCTTCCTTCAGTGATGCACTCCTCTGAGCAGCGTTTTGGTCTCACCTGCAAACATCAGTGTGCAGTGAAGGAGGACCAGGAGGGATCATGACAGCTTTCCAATTCCCTGCTAATATGTTTGATTTTGGTGTTTGCAACATGCCAAGTTTGGATCCTGAGCAGAGCCCAGGCAGCGCTAGGACTGAGAGGCCTTTGGCAGGGGGATTGGAAAAGGCTGCTGGAGCAATTAACAGAAGAACAAAGCAAAGTCAAGGGTCAGGCACATTTTGAATGAAATTGCGAAATGATCACCACGGCCTGGGGGCAGAGACAATATTTGCAGTCAAGGGCACCTCTCCCCACCACAGCTGCAGCAGAGGGGTGCTGTGCTTTACCCTGTTACTTCTTGTAGGGGTTTGAGCCACTCTTGGGTTTGAGAGATACAGGAAATGTGCCTTTATTTCTGCCCCACAAAGGCTGGGAGTGAGGATGGGTTTAGCAGTGATGCCAGGCCCACAGGACATGCCAGGGTGGAGGAACAAACCAGCATCTTCTGCTACAGGAATACCTGAGATGCCCAGTTATCCTAATGGCTTGTTCTTGGGCTGTGCAGGGACTAATCCCTCAGGAAAGGGCACTAAATTATCTGATTGTCAACTGGTATGGAGTAAAAAAGGGGGTATTTTTTCTCTTGTAACAGCATGTGCTATAATTTCCCAGTTTTACAGCATTTTGCTTGCTTTTCCTCAGTCTGGGTCCTAGGATGCTATTTAAAATCTCTCTAAATCCACTTGTGTTTTCACTGTCACCCCTACTATTGGCAATGCCTCTAAATTAAGTTTCATCTGTGAATTTATTTCTTCCCCAAAGAAATTGCTTTCTTCCCCAAAGGATGCAGAGTTTTTATGGTGACAGAATAAATATATAAAGGCAGATTCCAGGAGTGAGTGGAGACTAACAAACTTTGTAGAGTGCTTTGGAGTATCTCCAAGGTTGGACAAGAAGCCTGGAAATCTAGGGATAGTTAATTAGCTGGAATGCTCCAGGGGCAGGGGATGTCTGAACATTTGAAGACACTCAGATTCCTGTCAGCTCATTCTTCCAGAGCAGAACCGAATCCAGAAATTTTAGCAAAGAATCTTATTACTGAATTTAAAAACAGGCTGCAGAAATATAAATGTAACTCAGTAATAAAGTACTGAAAACAGCTTTTTGCTCTGCATGTGGCTTGGGGAGTCCAATGGCTCTGAGAAGCTTGGTACTCAGGGCCAAACTATGGTCTCCTATGGACACAGAGGAAAGTGCATTGGTATTCATTTGCGTGTATATTGTGTATTTATCAGTTTTCATCTGCTAAACACATACTAATCTGACATGTACTCAGAAACAAAGGATGGAATTTTATCGCTTGTCAACTTGACCTCCCTAAAGCTGGAGAAGCCACAGGTGTTGAGTTTTTCCTGAGGGCCAAAGTTAATACAAAAATATCATAGATTCATTATAATCTTGTACTGCTGGAACGGGCCTGCAGAGATCTCCTTCATCACTCCGCATTTAGGCAGGAGGATTACTTCTATAAAATGCTTATGGTTGTTTGCCTGACTTCTTATAAAAAACCCTCCAATATTTAACTACACTGATAGTCATAAAACATGCTTAATAACCCCTTTAAATCTGCTTTGCTTGGAGTAAAACTGATTTTTCTTCTCTTCCTCTTAGGGAACCCAAAGAGCAATTGATCATAATCTTCCTGACCTTTTAAATGTGAGAAGATTGCTATTACATCTCTCCTTAGTCTTCTCTTTTGTAGACTAAACAAATCTACCTCCTTCATCTATCCTTCCTGGGCCATATTTTCAATACCTTGATCCTTCCTATTACTATCCTTTGGACTTTTTCCAGTTCTCTACATCTCCCTTTAACTGTGGTGCCCCAAAATGAATACAGTATTCCAGAAGAGTGAAATCATCGCTCTTGTGTTATATACACATAACACTTGTGATAACACATCTTAGAAGGAAATTTGTCTTGTTTGCAATGGCATCACACCATTGACTCATTGAGTTTATGACTTGACCATTCTGTGCTGTGCAGTTGCCTGTTCAGTTAGTGAATAGCTCATCATTCTCTCCTCTGTTTCCGCACTTGATTTTTCCTTTTGATGGTAATACTTTGTACTTGAACTTCCCCAATTTCATGTTGGTTAGGACTATCTGTCCAATTATCAAAACAATTTTTCATTCTGATCCTGCCTCTCCAAGGACTGGCAGCCTCTTTCCATTTGTGATACTTTGCAGAGTCTAAAACTGAGTTCTTTTGGCTAGTGTTCAGAAAGTTAGGACAGAGATGTTCATTAAGAGGGAACTAGGAAATTGTTTGAAATTTATGAAGAGGGGAGAAAACTGTGGGTTTTTTTCACAACCCACTTGTTTGTGACCACTTAAGCAGCTTCTGGTTGTGGTGTCCTTTCATTTTTGAATTGTTAAAACAATTGGCTTTTTTTAGCTGTGTGTTACAGTTGTACACTAGAGACATCTTGTAAAAAATGTATGAGTACTAATATCTTAATGCTATTTCCTCACAGAGCTCTCATTCCTTTTCTAGTCCCATTTGTAATAGCAATGTATTGACTTTTCAGGCCCCAAATGAGATCAGTTTTCCATATTATTTCTATTTAGGGAAAATACTTATTCTTTGGTTGAGAAATTACTGCAAAAGCATTCCCCTGTTGTAAGAGAAGAGACTTGGGGGCTGTGGTCTGTGATAAGAACGCCATCTATATCTGTAACTTGTCAGGCTTTGTTTCTCTTGTCCACTGAAAGTTCAAAGAGAGCATCTGCCCCGGAAAAAATCTAGTTCCTTGAAATTTCCCCTTCTATATGTCACCAGATTTCTTCTTGTGCAGCCTCCTAGCATCAATCCTCCTCTTCTTACTCTCTCTCAATTCCGTACTAATAATGCCTCTTCCTGGGCTGTGCATTTATATAGCAGACAATAATGGAGTTCACAAAAATGGTGGGGAAGTGGGAAGATACTTAACATTAACCAAAGGAAAAGGGATTTCCTTGTCCTCATCCTTACAAATTGCTCGCTGCAAGCTAAGTTTCTCCAGGAGGCCCTGCAAGCAGCATGTGTAGCAGACTCCATTTCTGCAGCATATTTCCCTGGCAGCGTGCTGACAGATACTGCTCTGACCAGCAATTCTAGTAACATCCCTGTCTGTCCAGCTGTCAGAGGACTGCTTGAGTATTTTCAGAAAATCAGCTCTAATAGTCTCACCATCTCATCCGTGCAAGGTCATTAGTCCCCAGGTAACTATTGAGACAGACTGTAATTACCTCCTGTCTGCTGCACTATAAATCCTTATTTTCACCCATGCGTCTGCACTGGGGCCAGTCTGAATCTTTCCTGTGATGTGGTGATCAACTTTGGGGAACAATCATCTCTCCAGTACTTCTGAGAGAGGATGTCTTTTCTGAAAGCTGCGTCCTCCCACCCAGATTTTGTTTGCCTAGAGATAGGAGTTGCTGGAGAAAGTCCTCTGACCAGGATGTGTGTAAGTGTAGTGTACGGAACAGAATAGTCCCTGGTGCCTTTGCTATCTGTCGACATGTTACTCTTTGACCTGGATCATGAGGGTTTGTATTTAGGGACTGCAAAGCCTCCTGAAACAGGCAAGCCAGAGATGGCAGAGCTGGGAGCTGCTGCCCTCAGCTCTCTCTCTGTGCAGGTACAAATAAGGCACCTCTCTCAACTGATCCTGTGCCTTGTATTTGGCTGCTCACCTTGGCTGGCTTTGCCTTCTCAAATGGCAATGGTCTTTGGTCCTGCTGGTGTTTTCTGGGCTTGGTTGGTCAGTGGAGGGAAGACAGCACAGAATGGTGTGACCTTTGCCACTCCTTGTGTCCAAGGATATCTTGGCTCATGTGTGACTGAGAAAGCTCGTGGTGCCCCAGTCAGCTCGTCCTCACTCCTCAAGGACAGAGCAATGCAGGCAACTGCCTCTCCCTGTCAAGGAACAGACTGGGGTTTGTATGTGAGAAGCAATTGTTATCTTCTCTCCATATTCACTGCAAACCACATGCATTTGGAAGCACCTAGGGCTCGGGGAGACTGTTGTACAAATCAAGATGAATTAGGAGGATGTCAGGATGATCTCTATACATAATAAGGAGAAAGAAACAGTCTGAGAAATACTGGACAAATGAAGAAAGTGAGCAATCAAGGAGAAAAGCTAGTTCTGGGCAGGGAAACTTGACTTGGCTGTCTTCCCTGAAGGCTTGTTCCATTAACGTTTGGATATTCAGCAAAAGCTGTCTTTGCAGGGGTAAAGAGATAAGCAGAAATGTTTAGTTTAAAAGTAGCAGAGCTCCAGGTTTCAAGCGCATTCTGGCTGGCTTCCTCCTCCTCCCTCAATGAAATACTCTGGCTTTTCTGTAGCAAAATATGTGAGTGAGCCTGGGACATGCCTGGGTTCCCTATGCACATGTGGTTCTGCTCCCCTCTTTTGATTTCATCCAGATGTCTTTTTTTATTATTATTATTAAACTGTGCCGCTATTAATAACTTGGAAGTAGGATTGCTCCTCTGAACAGCAACCGGATACAAACCCAGAGCTTCATTTAGCCTTCATTTAATGCTGGCTTCTTCCTTCAGCTATTTACCATCCTAGTACTAAAAAACACATTGTCCAAAACATGACGATATGAACCTTTCCTTTGCACCTCTGAGCTGACACCTGAAGGTTGCTGTTATAGCAGTGGTTATACTGAGTGCTATGTATTGTTATGAAAAAGTCACTGAGGGCCAAACCCTCACAGGTGTGTTGGCTGGCTGGTGGGGCCAGGCATGTGAAATCGATGTGATGATTTGGCTGAGCTGAGGTCAGAGTATTCACCACGTCACAAAAATGAACATGGTCTGTAATTACCCATAGTTTGCAGTATGCACACAGGAATTTGACTTCACTCAGCATGCAGAGGTCCATTGCCTGGTCCTCAGCAGAGGCAGCACATAGGCTTACATATTTCTTCTCAAATATCAGTTCCACTGACTCTAAAAGGGTGCTGTTGAGTTTATATTGCAAGTTTCAGGGCATGTCTGGAGGGATGCCACCTCTTTGAGAGAGACATTAGCTGTCCACAGAAGTTTCGCTGTAAAGAAATCATGCTGGGTTCACTGCCTTGCCTTGCACCTTTGTCTGAAGTCATGAGGGGCAGGAGCCTGTAAATGGCAGTTTAGCTTTGTGGGTGAGACCTCTCCATGTCAGATATGAGATAGGTCTGATGTTTAGCATTGGCTACGCTACTGTTTTCAAACTTTGGAGGTATTTTTAGACACTTAAATTGGTGGCCCTACCACTGAGCTCTGCGGAGCATCTGCGATTCCCTTTGACTATAGGTAGGTATGCTGAAGTTTTGGAGCCTATATGACAGTGATCATCTGTTGCCAGCTGATATAAAGAAACCAAACATGAGCCAAGCTTCTAAGAATTGTATTGTATGGTGCTGTGAGAAGTGAACTTGATGATCCAGCAAGTCCTTTCCAGGCCTGCATTCCTTTGGTTTTGAAACTGGAAACATGAAACAGGGTGATTTCTGAGGACCTTATTAGCTTTGGCTTTAAATGGTAGCATGTATCTCCTGAGAACCATTCATAACATGAAAAACTTTTCTTTTTTCTTAATGGTAAAACCTAAACACTTTGCTCAACAGTGATTTAATGAGTGGAATATTCCCTTTGTCAGGGTCTGATGCTAATAATAGACAGATGGCTGGCAGTTTGAAAGTCAACACAAAATTTTTGCTATATAAAATCAAAATTATTTTAACTTGAAGAAACTGAGCTGCTTATTCCACGGTCAGATTGTAGATGAATTGGCAGTAAATATGATCTACTGACAAGATGTGTTTATACTGCAGAAATCTTGAAAACACATATAGCGTAAAATGGTGCATCTGATGTTAAGTGAATTATACATACAGAAAAAAGGAGGTGGGAAGAAGGAGCCTGACAGAGTGTAAGAGCAAAGCAGTGATGGGAAACAGCAGAACCAACAAAAAGGGAAGATGAAATTCACTGACTTGTTTCCAAGAGACAGTTCTGCCAGATTCAGAATTAGGTAATAGTTATGCTTGGTGCTCTGTACTGTTTAGAACAGTCACTAAGAACAAAGCCCCTACAGGTGTGTTGGTTCACTGCTAGGATCAGGTGCACAATCTAATGGTGTTAGATGGTCACTGATGTCCCTCCTGCTGCTTCATGGGAGCAACCCTCTCAGTCAGACTGATAACAGTAACGCCATAGAGCCTGAGTGTTTTGGGGAAGTTGAGGGAGAACTTGCATATGGAGGTGTTTCTAAATTATGATGGCCACCCTTGGGTTTGGATCATTTATATTCCAGCCCTTTGTCAGGGGTAGTTCTCAGTCCTTGGTTCATTACTGTCAATCCTAAACTCCTGATTTCTCTCCACTGTTATGTCTAGCTTCACAGGCTCTGAGATATAAGAGCACAGTCTTTGTGGGGAGCCCAATGAATTCACTTCTTGGGATATAGAATAGCAGGAATTCCCACAAGAACAGGAAGTTCCCTGGTATTTTCCACTTCTACTTACTGCCTGAAACAAGGCATGAAAACATGCAGAGTGTGTATTATAGCCCTTCTACACAGATGTGCCTCACTGTCTTATAGTTATGATGCAGAAGTCCCATGCAAGGATAGTTACATTAAACAATTCTCCAGACAAGCACTAGAGAAACAGGCAGCAATTTGAAGATCTGTTTTGTTCCTGCATATGGGGAAAGGGCAGGAGCTTTTCATTGTCACAGAAAGCTCAAGGTGTAAAATGTAATACACTAGAGCAACTTCAGGGCTGCTCTTGGGGCTAAGAACCATGTGTTTGCCAACCACACTAAACTGAATCCCCACACTGGGGAAGAAAGAGTGGAAAATACCATATTGAAAAATGCTGTGTGAGAGAGAGCAAGAGATACTGTGCCTGCCTGGATTTATAAAACAAGAAAACAATCTGTGTAACAGCACTGCCTTTCTTGCAACCATTCTAAGGGATAATGAAAAGCCAGAAGGAAGATTTAGAAAGAAACAAAGCAGGCTATGGAAGAACTTCAAGCAGTCTGTTATAAAGAGTATTTATGCAGGGGAATATTATTTGTCAGCACTTCATGAAGAAAAAGTTTCCATTTTGAAAATAACAGCAATGATTAATCTTTACAAGAAAAAGGTTTCAAATTTAGTGAGTGAAAAAAACCCCAGTGATTCTTTAAAAGATAAGATGGAAAGAATACGAGCTCTAGCAACATCACTGGAGATCAAGAGCTGCAAAATATACCTGCCATACCTGCTAAAGATTCAATTTTGAAGTTAACCTGAGTGTGATGAAAGGGTAGCATGGGTCTATTGAGAACATTTCAGAAGAGTCACTGAAACTAACTAGTGTAGCTTGGAGGAAGACAGGTCTGGCCTGGCAGGCAAAACAATTACCTCTTAGTTTACAATGAAAACCTCCAGTTTAACCAGGGAGCTATGATTTTTTCTGCTATAACCTAGCAATGCAGATCAAAAGGTAAGGTAGACTCATCTTTGTGGTGCTAAGTCTAGTCCTTTCAGGCTAGCTAGAGAGCCTCTGCAGGCAATTACAAGCTGCCTGTTCCAGAGACATCTGGTAGAGACCTCCTATAGTTTACAATATCAAGCAGATACTAGCGGAAGAGTTTGGAGATTTACATATTTCCTCGATCCATGTATCTGTTTACATCTATTCTTTGAGACACATGTTTTTTTACCTCTAAATTATTACATGTTTTTTTTCCTTTTGTTGCATGAAACATTTGAAATAAACTAAAAATATATGTCCGATGGTAGTGGCCTTGCCACGTTGAACGCAGGCTGTGTAATAACACAGTGTATCTCTAAGACTTCCTTGTGCTCATTTGGATTTCTAGGATGGTAACACCACATTGACTATGGCTGGGAACAGGCATTTCCTAGCTGCTGTACCCTCACACATTTCCAGAATTCAGTCATAGATTTCGGAAGTAAAACATAAATTACAGCAGAGGCAGAGAGCAATTGACAGGTATGGGAGAAAGGACCTATTGTGTAGGAAGCAGACAGCTCTGCTGACCTGAAAATATATTATTCTATGGAAGCACAAGCCAGAGGGTTTGTGGAATTTGTTCTCAATTCACCATGAAAATGCTGGGCTGGGGCAACCACCCATTTGATGCGGGTGGTCCTTAATGCATGTCATAATTTACACTTAAGGCATATACGATCCCTTGCAATTCCCTTCTTAGGAGGACCATAAAAACAGTGCTGCATATGGAGCTCACTGGAAGTTTCTGCAAAGCTCCCCCATTGTCAGACATAAACACATCCTATTATTCTAGCTTAGGTCAGAGTTCAATGACTCCCCAAAGCTTATTCCAGTCCTAAACTGATCCCACTGCAGTCCGGGTGGGCAGAGTAGAAGTGTTTCCAACACAGCTTCTTTGCTCTGGCTGCTCCGCTCTGCAATCGGAAGCAAACCTGACTTCTCAGGCTGCAGGTGATGTGCAGCTTATCGGTGAAATCACTCTTGCTCATCCTCGGGCTGTTTTCTGAAGGATTTTGCAATCATTACTGCAGTTTCCTCTTCCCTGTATAGGAGATCCTAGGACTATCATTAGCCTCATCTTCAGGAACAGGAATTGGAAGTTAAAAGACTTCATGCGGGGAATCCTTGTTAGCACAAGAAATAGATCACAGATGTGCCTTTGCCTGTCTGCTGCTGTGAAGGCAGAATCCGGCCCTCACTGCACCCCATGGGGCTCGGCTCTCCTGCTCAGACACAGATGTCAGGGCCATGCTGCTGTGCTGGGCACTGCCCTGCTCCTGCACAGCCGCTGCCAGAGTCACTTGTTGGGGGCCTGGGTGGGTATGTTCCCCTCCTCTGGGCACCGTCCCTGGGCCTGTCTCCAGCTGGGCAGCAGCAAGCAGTCAGGGTGAAGAGCAATCCTCCCAGCCTGAACATGGCCGTTCCCTAGACTGATGCCACTCCTTGCTCCCTGTATGCCAGATGCACTTCCCAAGGCCATTTGTTTCTTGCTTGTGAGCATGGGAGCACACAGCGATATCTCCAAGAAAGACACTGCTGCCTTTGGGAATGGTGACCCAGTGGTCAGTGCCTAGGACAGGGCTCATGGATGGCTAATCAGGAAGCCCTTCCTCTGCTTAAAAGGATGAGATGGAGCTGTAGAAGCTCAGCTCTTCCACTTGGACCAGAGGTCTGGGCTGCACAAGCTGGGGAGAAAGCACTGCCTCCTACCCTGGAAAATTAATGGCAAAGGTTTTCCTCTGTACTTCATCTCAGCTGACAGGAGGTAAGGCCATCTCTTTGCACTACATGATTCTGTCGTACAAGGAATGGCTCTAGAAGAGCAGGTGAGAAACATTTGGGCTGTAGCTGCTGTTCAGAGATTTCAATAGCCAAATAAAGCAAAGAAAGAAAAACAGAGGAAAAAATTGACTGCAGAATATAAACAGAATAAAAAGTGCTTCTTGTTAGCATCTCATAACTGGACCAGGAGAAAAGCAGGATATTTGACCTAAAATTGCAGTGTGCATCAGTATTTGTTTCTCCTTTTTAGTCTTCTGCATCTCAGAATCAGGCAGTTTGTATCCTTAGATACTGCCAGCAAAAGACCAGAACGGCAACTCGAATTGAGAGATTGCATGGCTGGGCCTGGCCCTTGGTAGTATTTTATCTCTAATGGAGAGAAAACAGCAGTGACAAAGAATGAACATGCACAGTGTCTCTCCCTCCCGTGGCCTTCCCGGGGGAGCTTTCCCTGCTCTAGTCGTGGCCAACAGGCTGTTTCCCCTCTCTGAAATATTGCCTATTCCCTTCACCAGAAGTTTCCTGTGCTGACTGAAATATTAAAAAGGCCAAACAACATGGGGGAAGTTTGTTTATTTGTAGGGCTGCATATTCATGCCTGGTTTAGGGCCCTCCTGCTGAGGAATTTCAGCTATTTTGCTGGAAATCTGGGATGGGGGAGTTAAGGCCCTGGTGAGAATGGGGGGCTTGTGGTGATCCTGGCGACAGGAGTGAGGCCCAGCTGGTCAGTGACATCTCTGTAACACAAACACGGGGCAGTGGAGAAGGGAATCTGGGTGGGAAACAGACTGAGCCCATAGCAATCTGCTGCCAGAGGGGGTGAGTGGAGCTGAGGCCCACGGCCCCCACAGGGGTCACTGAAGAAGCACATAAGGTTTTTGCATCCCTTCTCATGCCCATCCAGCTTCTAGCACCTCAGTTGGAGCTGGGGATCTCCAGAGAGTTTTGTTTTCCCTTTGAAGATCTCAGACCCAGCCTCCACTGGAAATTATTTGAGAGCCTCCTTGCAGGGGAAGGCTGTGCTGGGACCTCTGGTCCCCATCGTGGGGCCCTCACCACGGTCCATGAGGAGGGGGTGTACAAGGAGGGCAATCAAGGCAGCTGCTTGCATCCTGGGGCCGTTATTTTTAAAGGCAGCACAGCAGTAATTAATGCTCAGCCTGGCACCAGGGCCTCTCTCTGGAAGCCCAGCTGGTGCAGGTTCCTGTGGGGCACCTCCTTGTGCCCTTCCCTTGTGGTGAGGGGCGGTGGCTCCCCAGCTACGGTGTCTGTGGGGAACAACAGCCTCTGTGGCTTCCCAGGCGCCTGCCGTTAGGAAGTCTTCATCTATATCTTGGGAAGCATCTGTGCTTCCTGCCACTGTGGGTTCTCAGTGTGGCTGTGTTGGCTAACAAAACTCCTGTCCACCACCAGCCTCACCAGGAGCAGGGACACGGAGAAGGTTCACAAGGACTAAACATTGATTTGCCAAGCCCTTGGGAGCATGAGGTGGCTCAGGCAGCTGTGTCTGTCTCTGTCAGGAGCTGGCGCAGCAGGCTGTATCAATCCATTTCAAACAACAGTTCTTCTCCAGGTCCAGAGGAAATTCAGGTTTAAAGTGTTGTCTTTAAATGGGGAGGTTAAATAAAAACGGTAGCAGCAGAAAACTGCAGTGTGCGTGAAGATTGTGATGACTGAAGCACGAGACCTGGCAAAGACCAACATCCCTCTCACGCCAGGGGCTGCAGGAGCCCTAATAAACTTACAGCTGCTTTTCTCCTGAAGCTGTAGAGAGACCAGCTTGTGTGAGTTTCAGCACAGAACCAAATTGGGATGATGGGATTGCTGTGTCTGGTCCTATGAAGTCATGCTCCTGCATGACTACCCACTGAGAAGAGAGGCTCTCCATGCTGCAGACAGTTCACTTGCCTCCTGAGTTTGGGGTCCCTTTGTCTGTATGCTGGCTGGACTCAGAAAGCTGAGGATATTGGTTTTACGTGCTCTTCATTAGTATTACTTCAATGGTGTCTTTTTTTTTGCTGACACTTTCTACAGAAAGTATGTTTTTACTAGAAAATGCCATGACGTTCCCAAATTTCTGGTGTTGGAAGACATTTGAGTTTGTGTGTGCTTTGCAATTAAAATCTTAAACGGTTCCTAAAAATGAAAACAAAAAAGAAAAATCTAATATTTGAGAGGGGGTGGATGTTTTCAAAAGAAAAATTAGCTGTTGCTTCTGCAAATTGATTTTCTGGCAGATGATTATATTGCAACCATTTTTCATTAAAAAGTAATCTGCTGGCCAGCTGTAGCACATTCACATTTCAAGAGAAAGAGGAAGACCTCCACGTGCTGCAGTTTGGCTTGGACTGTCAGAAGGTGGGAGGGGAAACAGTAGTCCAGAGGTTTTCCTGAACACTGCAGAGCGTGGTGCAAGCACAGTGTGGAGTGGTAGGCAGATCCTGCTGGGCTGACCATGTGTGTGGCCTCACACTGAGCACCTCAATACAACACTCCCTACCCCTGGAAGGCTGCAGGGACACAAACCTCATAGTCTGCAGGTGTAGGACAGTGGTGCCTACCTGTTCTGCCAGGCTGAAGTCAGGATATCTATCCCTCCAGGGGGGAATTCTGATTAAGAGGTTAAAGAACATTAAGACTTGGAGAGGGAAAGCATAAATGCAGTCCCTGGAAATCACCATGACCATGCACGGGCTTGAAATTCTGTTGCAGCTTGCAAACATATGATGGAAGGTGATGTAGAGGTGACTTTTGAGTCATCACAGCACTAAAATTAACGCTGGCTGAGTGTGCAAATAGCAGCGGCCCAGCTGTGAGAGCTGCTAAGAAGTGTCTGACATCCAGGTGATACCCAGGTGCTGAAAAGCAGCTGAAATTCCTACAATGTGCTGTCAGAGCTGAGCACTGCAGAAGTCCCAGGATCTGGGCTGGAGGCTCATCAGGGCAGGGTCAGGGCTGCAGCAGTGGGGCTGCATAATTGGCAGCTTTCTCTTGTGTTTGGTTTCTTTTCCTATAGCCCTTTTTCCTTGTCTGTCTGAATGAAAGTGAGCATGTGTAGCCAAGGATCCCAAGATAAAGACTGCTCTCCTGGGCATCACAAAGCTCAGTCGTCGCTTTGTCCAATTTTTCCACACAGAAATTTTCCAGTTGAATTTCAGCTTGCATTCTAAGCATCCTGGTACCTTTGGGTTTGTGATAGAGCATGAGAGTTACAGAGGAAGGAAAATACTGACCACCACAGTTCTTCTGATCACTTACAAACCGACAACCAGCGCTACGTCTACACATTTGTAAGCTAATCTGTGTTTGCCCAGAATGTGTTGACAGACACTGAGGTCACAAAGCCAGTGACTGTGCAATTAGAGAGAGGACTGAAGAGGCCAGTTTGTAAACTTGCTCTTTTTTGCTATTCTTCACTAGAAGTCTTATTTCTGTTGTGGTTTTGCACAGAAAGGCAATGGTGTGTGTGGCCCATTCTAACTGTGCAGGGGGTTGAGCCAGTCCTGCCCTGGTGAATGTCTGCTAAACCTTGGCAAGCAGCAGACATGAGTGTTGGAGTTCAGGGAGCTGCACCTTGGGCTTCCAAACAACAGCAAACTATGCCAAGGCTTTAGCCCCCTGTTCTCATCCAGATGCAGCTTGCAGTGTGTGCAAAGGAGCTGACATTCAGGGAGCTTTGCCTGTTGACAGCCTACTACAGAATGTACCAAGGAATTCTTGCATTGCAAGTGAGGGGTACCTTGGTGATGGTACCAACATAATACCAAGGAGCCATGCTGCTGGGTTGCATTTTGCAAATGGGAAAACGTTCCACCACTTCTTTGTGACTTACTTATCAGGCTGGGGAATCTGTCGAGGAGGAGAAATACTTGAAATATTACTGTGATACAAGATGGGAAGCCATGCTGATGCTATTCTCCACACTTACTTACTCTCCACAAATATCCGTGCAAGTAAAACTCAGACCACAAAAATGCTTGTAGAAAGCTCATCGCTTCCTATCAGCACTCCAGGAGTTTGTATCGTGGCCAGCTGTCTTCTGTGCTGTTTGCTTTGTTGAGAGCAAGTGGGCACAAGTAAATGGATTTGAATCCAGCAATGTCACGGTAAGGATCAGTTTACTTCCCATGTACCATTATGCTCCAGCAATCTTCTCAGTGTTGTTGGTGGAGTGTGCTCAGCAAATACATGCCCTCTGGCTATGTGCAGCAGTTGGATATTGGCACTGGACTACCAGCACGAAATCAGGTGTTGACCTGTAGCCCACCTCCCACTACGGAGGCACTCTGCCAGCAATCCTTACTGGGTTACATGAGCTATGGGCTTGGTGCCAGAAATTTGCTGTCATGGAGCTAGGAGGTGCTCAGCAGATTTCCCAGGCAGGAACAAAAAGCCTTATGTCATATTCAAACTCCATTTAGGAGAGGGGATCTCTCCTACCTGAGCTGTTGTCAGGGTTAGCCAACACTTCTTCCCCCTTCACTTTCACCACCTATCACTTGAGCTGCCAGTCGGCACCAGAGTTAGCTACCTGCTCCACTTTGCTAGCACTTGGTGCGCTTCAAACCTGGCCAAACTTGTAAGATGGTGGTTTTTCCACTCAATCAGCATGTCTGAAACTCGCTTGTGGTCTCTATGCCCTGTACCATCATGTGTGGGAGGAAACAACAATTCATTCTAGGAGGTGGCAGGGTCCCAGAGGACTCCGGCTTCACTTGTGTGGGGCAGTGGCTTTTTCTTCCTGTATCTGTACAGCATCAAGCACAGAAAGGGGCCTGGCCTGAGGCTGGTGTACCTATGTGGCATCATAGTAGTAGTAAACATAGAAGCATGTGATATTTGTCAGGGAAAAGCACAATAATCTACTCTGATTTTTTGTATTTAGCTATATACATTGCTGGAAATTTTGCAAAAACCTAGCCAAAGGAATTGTATAAACTGCCTTAAATGTAAACCAGATACTGTCAGTTTAGGGCATTTGTAGTGGTGGTGTAAACTGAGCCAGAAATGCTGAGCTATGAGTCCAGGAGACAGCCAAAATGCAGCCAAAAGTCTTTTCTCTGTGTTTGATTTAGTACAAGTGTGACTGGATAGGTACCAACCCGTGATCCTGGTCACGCTCTGTGTAGGGAAACCTTAGGAGAAAGTGACTGGGGACTTTTGGTGAGAAATTACAGATCTTCGATCAAGTTTTATGATGAGGTAACAAATGTGAGTGAGCTGGTACCTGTAAAACCTGCCCCGAGGGTTCCTCTGTTATGTTTATCTAAGGATATGCCTTGAAGTGATATGCAAATAGAGGGAGTTCAATGTGCCCGTGCCCAAGCAGTCTGGAAACCATGGGAACAGAAACTGGATGACCTTGTGCCTCAGCTGATAAACTTCACTACAACCTTCAGTTTGGAACCTGTAAAGCCCTGAGAACTGAAGATGCAGGGATGTGTCATGTAAAGGGCCATTCTGCCTCCCTGGACTTTTATATTTGTATTTAAACACCTGTGGATGGCTACTGTCAGAAACAGGGTGGGAGTGGTCTTTGGGCATCTGCCTTTTTTTCCTGGTTGGCTCAGCGTGGCTGTGTGGGGATTAAGCCTTTTACAAAAAGAATTTGCAGATGTAGTTCAAGCAAAGCTTTAAAGGTGACCAGTTCCAGCATTACACGAGCTACCAAGGGAGAGAGCTGCATGCTAGAACGCTTCTCTTGGAGGTGTGGTCCAAGCAGATCCAGAGGACTGGAAGCCAGACAATTCAGCATGGAAATAAGGTGCAGATTTTTTTACAGTGAAGAGAATTAACTACTGAAATAATTTACTAGAGGCTGTTCTGGGTTCTCTATCACAAGTAGTTTTAAATCAAGACCAGGTGTCTCTCTAAAATACGCTGTTCCTCAGCAGGAGGATGGGCTCACCACACCACAGGGGATCATGGTCTCCAGCCGGTGCGATGCCAAACACCAGCTTGCTTAACTAACATTTCCTTCTGGATTTAAAAACCTATGGATCCTGTGGACAGAAAGAACTGTGTACTCCGTAACAGGGAATGTCTCTTGCATCTGAGAAAGTCTGGCAGATTTATGGAGCTGCCTCTTGCAGTTTATGGGAAAAGGCGTTCCTGCATGTGAAAGACCAGAGGCTGGATAGTGGCTGGGCAGGGCTGCTGAATACTTGGGAGCTGGATGTTGGCAGTCTAAAGGAAGAGCTGAGACATACTGATGTACCCTGACTGCCTGCTGCTCCAACAGGATGGGGTTGAGAAGGCTGGTGGATTTTATGGATGGATTCCTG
Organism: Oreocharis arfaki; assembly: GCA_013398015.1. Taxonomy (NCBI): domain Eukaryota; kingdom Metazoa; phylum Chordata; class Aves; order Passeriformes; family Paramythiidae; genus Oreocharis; species Oreocharis arfaki. Next base: position 275,892 of record VZRR01000316.1, read on the forward strand.
TACCGGGATTTGTGCCAGGAACCGCCATGTTCCTGTAAGGCAATGGGGTAAGGAAACATGGCTCCTTATCTGCAGGTCAATTCTGCAATGAGTGTGTGAGAGTGAGGGTGGGGGAAAGACAAGGGAAAAGGAAACACAGCTCAGAGATGCACTGATAGGAGGTCTGAGTTTAGATGTAAGGTTTCACTCTCGTCAGTAGCACTGAAACCAGCTTGGGAGGTAGACATCCAGGAATGCATGCTTAGCTGGGCTCCTCTTGCACTGGGCAACAGCTTGACTGCTGCCGGAACTTTATTAAAGTCAGGATCACTGATTGAAGCTGTTCTGGAGAGAAAGAAAAGCTACCCAAGGAAGAAAAGAAGGACCTTTCCCCACCAGAAACTGGCTTTTCAGAGCAATCTCATATGAGCTGCAAAATCCATGCAGTCAGCAGTCCTGGTTCCAGCGCCCGAGGCCTGGAGAGGCGACACTGTGCAAACTGAGCTGTGAACAAGGTGAGAGCTGTGGGGGCACAACACGTGCTGCACTTGCCAGGCACTGGCAATCCCTCTGCAGAGCATGCTGAGCAGTCAGCAGTGTAGCCATGGTGCTCTTGTTATGTTCCTACAAATTGTGCATCTCTTTCAAAGCTGGTTGTTTATCCCTTGGCTGACTGAGGGCATACACATAATCCGTGACAAATAATTTTGATTCAGTGAGCAATCTCTCACTTAACTACCTCTTCCAATCACAGCCATCACATTGGCAGGCTTTGCTGACAGATAATGCTTCATTTGGCAGACAAATTCCTGACATTTACAGCTTCTGCTTCAGTTCCAGTAGAAACAGCCTGTATGGCAACAATCCGACGCCACCGGGTTCCTGGCTTAGCTCATTATCATTAGCTGTTTTAAATGCAGCCTCTAAAAATCTCTGTGCTTCCTCTCTCAGCACCTCATAGTGTGAATGCTGTAGCTGGTTTACAGATGGGAAAAAAAAGTCACAGGAAAACATAGACTGCTTCTGGGATGCTTCTTCACAGTCATCACTCATAATGAGTAGGTGTCTGCAAGCTCTGTCTGAAGCTGGGGTTATGTGTGAAGACACCTGTAGTCCCCACAAATTCCAGCACCCTGCCCCTATGCATGAAGTGAAGGAAATTTTTTACCACCTTGCTTGAGCTGGCTTGGGGCCAGTGGGGACAATACTGCGGAGCGTTTGCAAATCACAAACTGGAAATGCTGTGGTTCCCCTCTCCCAGTGGGCAGTGGATGTGCACTGCTCACTACCACTGGTAGTCAATGTCCCTTCCACTCTCCAGCTCCTCTCCGTTCCTCCCAGGGATCCACTGCCAGGCTCAGACATGCAGCCTCTGGTGTGTGCAATTAATGGCTGCCCATGGGCTGGCCCCACTCTGCCTTCAGTCTGCTGCCCCAGGAACTGTGGAAGTCAAGAAACACTGGCTCTGATATTAATGCTTCTGACTTATTTGCTTAATTGCATTCCCTGGCTCTGGATCACACTTAAACATTAGGGAACTGGACTAGATTTCCTGAGATGTTGAAGTTCCTACAAACATAGGTGGGCTCCTGTTGGGATCTTCAGATATTCCAAACTGGCAAGCCAATTACCCCACAAAATCTGCTTATTTTTTCTGACTCTGTGGGGAGGGGCCAGTCTCAAAGGAACCAGACAGTTTAACAACTGCATGAAATGATGAGCAGCAGGTAAGAGCTGATTGTCTGTCCTGTTCTCTAACTCACCCATGTACCGCATAGCCACAGCTATTGCAGTGCTATACCATACTTGCTTTCAGATGCCTTTATCCATCACCTTGTTCTGATCAGCACTTGATGTTGAAATCATGAGTTCAAAGAAAGACATGCACCCTAAGAGCACCTTCAGGCTGTGGCTCCAGACCCTGAGCCTTCCAGATCAACAGACTCCTTTAACCCCCATTGTTTTTCTTGCCTTTTGTGCCAATAAAATGCTTGCTTCATTTCTAAAACCAGATTATATAAGCACTCCCTGCGTTTTCTGATGGCTGTTTTTGAGCTTTTCCGAAAAGCACAGAAGAGGCCACCAGAAGCAGCTTTTTTCTTTGTTTTTTCATCACATTTGAGCCTTGCCTGTGATCTCCTGGCAGATCAGAGCAGAACTTCTCCTTCTGCTGCACAAATTCTTCCTCTTCTTTGCTCCTCATATCTTTCCTGGCTGAAGTGCTCCTTTGGAAGGCAGGAGACCAGGAGTGCCTATGTGAAAATGACAAGGATTAGGAAGTACCAGATTCCCTGCCTGCCTTTTTTTCTTGCACCACCTAATGCCCAGAAATATCACCAACAACAAAGAAAAATTTTCTCAGTCCAAAACTGAAACTCTTTTGAATGAAAAATAATTACTTTAGCTGGAAATCATTCAAATAATAAAAAAACCCCTCCTTGTACAGATTTATATTTTTTCAATTAAAAATTTTCACCTGAATGGAGACTTTCTCCAGAAGGGAAACTTTCATCTCTACTGAAAGCATTAGCCACTGCAGTGTCTGGCCATGTCTGACTCTGCCCTGGTATTAGGAGGTTTTTGTTGGATTTCCTTAGGAATCTTCAGAGGAGAGGTTTATGTGCCTTGTGTCCAAATGTACGCTTGGTGGCCAGGTGCCTACGTTGCATCGTAGGATGGGGATGCTTTTTGGGCTGTTCCCAGGCTGAGCACTGGCCCCTAACACACCAGCCTGGTGAGCCTTTTTACTCTCGTCCTGAGGCTTTGATATTTGCATGTTGGTGTTTTTATTATTCCTGGGATCTTTCCAGCCCCCTACATGTCATCTGGCAGAACAGACCCTGCACATTCTTGCATTTATAGTTTTTCTTCCATTTTCATCCTGACCCTCTGAGTGCAGAAAGGTTTTCTACAGAGGAAGTAAAACCTGTGTGCCCTGAAAGCTACAAAGTCACAGACTAACCAGAGAACAGGGAAGCATATTAATATCCCTGCATAGTGTTTTCTGCTGCAAATAGGCCAAAATCGATGGAAATGAGAAGATTTCTTTTATATGACTTGTCTCAAGAGCGGGACTAACAACATTTTTACATGGCAGATGGGTTATAGTGCTTTCATTTTGTTTACACGACTGGCAATGTGACCCATCCTGCTTTTCATAGCTGCCATCTGTTGGTCAAATTCATTCCAATGCAATCAACCACGTCACGGTTTTGGTTTGTTGGTTGTTTTGTTGTTCTTGTTTATTTATTTTTAAAATCTGTTTTGTTGTGGTTTTCATTATTATTTTCTCTGGGAATTTAATTCTGAGCTTCTGGATCAGTGAGTAGGAAAAATATTTTCTCCCATCTTGCAATGGATGCTTGAAAGAGCTTACTGATGGCAGAAAACATTCTCCCTTTCTGCTTGCTTGCAAGTTTTTCAAAAAAATAAAGCAACCAAAACCAAACCTTTGAACAGGTAAGCACTCAGAGTAGTGGAATGATGGATTTGAAGTCTTCTCACAATGCTTTGTCCAGGTCAACAGAGGACAGTAATTAAAAGATCCGTATCAACATGGCTCAGGTTTCAAGCAAATTAAGAATTCTTCAGGCTGAAGAATGCCAAGAGCCTCTTTCTCTTGTAAAAGAGAAAGGTCACATATTGTTCCCAAAACTAAAGCTTCTCTCACAAATTCCACTACACTAAGATCACATTCACTCCATTCTTACAAAGTAATGATTTGCTTTGTTTATTTTTATCAACAATCCTTTTCCCTGCCTTGTAATTATGTTTTCATAGAATCATTAAGGATGGAAAGTACCTTTAAGATCATTGAGTGGGGTGGGCACAGTTTGTTAACAGGGGGTTCTTTGGGAAGAGGGTACCAAAATTATTCAAATGCCCAGAGTAACTCTATGGACTTTTGCAGAAGAGCAAATGACACTGAGAAAAGAAGGGTTTAAGGTTCTGTGGTGGTAAAAATGTAGGAGTGATTCTACTGCAGGCAGCAGAGTCATTCAGACACAGACAAGACACAAATCGTGCCCTCTCTTTTCTCAATATGGGCAACAAGAATGTGCTTTCTGTCCCATGTGGCATAGAAGAACAGGAGGGAGAGAATTGGTCTTTGTTTTAAAGCACTGGAAATCAGAGACTTTCAAAGCATTTGCAGGGAAAAGCTATAATTTAAGAAGATTGCAGTAGAGTTTTTTGGTTAATTTAGCTATTCAATTACCTATAGAAAATGGAATTTACCATGTAGGAAAAAAAGTTGAAAGAGAGAGAAGAAAAAAAATTCTTAAAAGAAGCTAAAGATGTTGGTCAATGTTGGTTTCAGAGCGATCTTATTTTTAACTTCTACTGAGAAATTTGGACTATATCTTTGTATTTTTACAAAGTCCTTAGGGATCCACAGCAAATTTCTTGTACTTTTGGGAAGGGGATACGATTGCTTTTTTTTTTTTTAGCTAGAAACTGGTCATGTACAGCTTATTAGTTTTCAGGTGCATTTATATTTCCATCAAAGTTCTGTTAACTACTATAATAAGGCCTGTGTTTATTTTGCCAGAAACCCCTGTTCTTGTTATAAAAAAAACTCAGAAGAGAACCATCTGTTTTGAAAAAAGAAAAAGAAAAAGCCAAACCTGCTTGCTTAAAAGGGTTCAACCTTTTTCAGCCTTTTTAAGAACAGGTTGGGTAAAAGTAATTGAACTTAAAACAATGTGGCCAACTGACAATAAAGGTAACAACCTCTTAGACTGGCTATACACGTAGGGGGTGGTGGTGGCAGTGCTTTTCTGGTGTAAGTACAAATTACTCCTGAGATTTCCTATTTTTACGATCTTTGTTAAGGTAGACCAGCTCTTCCATAGGAACCTGCCCAAAATACCCAAGCACAACTCTTCCGCCTTAAAGTAAATGTTCAGTGAAGTGAAGCTGAATTTCACACAGCCAGGTAAAGACCAGTGGAGAGCTCACACTGCAGAAACCGAGGTCAGGTTAAACAGGGCTCTGTCTCACATTCCACGCAGTTCCCCTGTCTGTGGCTTGGCAGAGGTGGGCACCAGATGAAAGGAGAGGAGGCAAAATGGTGAAAGGGGTGATGACAGACAGACAACACCTATACATTCCTCTTGAGATGCATCTTCACATCTGTTTGGCATTTCAGCGGTTGTTTTCCTGTGAGCATCACTCAGAGACATCCAAGCAAGGTGAGATCCTGCACCTGAAAGTCCAGGAAGAAGAGTTTACCAGGATGGTACATTGGACATGCACCATGTAGTAAAGTGTAGCTGTATAAATTAAAAGGCTGAATGAGCCTCCAAAGAAATACGGACTCTCCAGACTGTATACAAAAATCAGTGGGGTCCCTGGGTTTTCCTTTTCTCTCCCAGACAGAAGGTATTTTTGCAGTGGCCTGAACTCCTGACCCAAACATTTGCAGATCTGTAAGTGGATGTCTTTTGTTACTCCGAGACCATACTATTTTTAAGATCTGGATCATCTATGGATAATAGGACTTAGATGTTTAAAAGTCCTTGTAGGAACTCTACTTGAGGCAGCAAAGTGGGTGTCTTTTAAAATTTTTTTTCACCCTGTGGGAGTTGTTCACCTGTAGCCTCACAAATAAAGCCATGGCTCTATACATCCTTGCACTGCCTTATGATTCTGCTAGCCAGCAGTTCAGTGTGCTTTGGCAGGAGGCCTCCAGCCCCAGAAACATCAGTGGCTATCAAATATTGCAGGGTTCTTCCTCTGCAGCTCAGGGCTGAGAAGCACATCCACCCTGTCACTTCCTACATCTGCTGGCATCTGCAGTGGGGAAGAAATGAGGGACAGAGGCGTTTGTCCAGAAGCAGAGCCCTAAAAGTGCCTTTAGACACCTTATTGAATATCTTTGCTCTCTGACTTACCACTCCTGTTGTAAATGCAAAAAGCAGCAAAGGTCTTTTTATGAGAATTTTCAGTGGATTTTAATAAATGGAATAAATATAAACACATAAAATTCAGCAAACACAGCTCTGAGACTACTCTATAACAGCATCAGGACAGTACAATAGGCAAATCGATGTCAGAGCTGAATCTGAGTTATCAGTGAGGCATCAATGAGCTCAAGCAGAAGGTGTCCATTCAAACCATGGGATCCCCACACCAAGGAACACTTATGTTGGTGCCCAAAGGAGATGAATTATTTCCAATGGATGTCTCAAATATGGTTATGCTCCTCATGGGCACAGCACATGGTGACCTTCAGCAGTTTTTGGATCTACCCATTGAGACAGCCCAGCATGTGAAATCTAGGTCAGCCCTGGTTAGGGCATTAGAGGAGACAGTGACAGGCTGATCTAGCAAGAGGCAACCTCTGTCTTGGCTCCTCTGCTGACACAGTAGAGCAGGATCTTCTGCACTGTCTTGTATCAAAAAGAAACCATTTGCTTAGCCTTAGAGAGCATCTTTAAGCCTTGGGATCAATTAAGGTTCTTATTGCTTTTGGAAACAGATTTGATCTATTCAACTCACAGTAGGTAGTTGAGAGACCCAGTAACTCCTGACAGTTTTCTTGCAAAATCTGCTATTGAAGTGTCATGAACAGTATTTCTTCTGTATCAAAAATGCTGAGTATGAACTTGGTCCATGGAAAAAAGAAAAAGCCATCCATCCTGGACTGCATATAAGTATTTTTACCTATTAATGGATTTTCTGTCATTACTTTCTTAGCTCTCGAAAAATATTGCCAGGCGGGAGATTAGGGAAGCAGCAAAAGTTTGTAATTTTTCCTTTGATATTTAACACAGGGCTACCTTTCCATTTTTGTTCAGGATAGGAGCCACTTTGAACAAAGAAATACAAGACTGCTGCACACCAGACACAGGCCATATTTGGGTAACTTTCCTCATGAGAATCAAGTACAAGTTTCAGACTCAGTCTTCAAGGCACGCTGTGGCATGGATCCAGTCAATCTAAAATATTGCCTGTAGCTCTGGAATGAAGACAGTGAAGGAAAATACTTTCCCAAACCACAGTGAGACTTTCTGGTTCTCAAATAGAACTCCTTTTTCTGGTGATGCCTTCTCAGGGATGGAGATCTGTTCATGCCATCCTCCACAGCAGTAGTGCCTCAAACACTGCAGTATTGCTGCTGGATGCCACCAGGCTTTAAAAATTCCCTGGACTCTTCGACAGGTGAGGTCTAGGGGGATTTTACCAAGAAGCCTAGAGTTCTCTGAAGGATTTTAGTTCAGTCAGCTGATGAATAACATAAACTTTGGGCTCAGAAAATAACAGGAATTAAGGTGATTAGGGATTTACAGTCTGCATTCCTAAAACTCTAGAGGGCAAGGTATTAGGTGGAGGCTAGAATTATTTATTTTAGTTGTATTAAATGGAAACTCTAGACAATGTCATTCTGCCTGTTCCTGCTGCTAACACCACCTGGCAGAAAGGTTATATTATCTTTTTTATCTGCAGTTTACTTCTCTCCTTTTAAAAATCCTTCAGCCTTCCAATCAGAAATAGGCATAATGCCATGGTCTCCAAGAGACCAGGCTCAGATGGGGAAAACCAATCAGATATGGAAAGTGGTTGCAAACATTTTTCATCCGTCTATCTGGGTAATCCTTCGAAATGCCAAAAGGATCCAGATAAAAAACAGTCTGCTAAAAGGGATGACAAGGAGTATTTTTCACAAAGATACAGAGCAGCTGTACTCATAAATCTGTAGTTCAGGTAAATGCTGGTTTACCCCTTCCCCCAGCCCAGCCAGCAGCTAACCAGGACTATGGGAAAGACCATGCCTGGGCAGTGGGCACCAGGACTCCACGGCTCTTCCAACAGGTCTGTGATCTTCCCCAGGGCACTACACACTCCCCAAGCTCTGTCCCTCACCCTGTTCCCTTGTGGTATAGTTTGGGCATTTGGTTGTTGTGTGGGGTTTTCCCAGGTACATAGCAGTTCTGGTGGGAATGGCAAGAGTTCAGTAGGGCTGCATCTGGGATTCTGCAAAGCAGGTGAGAGCTTAAGGAGCAAAGAGCTACTCTAAAGCACTTCCTGGGGCTCTACAGTTCCTTACAGTTCCGTCTCAGGACTCACTCTGGTGCATCTGCAAAATCTGCCACCCCCAAAATTAAAGATGAAAGAGGAATACAGGAATTTTCCCTGTATCATTGAAAAGCCTTGAGACAGCTCCAATGTTCAGCATCTTGGGAGAAAAAAATCCTTGTAGGTGTATGATTCTCTTCATTTACAGCACTATGAAGTGAAAATGTTCCGGGAGGTTTTATGCTCCCTTTTGGAGGCAGGAGATGTGAATGCCTACTTGGGAATGGCAGCTCCTGCCCCATTGTGAGAGGATCACTGCATTGTTTCCTGTTGCTCTGTCTGCACAAGGTCTATCCAAGCTGCTGACCTCAACCCCACTCGGTAAACGAGGGAGGCCAAAATTTTCTCTCTGATTCTTCCTGTAAAGATGGCACTCACAACATGTCTTTTAGCATGCTACAGCACCACACCCATCAGGAACAATAAATTAATCTTAAAAATAAACAGCTGGCCATAAAAGTGTCCAGAAAAACCCTGGCCTATGCTCTTCTGATAGCCTAGGGGTCTCAGTGCAAATCACCCTTGCTACCTACCCCCAGTGAATAATCCCTGCTTGTCAGGTTGGCTAATTGTTCTGGAGTGGATGCAATACATCTCCTGCCAGGAGAGGCTTGTGAGGCACATGGTGCTGTAAATGATCTTCTGTTTATCTAATCTCTTCTCTTGCTGCTATCGTTGTACACATACACAAACTGCCTTTGCAGCTTCCCTCCAGCCACTGCTCTGGTTACAAGCTTAGACTAGTCCTTGATCATTTTAGAGCTACAGGCTTATTTAAGGAAATGAATGCAATAGCACAAGGCTGTTGTGGTCTCCTAGAAGGTAAAGTGTTGTGCTGTCCCTACTCAGCCTGCTTTTCAAGATAATGATCTTTGCAGAAATTTCTCTCCACTGGACAGCTGCTCAGCTGGGACACAAGTCTGCTGTTCTCTGTTGGTTTCACATATGCAGAGACAGCCCTAGTTTATTCAACATATAAGCCATAAAATCAGATTAACATACCCAATTCAGAGGAATATACAAGCAATATGTCACCCAGGAGCTGGCTCCTGATTTCTGCTGATGAGATGGCAATGCAGCCCACTAGAGGACACTCAGGCAAAGTTGAAGCAAGATGGGACATGCACACACAATCCCACACCCAATGAACATTCCTGCAGCAAGGGCTTAAGCCACAAGTGAGGCTTGGCATGTAGGCTAGCACGAGCACTGACCTTTTCTCTGTGTTGCCAGAGGGAAATGTGAGACCAAAGAAGGGTTTTATGACAGTTTATGATCTCCCCATCACTTCTGCAGCGATTGGGCAGGTGATTAAGTTTTAATTGAAAAAATTGGAGGGAATGGGGGAAATATCAGAAAAAATAAACACTCCAGTCAGCAAGTCACATTAGTGACAGCAGCTAATGTTTCTAACACGAGCTTTAAATCCTTAAGCCTTCCTCCAAAGCAAACATATTATGCATTGTTCATAATGCTCTTTATTGGAAATATTTAGCCATCCAAATAGTAGAAGTACATTCAATTATTTGCTCAGAGCCTGGATCAATATCAGTATTAATAGTTCATTTTAGGGGAGATATATCTAATTTTCATTTTAGAGATCGCCTGCACGAAAGAGTTTGAGATTTTAAGCCGGGCATCTTGGTTTCCTGAAACCGATCTCTGAAAACAAGGAGCTGGCTGAAGGCATCAAAGTTTGTGATGGTGGGGAAAATGCATCAGGACATTCCTGGCAGAGAAAGCACTGCTTCAGCACAGAGGGTCTGTCTGAAGGCACCTGCTGAAGTGACGGGATTTTCTCTCCCATGGTGTACAAAAGGTGCAATGGGCTGCAGCCTCTGCTTCAGGCCATGGGGTGCAGTTACGTGCTTGTATCCCAGGCTGTGGCTGTGTCCTTTGCTTCTCCAGGCCCCTCACTGCACCGCCCCATGTGTAACCCCAGGAACAGTGCCCAGAGCTTCCTGAGTGCTGGGCCACTCCCAGTGGCCTTGATCCACAACCTGGCTGAGTTTCCCCATCTACTGCAGAGAGCCGCTAACCCAGAGAGATTGTAAAAACACATAGAGGTGTACAGGAGGGGCAAGGCTCTCTTCAAAGCATTAACAAGAATTGCTGGCACTGGTGGCAAGAGGAAATTACATTTTCAGGGTAGAAGGAAAATTATACATTCAGGCATTCCAGTCAATGGGTCCATGTTGAAACAGATCCACTGCCTGTGAAGACACATTTGAAGAAAATCCAAACACGGTAACCAAGCAGCTCAATTTTTTTCTTTCTAGGAGCCAGCCCAAATCCAGTGTGAGATCCCAGCCCCTGTCCCACCACCAGGTGTTGGCAGCACAAAACACCCACCCACTGTCCCTGTACTCATGGCTTCAGACCCCCGAGAAGAGCCCGCTGTGGAGAGAGTTCATTTCTCTGCATGGTTCATGCATGACGAGGGTGGTAAGGGCTCTGGCTAGGGACTGAGCTTGTAACGGCTGATAATCAAGAAGCTTACAATGTTTTTCAGAGCTTTTTTGTTAGGTGCCGCTTATGTTATGAAATTACCAAGGAATTTAACAGGAAGGCTGCTTTTGCACTGGAAGTATACATGAGAAAACCTTACCTTTTTACTTTCGCACTACAAACTAGTTTTTAATTCCAAATGGTCTTTTTTCCACTCAGTTAGGAAATGTGGTGACTTTTTCCTACCATCCTGGGTGAAGGAACAGGAATAAAAATTCTATTTCTATATTCATAAAGAATAGAATATGACAAATGCAATTTCAAGCCATTTCACCCTTTGCTGCAAATATTTTCACACATCCCTCTGGGTGCCCCAGATACAGATGGGGTTTGCAAACTGCTGCTGGGGCTTCTTATCCTGGGCAATACCATTGTATACCATCTCCATTAGGAGATGTGTTTGCCATCTCAGTAGTTATAAAGAGGACAGAGACCATCCTGGGCAGAGAGTGGCTTGTGATTCTCTGCTGATAAACATCTCTGTTTCCTTTTTGCAGTACGCAACTTGATGGTAAGGTTTCAAAGAAAAGTTGAGCTGACATCAGAAAAAAGGCTCTCCAAGGCAAATAAAGAGAGATTTATTTTCTTATTCAGGATTCTCAAAGGCTCCTTCTCTGTGCCCTTTTTGTACACAATGGTTTTCAGCATTCAGGAATGCTTTCATTTAATGTCTGAAATAGCTTATTGTATCTCCTGGTATCTTTCTTTCACTGTAAAATAAATATTCTTTCCTTAACAGGTCTGAAGATACGGAGTTTGGGGCAGCATGTAAATAATTGATCCAGAATATATTTTTTTTACTCATTTTACTTTTAGACACTGTTTTTCATCAAGCTATTCTCTATGTCCAAGTCTCCTCATAGAAGTTTGGTCAATATAACTTTGTAAAGATGTAATTTTGTGTTAAAGTAGTTACATCAACTCAGCTTTGATGTCAAGTATGTGATGTCTTTTGTATTGGTACAGCTTATTTCCCTTGTTATACAGGAGCACAAAGGGCAAGATGTGTTCCTTTGCACTGGTATCAGGGTAGCTGCAGTGTGCAGGGCTGTATTCAGGCAAGTCTGCTGGGATGGTTATGGGGAGCAGCTAGAGAAATCCTAATTACTGAGTGTGATCTACTGGGGGATTATCTCACAGCTGCTTCACCAGGTCCACACTGCTCTTGGGAAGAAGATATTTGGCAAGAAGGACACAGGGCAGGTCTAGTCTCGATCAAAACTTTATGACCTTCTCTGAAGCCTGGGTTTTTTTCTGAGAAAAAAGAACAAACCATTCTCAGCCCTCTGGCATCAGCAGCTGCCACTGGCATTATTAAACAAGGCAGAGTGTGCCTTGTGATGCTGCTGATTTTGGAAATGTTGTTCAAAACTAAATTTAAAAAGTGCTGCTACAACGATGCTGGTACTCGGGTGTGTGGAGCTGCAGACACTGGTGGGCAGGGATGCCTGTCTGTGAGATGCATTCCCGCACAGCGATTATTGGTTATGGGGATTTCCTGCATGGCTCTGTGAATCGGGGCCGTCTGTCAGCAGCTTTCTGTGGTGACAGATCGATGCTGAAAAGACAGATGGAGGGAATCTGAAGTGAGAGACCTTCCCAGCTGTAGGGGAGGCTGAGCTGGATAGATTTACAGTCTGCCTCATTCTCTTTAGGAGTGATGCTTTCCTGAAATGTTTTTTCTCTGTACATGTGATATTTTGGCATTAGGTTGTTCCCCAGGTGCTGCACGAACTGCTGGGAAAGAGAACTGCAGAGTCTCAGCTCAGGTACATCCTGGGCAGCTGTACCTCAAAACTTGCCTGAAGGTGGGAGGACATTTTACCCCAGCTCTAACTTTTGAAGCCTGAGGAGAAGACAAATCAGGAAGATGCAAAGGGAGCTCACTCAATATCTGCAGCCAGACAAAGATTAAAGCTACAGATTAAATATAGCTGCATTGTGCTCTGACAACAGCTTATCAAAATATTTACTGTATTCCCCTTGACTTAATGTAGATTTTGGTGGTTTTTTGTGTTACCCTACATAACTAATTTATTGCAATTTGAGTACACCGTAGTTGGTTTTGAACTCAAACAAACGGTTTTAGTGGTGATTTATGTTTAAGAAATAGGAGCTGCCTAGTGCTGGAGAGCTATCCTACAACAACAAACCAGCCCAGGCAGTGCAGTCCTCATAATAATGCTGTTTTGTGGCAGTACAGATTAGATGTTCAGCCTAAGATTTCTATGCTTTCTTTGTGGCACTGGAATTGCTGAAGATGAGGTGGTTTAAGGCTACAAGCAAGGCAGGGATGCTGGAGAAAAGCAGTATCTTTTATTATTCTTCACTAACTGAAGGCTTGTCTAATTTCTCCAGCTGTGTCATTTATTCTAATAAAAGATATTGCCTCCCCTTCCAAGCCTTTGTTGTGGACATTTTAAAATGGGGCTTACATTTAAAGAAACTGAAAAATTAGAGAGGTTGCATTTGAAAGATACAAAGTCCAAAAAAATATCTGAGAGGTTTTGAGTGCTTTGCACTACAGGAATTGGAGAGCTCAGGCTACTTATCCCATTAGGATAGATAGTGGAGCCTTGCTGGTAGGTGCTTTTTGGGAAGAACTTACCCAGTTGTGAAGGGCTTTTTACTCTTGTGAAGTCACAGCAAGAACACTGCTGGAGATAATATGTGAACTAGAAATAATGACATTTTTTATACTGCACTGCTTTCCATGAGCTTTTCTCTGCATTCAGCTTGCAGGCTCAATACGAGAAACTGACAGTATAGGACCTGTACATCACATTGATGGATCCTTTCCCCTCCTATAAGGAATGAGTTTACAAATTAGTTAAAAGAGCATGGGATTAGCTCCAAGGAGCCAGAAGTCCTGCAGTGTCTCTGAGGCTAAGGAGGACACAGACTCCTGGCTCTCTGTTTGCCATCCTCCTCCAGCAGTAATGAAATACCATACAGCCAGACACATACTGTAAATAATGAATGACCTAAGGAACCAGTTGGAGACTGCTAGACATTGGAGGGATTTAATGGCTGGCCTAGGATTTAAGAGATGTTCATCAAAGGTCTGCTCTGTCCAAGGAGTTTGTAGCTCTTCCCTTCCCTCACATTTATCTGTGAAGATAAGTGCATTAAGGCTTGTAGGAAGCTCATGTGCTGCAAAGCCAAGGCCAGGTGCTTAAGAGCTAATCAAAGGATGTGGATGTACAATAAACAGGTTGGCGGCTGACTGGGAAAGGCTTTTAAGAGAATCCAAAACCTTTCTGTTGCAAAAAGCAGAGTGAACATTTTTCTTACTGACTGTTCAAAGAAAAATTGTCCAAGCAGCTCTGGCACAGCCACCCAGTGACATTCTGCTCTGCCATCTTCTCCTGCTTCTGTTGCAATGTGCTCACTCAGGCAGCAGCACCAGCCTGGTGAGAGCATGGAAATCATGGGGAGAAACAGCACAACACTGGCTGGGAACTGAAGAGCATCAGCCCACAGCCTTGCACCCAGTTAGCAAAGCCCCACATAAAACCAATTCAAAGCGAAGCAAGAACAAGAGTGTGCACTTGCAAGTTTTTCCTCTCCTAATTTTTCCCTGCCTCTTGGTTTCCCCCATCCTCAGATCCTTTGGACCACACACATTAACAGCCTTGTGGAGACAGAGCAGTTCGACTCCCACAAATGCTGAAGCAAGTAAATTGTACCAAATGGTCAGTGGCCTACTTAGGAACCCCTTTCCATCTGACTTTGAAGTTGGAAAAATTATATTGTCTGATGCACTTGACTTGCTGAGGGCCAGTAGCACAGTGGATAACGTGTTTGACTACAAGGGTGTAGGCAGCTCTCCCTGCCCAGGGTAACCTTTTATCCACCTTGAGAATATGAGGTGAAGTTCCTACTACTTGGAAGATTTGTTTGGATGGGATGGCTGGCAAGAGATCTCATCCAGTGAAGGAGAGTTCTGGAGACCTTGGTTTGTATGTTTTAGAGGACGGAGGCACCAAGCAGTGGGGGCGGCATAAGTGAGGGGAGCTGCTCTCAGCTCAGGCAGCAGCACACAGTCCCTGGCTCCCAGAGCAGCTCCTGCTGGTGGCTACAGCTCAGCTTAAGGCTCTGCCTGGCTGTTATTCCCAGCCTTTTCAGGAAAGGTCTGATCCACACCCTGCCAGAATAAGCAGGGGTTCCCAGCTGAGTGCTGAGACGTGGATCAGGCTCCTGCTCACAGGTGCTGCCTCTAGTGAGGCTCCAGCAGTCGAAGGGAGCTCAGACATACCGGAGCTCATAAAACAACCCACAAAAGCTGACTTCCCACTGGCCCTCTCCTGCCAGGGAGAGGCCCCTCTGCTGCTGTGCTTCTGTTGAGGGGTGTCAGGTGCCTGCTAATTACAGCTAATGAGGAATGTAATTGCCCTTCAGCACAGGACTAGCTGTGCAGGCTGCGTGTCTGCAGGCAGGTGGTGGCTGGGGGGTCTCCATGTCCTGCTCAGCCCACACACATGGTGAAAAGGGGCCCTTCCCCTGCCCTCGGCACAGGGGGCTCTGCGGGGAGGGGTTGTCCCAGGTCTACAGCCCCAAGCACATCCACGTGCCCTTCTAGTCTGCTCTTCTCCCTCTGGAGGGCCTTGGATGGGGTAACCCTCCCTGCTGGGACCTGCCCCTTCTGCTCAACCTGGGGACTTGTGAGGGCTTCCTGGCAAGTTACATGCTTCTGCAGGGCACTTGGGTTTGTGCAGTGGCTGTTTCAGTGAGCTGGGTGGGGATGGCAGGAGGCAGGATCCTGGTCTTAAGTGGTGAGGGGCTGGTGAGCCTCTGCTGACAGGCTGGGTCTCTTGCTCTGCCATGTGATGGATTTGCTTTGATCTAAATGGTCTGCTGGGTCTGTGTGTTTGGGGGATGGAGCCAGGTAGGAAAGAGCTGCTTGCAGAGCACGCACAGGAGGGCAGATACTGGCTTGGATGCTCTGTTTACAAGCACGTTACCCTTTGTAATGCACCGGCCACATCCCAAAGCCATCTGTGCTGTCAGTGTTTCTCCCACCCTGGCCCCCAGCACCGTGCTCTGTCCAGTGTGCCTCCCCTCTTCTCTGTTCTGTATATAACACACATGCAGTCTCTCTCCTCTTAGTTACACATCTGTGTGTAGGCTTTGTACCTACCCTCAGAAGAATGAGTCTGCTCCTCATTTTATGCAAAAGATAGCAGCTATTTCCAGGTGGGTAAGGTGATACATAACATGTAGCATGTTTCATAGAGGCATGTTATATGCTAGAAGAGGCCTAGCTTCTCTTCTAATCATTTAATAACTTAAAAATACTCTTTCCCAGTTTACTCAGCTCAGTCACCTTTTTCTTTAAAAGCAAAGGCAAAACCTCCCTTGAAAAGTGCAAGTCCCATATTAAAGTTGCCCTTAGACAGTTTGCAATTCAGCACATAGCCTTTTCTTTCCTAGAGGAAGCTGATGTGCAACCAGGATTTTATCAAAGACCGTCACAGAACAGCCTAACAGGAGAGCAGTCATTTGGTTGTGTGACTGAAATAGCTGTGCTGGCTGCAGAGCATGGCTGTGGCTTAGAGCTGGGCATGATTCACCCTCAGCAAAACCGACTGGCTCCAGCAAAACGTCCTTGTCTGTTTGATTTCATATCAATTGAATGTGTTCACAGAGACTTGTTGAAAACTGGTGAGGTTTGGATTTAGTCTGACAGGACAAGGCCAAGAGCATTTTAGTGTTTTTAGCAGCCTTTTTTTTCCCCTGCTAAGAAATTCTGAACCACCTAATCTGACTAGATGACTGCATTCTTAAAAAAAATAATAAAAAGGCAAGTAGTAAGTAGAAGGAAACAGGGTGATTTCAACAGCCATCAGGTGGTGAGTTACAGGAGATCCAAATGCCCCTGTGTTACAGTCTATGTTACAGATATACAGCAGGCAGCCCAGCTAGTCCTGGAGGAAAGACTACAGGCCAAATTATGATTCTGGTCTTGCATATGCCTTTCAGCCTGGAGAAAGTTAAAGAAATTGTTTTGAGCAAGTCAAATGCACTCTTTCAAGAGCCCTATTTTGCAGGCAAAATATTGCAAATGCTAAGGTATAAAGCCTGCATTGAATCTTTGCTTCCCTGTAGAAGTACCTCATTCAGTCGTGTTTTTAAAGCTCCTTTCAGTGGCTTGCAGGCCAGAACTGTGCTGGGGGGCTGTGCAGTGGCCCCGCTGCAGTTCACTTCTGATCAGTGGCATGGGCTGACACTGTTGTGACACACAGGCGCAGGGGGAGGCATGAGCTTTTATGTGCTCTGAATGCAAGGCTCTGGGATGAGTCTCAGCTGAGTGCACCTGCAAAATGTAGGGGCAGCTGAGCACCACAGCACAGAAAAGAAAGGGAACATCCTCCCCACTGCAGAGATACTCCTTGTTGAAGAGTGGCCCAGTTGGAGACAGATCACCTGCTTCAGTCCCTTGTGTTATTCCTCCCTCCAATAACTCTCTTGAAGTAATTCTGCACACTGGCCTTATCCCCTTCCTGCTCTGGAATGAGTTCATTTCTAGCACTTCCATTCTACAGGTCACCTGTGGTTTCTGCCTTTGGTGTGTGTAGTTGGTGGGGGTAGCACTGCCAGTGTACAGGGTGGGAGTCTTTAAAGGCAGATACATTTCTCTGCTCTCTGGAGGACCTACAAGAAGTCCTAGAATTATTTGGTGCCTCAGATTTCCCATCTGTGGGATGGAAATTGAGAAGGCAAGCACATGTATGTCAGAGGTCATGTAATACACTGTTTCCGTAGGCAAATGTAGCTGGTGCAGCTTAAGGTGGTACCAAGGCTGTCTTGGACCACTCATGGCTAATGTGAATGTGTCTGCAGTCAGCAAGCACTTCCACAATGCCCCTTCCTAAAGATGAACTTAGCCCAAGAAAGCTTAGGTAAAGTTTGAAGCTTGTTTGTGGTTCAGCCTCTCTTGACAAACCTGGAAGGAAAAGCAAGCTCAGACACTGCTTCCAAGGCAGACAGGAGGGTACTCAACGTGTGGCAGAAAATGTTGCACCCCAACACCTCCAGAGGCTGACACTGAGCTGCCCATGGTTCCAGTGGGAGAGGGATTCCAGCCTTATCTGCAGGATGAGAACTCTATGGCCACTTCCTTTTCCCACAGAGAGTGTTTGAGCCTTAACCTGCATGTATCTGCAGGAAACAAGAAAGCTCACAGCCTCTCAGCGTAACCATCAGCACTGGCACTGACCCTTAGCAGCTCAGCCATTGTGGCTGGTAGGTATGAGCAAATTTGTTTGTTAGTGGTTGCCACATCCCAGAGCACCTTCAGTCTCATGTGCTTCTGCATACACCCAGCTGGTTTTGAGCATCAGGGCAACGGTGATATGGACACATCATTTGGAAATGCATTGTGGCCATCCTGGCTAGTAAAGAAAGAACAATTTATCAAAGTCAAAACTCTGCAACAGGCAGAAACCTGGCATGTTATTCACATGTCACCTAGGTGACAAGTGAGCAGCTGTCTGTGGACACCTGATCTGAGCAGCATGGGCCTCACTTTCTGTGTTGGCCTGGGGCTTTGCGCCCTGTCACTGACAATTTGTCATGTTACACGTAGATCTAGAAGCTGACCCTGTGTAACATGGCATAAAGCAGTGCGGGGAATATATTGGGATGGGGTGGATGCTAATCAAAAACATATGTGAGGTATCTTCGCTCTAGTCAAGACTGTCCTGTCTGCAGACATGCCTGTCAAAGAGAAGGCAGTTCATTAAATGCTGACGTATCCCTGAGTTGGTGGGTCCTGGAGCCTGAGAAATGTAGGGCCTGAATTCCTGTTTTACAGCAGTGGATACGGTACAGAACAAAGAGCTAAGATTTGGAGAGATCTGGGATAACAGGGAGAGGCTGGTGCTGGGAATCAGGCACTGGGACAAATGACTGCAGCTACTGTCAGTACTTGGGATGATGGCCATGGAAAGACCTGCTGTTCCTTTTTTCCAGCCAGAGTGGGGAGAACTGTAAGACTAAGGAGTGATCCTGTTACTGCCCTCACCATGCCCACTGTGGACTTGCAGCACACCCTGGCTAAGATTTGAGCACCTGTAGGCCTATCTTTTAGAAGACAGAGCTTTTAAAACCAGAGGAGGTACTTATGGTCTCAAAGATTTACACCAGCCATGCTTCCCTTCTGTTCAGGTGATACAGTTCCAGGCCACCCCTGGAGAGTATATGAGCTGTTGTGTTCAGGCATGTTTCTTCCTCTGTATGACTCCTCTGGCAAGGAAAGCTGTGGCTTCCTGACTCTCAAGTTCAGGGGATTTTCAGCCAACGTGGTTCCATTTAAGACACAGTCATTAGCAGCAAAGACTTCACACCACAGTCCTGTGATTAGGGAGTTTCCACAGCTGTTTTGTTTCAGTGTAACATCTAGAATACATGGTGTGAGGAGGGCTTGCTACGGCAGAGCAGCACCTAAACCTCCCTATCCCACCGGGCACTGGAGCACTCACAGGCAGGGCTGAGGCTCAGCATTGGTTTAAGGGAAGAATGTAATTCCAGCAGGGGAGATGGGTCTCTCCAGAAGTGTGCCAGTGCAGAGTGCAGATCCCCACATTTTGGAAACTGCATAGCAAGCTTTCAGCTAAGATGTTAAAGATGATTAGTTTCTACCTGGTGGTGTCCCTCTCACTCTTCAGGGCCATCTGCCAGAAGCATGTGCTGTTACTTGAGCTGTTTTAATGGCCAAAATGTGGATGGCATCTGCCCAAGTGATAATTAACCATGAGTTCAACACAGCTCACAAACAACTCTGTGGAAGCTTACTTCTCAGAGAGCTCAGGCTTCTCCAGTGCCACTCCTGGACTAAATGCAATGCTCTTATAATGTAGCAAGCCTCAGAAAAGTCAACCCATAGAAGCCAGTGCCACTTGATCTATAACTTCACAACCCTCAGCTAAAGTGGAAACTTCTTTAATTCAATTTGCATAGTGATTTTTGATGTACTTAAAATGTCTGAGATAAGCAGACTTTAGATGTGGGGATGACAGCTTTGAATTATTTATTGCGTGGGGAGAAAGAAAGCATTGTTTTAGAAAATACTGTGTCTAAAAACTTGCTGGGCCATAGAACTGTGGGTTGTTTTTTGGGGAGGGGGGTTGTTGGTGTTTGTTTCACACCTGATTTTTTGAAGAGCATGGCAGAACTATGAATGTAGATATAGATGTTTATTGATTCAAACAGAATTCAAGGATTTAAGCTTTTCTCTTTAGCTCGAGAGTTCCATATATGTGCAGTGGAGCTGCTACTGAGTTGATACAGTCGTGCAAAACTTCTGCCTGCGTTGGGTAGCCCTGTAGGAGTTATTGCTGTTCCATGGAAGTGTTTGTCCTGCCAGTATATTAGATGTCTGCACAGCCTGGGCAATATTTAATAAGGCATCTGTGTGGAAAAACAGCTAATTTCCAGGGAAGCCCAGGTGTGCATTAATCTTACCTGAAATGGGCAATACCATTTTCTTGGAGCTTTAAATATTTAAATAGGGATATTATTTTATTTTAGAATTATTTTAAAATTAAACCCTCTATAATAAAAGGCAGAAGTCACTGTGAATTAATGTCTAACTGTATTTATTCAGAAACAAAATTCTTCTCCTAGGTTCCAAGGTTTTTTGCATTTTCGACTGAAAGCATTTTACAACTTATCAGTTTTGTTTGTTTAGACCTAGTAGTCCTTTTTCACTCTTCAGAGTCACTGCTTTATGGTTACCTTGGATTTTTAAGCTCATGGGATTTTTATTCCCTTTTGTAGGACTATGTTCATGTGTTTTCTTATGTGATTAATACAGAAGAAAAAATTATAAAACATATGTTACTAATGTACTAATGTATCCAATTCAATGTTATGGAATTGGATAAGACTTTTTCAAATGACTGACATTACATATGTCTTTCAAGGATGTGGATCATATGTAAACCATATGTTTCATCTATTTCAAAGGTTGTTAAAGAGTAAATATTGTAATGCAATTAACTTACAATCATGGTTCTGAAATGTATCTGTAAGTACTGATAACAATATTTTTCAACTGTTACTTAGGTGGAACTGAGGGTAGCTTTCAATTTTGTTTTTAGGATAGCATTGTGGTTTAACCCCAGTTGGCAACTAAACAGCACAGAGCTACTCTCTGACTCTCCCCTCCATCCCCCAATGGGATGGGGAGAAGAATCAGAAAAAAGGAAACCTGTGGGTTGGGATAAATGCAGTTTAATAATTGAAATAGATTAAAATTTAATACTAATAATTGCAATGTACAGGGAGATAACAGGTTGAACAATAAACCCCAAGAAAGACAAGTGGTGCACGACACAATTGCTCACCATCTGCTGACGCTACTTTCTTCATTTCTAATTTTACCTAGAGAACTGCGTAAAGCAACCACTCCTTCAGTTTGCAACCTCACACTTTCACTTTTCAGACAAAGTATCCTTTTTTTTTTTTTTGTCGTTCATGGAGAAACAGAACTATCAAAAAGATGTTTTTTACCAAGGAAAATGTGCCCTGCTATTATTTCTACGGCAGGGAGAAGAAAATTGGGGCGGAATGAGACTGAATTACAGTGAAAATGCTGAAAGCCTCAGTCCCTGACTTCTGCAAGGTTCCCTCAAAGAGCTCTCATATTTTAATGTGTTTATATTTCTTTGAGGAAGAACTTTTTTAAAATAATGGGAATTATAAGGATGTTTTTGCAGATGGAAAGGTGTTGAGCTCAAGGTTTTATACATCTGCTCCTTAAGCATTTTCTATAGCTGCTCAAATATATTTTTTTTGTTCATAAAAATTTAATATGGAAAATTAATGAGGAGCTGGCTAGTGAGATGGTACAGTAACTGTAGCCAGGCTAAAAGTGGGTTGTCAGCTCTGGACCTTCCCAGTCCAATAGGTAATTGCAGAACTGTGTGAGTGAGATACAAAGAGAGGCTCTGAAAGGTTCAAAGAGATTTATTGAATTCTTCAGACCACAAAAACACATAAAACAAAGTCCAAAAAAGTTCCAGAAACAGGACAAGAGGGACCTGTTGTTAGAAGCAGCTTGTCATATCGTTATGATTTACTGTCCTCTCCCAAGTGATCTGTACAATCTCTGTCAGCAGCCAGGCAAACAAATAGCATTCAAGGGGGCTTGAGATGAGGGTGTGGGAGAGAAGGCGGCAGTGATGACGGCCGCTGCAAGCTTAGGCAGTGAAGCCTGCAGAGCTCTGTCCGAGCAGAAAGCAGAGAACGCTCTTTTCACCTCTTCTTTCACTGTGAAAGAAACCCAGGTCAGCTAAAGGAAGTATCCAAATATAAGAAGAATTTAGCTTTGAAGTTATTCCTAGCTTGCTAGGGAATTTAGGTAGTTACTAAAATTAATAAGATGGTGCATCTGAACCATGGTACACTGTAACTTTGAAAATCCCAGTCTAAGGTTTTCCAAAGCCATCCCCTTCTCCCTTTCCAAGTTTTGTTTGTTTCTCCTTTTAGCCAGACGTGGACTTGTGCTTTAATATGATTTGTATGTGAAGCAGAAGTCAGGTCTGTTTACATCGAGTACTTTGGTCTAATGCTTCCATCTCTGCAACTTTTAAAACAGACTTGATAAACTATTTTGCTGATGATCTCCCCCCATGCACACTGCAGGCTGCATAGAAGATTCCAATTAATGCTAAAAGCATGGAGGTTTGAAATGCATATGTTTTTCTTGATGTAAAGGAAAATCATCCTGATAGTCTGTTACTGTATAAAACAAAACAATCTGACTGGGATTTCTTTTGGGTCTTGTTTGCTTGGGTTTTTTTGGTTTGGGGTTTTTTTTGTGTGTGGTGGTAGGTTTTTCTTAAGTAGACTCCAGTCCAGAAACTAGTAAGTGAACAAAATAATCCATTCTGAAAAAGCCCATTCTGTGCCTACAGAGCTGGTGCTATATGCTTGGCCAGGAGACCCTAGAAAATTCACAATAACTCATCTCACTTAAGAACAGATATTAATTATGATAATAAAAGTAATCTAGCAAAGGATCCACCTTTATTTGTGAGTCAGCCACAGGTGTATTTCCACTGGTAAATATCTTGCCCCAGGCATCAGTGTATGTCTGTGTTTGGGTGGTTTTTGAAAGGCTTCTGCATTTGGACATCAAGGCGAGGTTGTCACATTACCAGTAGGGCTGCTGTAGTCCATGTGTGCACCTCAACGTCTCCGCAGGCACTCCCAGGCTGATGCCAATATATCCACCGTACTGAATTCCTCCTTCCACATTCCCCATGTCCTTTCTCTGCCCTCCTCACTTGCTCGGTCCTTCTCTTTATGCCTGTTCTTTCCTTTATCTTTTACAACTTATTCTTTTCTTGACCGTATTATTCCAAGTCCTCTTTCAGCCAAACCCATTTTGCTGCATCATAGACTTTGTCTTGGCTGTCTCAGAGATCTCTCATCACTCCCTTCTTCTCAGGAAACCTTTCTTTTCAAACCAGCTCCTGCTAGCAGAGACGTGTGTTCGCGTCTGCACCTATGACTAACTCACATGGAGCCATGGCCACGGGCAGGACAGGCATGATCGGCTGTAGATTTGGCTGAACGATGGCCAGCAGCAGCAAGCAAGAAGGAGAGGCTTGAAGACACAGCCTTATAACTTACTTTGATCTTTGTAAGAACAGCTCCTGATGTTTTTGAGGGAGAAACCTTTCTTCTCCCAGGAAAATTTCTGGAGAGCAGTCATGTTTTTCTTATCTGATGGTTCCTTTTCACTCCATGGAAGAGGACAACTCCCCTCTCTCTCTGGATTTCCAAGCAGGCAGTAATAACCAGCACAATGACCATCTCCGGGCAGTGCGTTTGGCACTTTAAAGGTGGATGCATCACTAACATCCCTGCTTTACACTATGCAGCACATTTCTCTTCTACAGCAGGAAATGTGGCTCAGCAGCCCCTCTCTCTTTGGACTGGCCTGCTAGCTCATGGAGCCTTTGTGGGGAGAAAGCTGGAGCTGATAACCCCTCTTAGCAAGTGCAGTCTTGGCATTTCTGTCACCGGCTTGATGTGAGAGGGCAGGAGCTGAACAGCCTGAACAGCTGGCAGTGCCCATGACATTGATTACCAGCACAGCATGCTTCAGATTCCGTGGCACAGTGCACTGAGGGTATTGAGAAGCTTGGCTGCATCCCAAACTTGCCCCTGGCAGAACTGGCAGATCACGTAGCTAGTGCTCCTTTCAAGGACTTGGCCAGGCATAACCGACCCCCCTCCATCCCTCACCTCCCCTGTACTCGGCTTTGGACTGGATTTGTTCAGTGGCTTGGCTGCCTCCCGACCCGTGCATTCACAGGGCTTGGGGCAGGGTGGAGTGTGTATCTCCGCAGTAATCTAATTCCATCTTTCCAGAGACATGTGACTTGGTATCAGAAGCCGCATCTTTTTCAGCTGATTTTTGGCTATAGCTTTTATAGGAAGTATCTATCACAAGGTTTAAATCCAGTAGACTTACAGCAATCTTAAAGCCAGAAAAACATACTCCAATTTTTTTAATAGAAATTAGAGCTTGAGAAGTTCCAGTGATAATTCAAATGCTCATGTAATGTTTAGGTCAGGACTGTTGCCAGTGCCACAATGCTGTTTTCTCTTCTCTAATATGCAACTCCAGCGCTGGACTTGCATTACCCTCCCAGACTGTGCTGCTGGGAAGAGAAGATTCTCTCTCATACCAAGCTACCCAGACTCTTCTGGGACTGAACACATTCTGTACAGCGGCTTTGAACGCCTCCTCTGCACCCCCACGGTGCAGCAGCACCATCTTCCTTGTCTGTGCAGGCTGTGAGTGAGCTCCAGAACTGGCCCTGTCTGAAACAGAAGCGGCTCTTCTAGCATTTGGAGAGCCCCTAAACACCAGGGCTGGGGTTGTGGCCGATGGTCATCTGTGTTACTGGTAGAAAGCAGAGAGCTAGGGCTAGCTGATAAATTTCGTCAGTAACTTCTTAGAAAACTCTAGAAGGCTCAACCTAGGGCATTTCATTGAAAGCAAGCCTGATTTGTTCTGTGTGCCCTGAGCTGGATGTCACTAGGCATCACTATTTCTCTTGAGCATCACTGATTCTCCTGTCTCCAGCAGACAGCAGGGCCCTAGGGGCACCTAAGGGCTGGGTGCAAATAATACATCTGGATGGCACTTTTTACACAACAGGACCCAAAATTTTATCTGATTTCTCCTAGCATTTTTATGAGTTTTGGAGGATGTTGCCATTGCAAAGTAATTAGCAGCAGCAGCTTGCTAGTAACTATCAGAGAAAGCGTAAAAGGTTTTGTTTTGGGATGAAAAGAGGTTGTAATTAGCTACTTACATTTACATTTCAACTACACAAGTGGAGTAACTCCAGCCCAGCCGTGATGCCTGTGAACCCTTTGATTCAGGATCACAGGAGGTATCAGCAGGCCTGTTACAATCTGTCACCAAAGCTGTCTAAAGGGCTGGGCTTGGGCAGTCAATACACAGTGCTATTGTGCATACCACAGCCCTCGGATAAAAGCAGATGGTTGCTGGATTTTTATCTTTCTCTGGAGTGAGAGACATCTTTTTCTTTTGAGGAGCAAAATGTTCCTGACTTGGCTCTGTTGTTACTTACTGGACATTTCCTGTATGTTTTGCTTTGAAATGCCGAGCTATGTGCAGGGACGAGACAGCTGTGCTGCTTTGGGGTGCACAGGTTTCATGTAATATGTTGTATGAGAGTCCTAATTGCAGATGTTAGAGATAAGGGGTGGTGGAGAAGCCCATTCCCCTGACTCCTTCATTCTGAGGTAGTCATCAATATCTTACCACAAGCCTGGTAACAACTGCCATTTACAACTAACCAGGCTGCTGAATATTAAAGTTTTCTCTCAGCAAAGTTATCCTTCCCTTTCCCCCTCATCCACATCCCTGAACATGGTCTTGTTTTGATTCTTGTGGTCCCTTGAGCATCTGGATTTGGCTCATAACTCAGGAGGCTATTTTTCTGTCATGTGCTCAGAGTCGTTTAGCATAATTTTGTCCATTTGTGGCCGTAAGCCCAATTGGAAACACGTGGGCTGGTTAAAGACAGGTGGAAGGATTTCTTTTGTTAATTAGGCTTCGAATTCCATTGTGTTCCCTGTAACCAGTGGCCAGGCTCTCATCTCAGTAACACCAGACAAACCCCATTAGTGAAGGAATAACCCAGGATTTGAATTGCTTATAAATCTCATAAGTTTGTCTGGGGTTGTGGTGTTTCGGGCTGGTTTGTTGTGTTTTGGTTTTTTTAGGGGTTGTTTTGTTTGTTTGTTTTTGCCTTTGCTTGAGACATTTTTAGAAAAATCAGTGCCACATGCAACTAAAAGCCTTTTCTAACCTGGAGGGGATAAAGAGAAACTTTCTAGGGCCAGCAGGGCTGCAGAGCCAAGGCCAAGGTGCTAGGATCAGACAGGAAAGGCGAGGGCTCCTTTCCCACCAGCATGCTATCCTCCCTCCCCCACCATTCCATTTCCCTTCTGCTCTGCACCCAATCACTAATTTAATCTCCAAATCAAGGGGCTGCTGTTTTGCACCAGGTTGGGAGCCGCTGTTCACCCCCCTGCAGGCTCCACCAGTAATTAGAGTGTAATGTTTAAGCAACAAATGCCTGTAGCTTCACCCACCTCGGCTATAACTCAGCTTCACTGTCACCTTAGAGCTCTGTCAAAAGGTATGGTGGGGTCAGTCTAGTGCAAAAGGGAGTTACTCTTCTGCAGAGTGTGTATGTGTGTTTTGAGAAGACAGCACAGAAAGAAATTGGCTTTGTAAGAAGTTAAATAGAAAGGTTTAGGTTTATTTCCTCCTTGGGAAGCAACTGTGCAGGTACCTTAGCTGTCTCTTTCGTGGGGATAGAAGACCTCAGGCTTAACTCCTCAGCCACACTTGCATCCCTGTACTCCTGCATCACAAAGAGTTTCACTGTGAGTTATACACCTTGAATGTATTTACTGATTTGGCTGTTGAGTTCTTGCTGCCCATTAAAATGGACACATCTTACATGAAGAATGTAAATACCTCTGAGGTTTTCTTCCTTTATCTTTTGAGTTTTCACTACAACATTACTTGCAGGAGTTGTTGGTTTTCTAGAAAAGTCACTGTAGCTCTAAGCCTCCGGGGTCTGGGGAGTTTTCATGGTTGCCACCCTTCTCTTTTGGGTTGGGGAGCTGGTATATGTGCCTCTGTGCTGTGGTACCTCTGCCGTGTTCCTGACCCATTAGACAGGACTGCTGTTTGCTGCCATCCCTGACCATGGAGACAGTGGAATTTGGGGTGCTGGCGCATGGAGGATGAAGGAAAGAAGAGCAGAATCAGACCAAAGCTCCTTGCTTGTTTTTTGTTGTTGGATTGTTTGTATTCCCCCCATCCCCCATTAAAATTAAGACGATTTGGAAATTTTCTTGGGGGCTAAGGGGTCCTTGCACTGCACCCAGTGCTGAGTGCCATCTGGAAAGGGTGTCATAAGTTGTCAGGGCAGACTCCAGTGCGAGAAGGAGGATCCAAGGGGCAGAGAGAGGTGTGGTCACCATTAACACTGAGATGGAGAAGGTGATAAAACTCTGCCATTTGAATGTCAGACTCCAAATGCTGAGGCTCTTTGTGGATTGGACTAGATAAAAAGATAGCTAAAACAGCGAAGTTTTGTGATGATTCATTGCCAAGTGCCACAGGAGAGCAGCAGTACAGTAGTGGAGGATCACACAGGTGCCAGAAATCACAGCAGGTGGGAGTTTATTTGCTAGGTCAGTATTTTTACTTAAGAGGCCTAAAGCAGCTATACATTTAATTGCTCTGACCCTCAGGGAATTTTTGGGGGCTGAGTCCTGCTCCCAACCTCGTGCTCAGGAGAGGGAAGAGGATGCTGAAGCCAAAACCTTACATCCTGTTTCTCTCTGCTGTGTTACCCAGTTCCTTCCTGGGCTGTTCTCAAGCTCCAGACCTCTGGCATTAATGTTAAACAAGTAATGACTTTTCACAAATACCCTCTCCAGTGTGAAAGCTATCATCTTTTCCTTCCTCTACTTTCTATCTAAACTCTGAAGACTATAGAGTTAACAATCCACATTTCCAGTATGCTTACCCAATACAAAGAAGTGGTTGAAAGTTTGCCTCAAAAATACTTTTCTGTGTCAAACTTGTGACTTAAACAGAAAGAAAGCTTCCAGCTGGAGAAAAATTGTCTGCTTCCTTTAGAAATTTCTAACTGTATTTGTCAAAATCTAGAATGCTTGAAAACTGAAGTCTCTTAGCCATAACATCCTTGACAGTATTCCACTTTGAAATGCTCTCATAGTGGCTTGTAGGAGATGCTGGCTTCATGTGCCTGTGCAGCTCTGGTGTAGGTGCTGTGCTCAGCACACATGGAAGCATAAGTTTGTAGAAAGAACAGGAGAAGAAATTTTCAATTAAGGGGTCACCTAGCCATTCCCACTGCCCTAAGGAAAGATTAATTGCACCCTTCCTCTTCCTCACATGTATTTATCAATCTGATTCTAAGAATCTGTGACAATGAAAGCTTCAAACATCCTTAGGCTATATATGCCAGTATTTGTTTAATTATGGCTATTGGAGATTTTTGTTTCCCTTGTATTATTTTTAAGACTTGTAGCCCTCAGGCTTTTCTTACAAATATTAAATACTAGTTTTTAAACCATTTTCCTCATGTAAGGGGTGGGAGTTTTTGAGTTGTTTCTTTGTTTGTTTTTTAGTCTTCTGATTATTACCACTGCTTTTAGAGAACCCTCCCAAAATTATCTGTATCCTCAGATCGGTGCCTGAAATGGCAGCCTCTATTCCAGTTAAGACCTTGCCACTCCTGAACAGACTGGAAGACTTTCTTGCAAAGTCTGTCATAGGGGACTTCTTTTTGTTTCAAGTTGGCTTTTCTCACAGCAGGGTGGGAGTGTTGGCTGGCTTTCAGATTTTTATCCACTGCAGTCCTCAGAACATTTGCAGCAGACCTTTTGTGTTCTTGGTCATTCACCATCTCTAGATTTTGTTCAATTGGTTATTTCTGCCTAAATGTAGTATTTGACCTCTGTCAATACAGACTTGCAACCAGGCAAGCCACAAATTTTCTTTCTAATAATTATTTAAATTGATTGAGTTTTGGTGTTTAGTGGTTTGGGGTTTTTTAACTTAATTACAACATCCAACATTTATTCCCTCTGTTCCATCTCGCTACTTTGGTATCGTACATAGGCTTTAAAAGGCAACCCCTGTTCTACTGCCAAAATCATTAACAGAAACAAAGAGTGGTGCCAGAGCCAGAGCAGACCCTTGAGTAATCCAGTTCCATATATCTTCCTAGGTTGAGTCTAAGCAATTTCAAACTGATTCTAATTTTTTTTTTTTTTATCATTTTGGCATCAAGTCTTGAGAAGCTTCATTTAGACTGTGTTTTCCTCACTCTTTCTGAAAATGTCACCTGGGACAAAGTCATAAGCCTTACTGAACTCAAGATATGTCATCTATCGCTTCTTGCGTCAGCCTCAAGGCCTGAGAAGAGAACGAGAGGAGAGAAGATCATGCATCACAGGAGATCTAGCCCAACCTAGGATCATGCCCAGGGGAAAACAGGAGTGTGAAATACATGAAATACAGCTCCCAGAAGGTTCTGCAGGGCCTCCATGACAGAGCTGTTATGCTTTCCAGCCAAATACTTTCAGGTTTTTAAATTTTAGCATTTAAAAATGTGCTTCAGCAACGTTTTTCTAAATGGCTATAGTGCATTTCTAGACCCTGTGTTGTTATTTAACAACATACCCTGTACCAGACTGAGAAGATAATTAGCACTCTGATACGCAGGGTCCTTGGTGTCTGGTAAAGTGAAGTACAGATTCACACAGAAACCTGTACTGAGGACTCAGCTGTGCTGCAACAGGACACAACTGAGGTGTGTTCAATATTTTTCTTGCCATGAAACTGCTGATGTGCACGCACTTACTGACCATTTCTGGCTGTATCTGGGGCCCAGCGATTCCATTGCTGTGGTAGACTATCAGGTTGAAATTTATCCTTAAGTCCTGCACATCTTCACTTGATGAATCCAGGTGACTCTTGAAGAAAGTTGCCCTGTCATTGGAAAGGGATGCTTGTGCTGTAGGGAACCAATTCTGCTGAGCAAGCAGTCAGAGGGGTCTTCAGAAGTACAGCACACATTCTGGTCATCAGAGGTGCTCCTGTTATTCTCGTTCAGTATCTAGATGTGCACTACCTTTGGGACACTCTCAGTCACTTGATCCTGAGTTTTAATTTGGAATACCCTGAAAGATTCATTTTTTCACATTCAGGGGAAGGAAAAAAGACTACTTCCTGCCCTATCAACTTGAATGCTTTATTTCTAATTACAGAAAACAACTGAGGAACAATGAATTTGAAAGCTCCCTATCAGTGTTATAACACAATATTATTCCCATTTTCAATCTACTTGCATCAGATAAAGTTGATGCAGATAAGAAGGCCAGGAAAAGGTAAGCATTTTAGCTCCCCATCAATTAATTTCTTTTCTCCCCTGGACAGGAGAAATATCAGATTGAAGTAGGGGAGGATTCTTATGAGAGCTTTTGTCAGTTATGTCCTGCATTTAACTAGTGGCCTCCCAAGGTGGCTTCTTGTAAGCATGAAGGTGTAGAAAGAAACAGCTCAAAGACACGGGCTCCTGCCTACTGTCTTTCTGTTTTGACTGCATGGGGCCAAATGACTCTCTGCAGAGGGGTGCTGATCCCTCAATCTCCTAAGAATGGGCAATCACTCTCTGCAGACTGAAGCCTGGCATTTCTTATTTTTCAAATAAACCTACAAGGGAAGTGGCATGCATTGAGAGCATGAATGGAGGGGGACGCTGGCATGTGAGTTTATTTTGCTTAGCGGGTGAGATCAGAAGAGGCCTAAAGAGGCTCTTTATTTTCAGCAACACTGATCATCTGCTTTGAAGTAAGATCCAAAGAAAACATACTCCCGCCTTCATCCCAATTAAAAAGCAATAAAGACTATCTTCAAATTTTAAATATTGAAGGTAGGATATCTGCCAAGAAATCCTTTTCCTTTGTAGAGGGGTAGATGTCAAATATTGTGAGGCCACTGCATCCTCCTCTGGTGTCATCCAGCACCACTCAACTGAGGTCAGTCAGCCTGAGTTGTGCTGCCTGAACGCCTGGCTCCTTGTCTGGCAGTGCCATTCAAATGTACCGCTCTGCAGAGCTCGTGTGCAAACATGGTATTTAAAGATAATGACCCACATTCATTACAGCAGTTTTACTCAGCTGGTTATATGACTTCCTGCTTTTTGGTGCTCTTCTTAACCTTGAAGGCTCCAGCAAGAGCTGAAGCAGTGCTTTGTGCGGACTAGGAATCATTTGGGTGATAGGAAGGGGCCATGGTCCTCGGGTAGGTCGCTTTAATCTTTTTCTGGTGCCTGGCACAATTGAGAAGGGGAAGATCCTACCTCCAGCTAAAACAGGGCAGTTCATGGAGGGATCACTTGTATCTCTAAGAGATGGAAACTGGCCCTCTATCTACGGAAATATGATTAGACATTCAGTCTTAGGTACCAGCAACTGTTTCTCCTTTCTGTCTGGCGTGTTTCTGTATCTGGGTTAGTCTCCCTTACTGCTGCATGTGTAAGGCTCACCAGTGAGAGTATAAAGGATTTGCCTGAATAAAAGAGTGAAGAAGTTGGTGGACGTAAGAGAAGGGATTGGGGGACAGCAGGAAAGGAATGATAGGAACTATCTACCCCATTGTCATGGAAGACAGAAAAAAAGTAAGAAATGTTTGCCTCTAGATTTTTGACTTCATAGTTAGCCACAGATGGATATATAGGATAGTCTTGGAGATAGGAATGGGTCCCAATGTAAGCGAAGAACTCTCCCACTGTTTCTTTGCATCTCTTGCCTCTTTCTGGAGGAAGAAGAAAGCAGTACAGCTGCCCAGAGTGGGATAAGTCTGGAGGCTGGAGCAGCACAAAGAAGCAGGCAGAACTCTTTATGTTCTTGTTGTAGAGGCGTGTAAATGCATTTATCCTCAGCTTTATCAGTAGCAAACTCACTGGATTCAATGGGAGAGCACTGAGTTAAAGCCAGTCTGGGAGGAAGGGCCAAACAAAAGGCCAGTATTGCTGTTCTAAATTGATTCCTAACAAGAAACAAGATCCAGTCTGATCATGTTTTCTGAGCCCCTACAGGGTTTTCTTTCAGAGAGTTCGGATCATAATTTGCTGCTGCTTCAGGTGTTCTGAACTCAGTGAAGAACAAAATGGCTACAATAAATCTTCTAGACCTTGTATTATGTGTTGGACACAGCTATTGGCAAATCAATGTGTATGTTTAAGCTCACCGATTTCTAGAATCCAAATCAAGCCCTGTTCTTCTAGTTAGAGCTGTCTTGACTACAAGTCCCTTCAGGAAGGAGAAGATGCAATTTGTTTCTTCCTTGTCCAGCCTTCTCTTCCCCATGTTAGAAAAACCAAGTTCCTTCAGCCCCTCCTCATATTTCATGTTCTCTAGACTCCCAGCTCTCTTATCAGCTTTTCTTGGGACTCTACAGTTGTCAGTATGTCTCATAAAGGGTGGCACACAAGTGAACTTCAGTGTATTTCAGCTGTTGACGCAGACCTAATGACCTCTGACTTTTGTAAAGTTTGCCCATCACTTGCTGCATGAGGCAGTCTGTCACACTATTGTCTTCCTAGTCTTATTTTACCTTATGTTCTCCTGATAATAAAATGTTGAGGAAACCTAAAAAAAGATAGATCGACGTGATTTTATTTTTTTAAGCTACCACTGGCCTCTGCACTGATAGCATCACTATCTTGCATATCTCTGCTCCCTATGGAAGGGGGATGAACCCTGGTGTTGCCCTGAGATAAGCAAGAAGATTATCAGACCCATAAACTGCATGGGAGACCAGGAAGCTGTTTGGCCCAGGCATTCCTCTTCCCCCCAGGCTACTTCTTTCTGGAGGAAGCCATTGATCTTTGACAGGCAGACACGGTTGGGCATTCAGTCAATCTATTAGTGACAGACTAACATAAAACAGTGGCAAACAGCCTCCAGTGGTTTTGGGGAAGGGCTCCTTGGCTGGAGAAGCACAGATTCAGCATTCATTCAAACTAACTTTTAAGGATTTTTTTATTACAGGAAACAACAATGATAATAATCTGGGGAATCTCTGTCAAGAAAGAGACTTTGGATAATCTCAAGAAAAAGATATCTAGGCAGGAAGTCCCACTTGGTTTTGTTCATTTAACAAGATCTTACAGGTCTCCAGAAATATCTTTTCATTTTATTCTGAATGGAATTTATGGTGGAATACAGAGTAGTAGCTCAATGTTATTTAATTCAGTTTTGCATAAATTTGAATGAACATTCCCAGGAGAGCCTGAGATTTCAGAGAAACCTGGAGATGATAGACAGCAAAGTCTTCCTGAGATCTTTCTCTTTCCACTCTTGGAAGCTGAGTCCAGACAGCTTTTTCTATTGTATATTTTAATTTATTTTTTAGTATTTTATCTGGTTTAGTTTTATGTGTTTGAAGCAGGGAGATTATTCCTCTGAGTAAATTCAGCAAGTTGCTCCTGACAGCCATGATGTCTTGTTAATTTCCTTTCTTTATCCCTTCTTATTCATTTTTCTGGCACCTCAGTGAATTTGCCTGTCCTCCATGGTGCTTGCACACAGGCATTCAATTTCTGCAAATGACTGCAGCGTCTCCACACCTTCCCTAGATCACTTTGTCAAGCTAAGCAGCTCCAGCCTCAATCAATCCATCCTGCAGCTCCACCACAAACACCCCAAAAGGATTACAAGATGAGTGGCTTTGCTAGTTAACATCTACTTCCTACGCTTCTGGACTGCTTTTACTGAGGTTTAGGTCCACCCTTCAGAGGAAAACATTGGTCAAGTGTACTGAGCTGTGTGTGGCCACGCACTGTCCCTGCTGCCACAGCTTTGGACAGACTGCACACGCTGCAGAGACAGCTGTGCCTTTAGGGAGCTGTATTTGGGGCTGGGCTGACAGGGTGAGGTTATGTGATGTGTCTCCAGATGCTACAGCATGACTCCCATCCTTGGGGAGAGGTGCAGGACAGTGACTTTAAACCACCTTTGTGCCTTCCCAGCCTTAGACTACCCCAGGAGCTGGAGAAAACTGTTCTACAGCCCAGGCCTAAGTTGAGGCAGCTGAACTGGCTGAACATGTCTTCTAGACTAACGTGTAGCTCAGAATCATCTCAGCATTATAAACAGAATTTGCACATCAGAATTAATCCATCATCCCCAGCCTGAAACCATCTGTGGCAGATCCTGGGAGGCAGCAGGTGTCCTGGGACCACAGGTCTGCACCACTGGGATTGTTGTTGGCCCAGTCATACTGCTGTGATCCTCTGTAGGACGTACAGGTTAGCACAGGAAGAAAGATCTCACCCAGAGTTACTCTTGGTTTGGGCAGATACTGGAAAATATCGGTATATAACTCACTACACTGTAACCTGGCTAAAACGGGCATTATTTAACATGATCTTCCCTCCCCACCAACAACAGATTTCCTACCTTTTTCCACTGAACTCCCCTTAGATCTTTTGATCAGGACAGAAGGCCACAAACATTGTAAAGCCGCGTTGGCCAAGGACACCTGAGGAGATACTGGTGCCCAGCACGCATTTCTAATACCACCAAATGCATCTGAGAGGTCTCCGTTGCAGGAGCAAGGAGTTTTGGGGCTTAGTCTGGTTGTATTAGCAAGAACACAGTAGAGGAGTGTGCCTGGTTGGACTTCCTGGGCTAGAAAGTGGCTGTGTTCTTGTGACCAGCTGAGGGGACAGTAATGTCAAGCAAGGGCAGGGGATCATTGGGATGAAGGCTGAGGAGTTCCCTCAGCTGCTAACTTGTGATCAGAATGAAGACATTGGCTGGTGAGTTGATGGGTAGAAGTGCCCTCATATTCTTAGTGGGTTTGAGGAATGGACTAATCAGGAAAGAAATTCCTAATGACAAGCAAAAACCTGCAGTTTCAGCCAGTGACACTGGTAAATAGCAATTTTATGTCTTGGCATTTTTTTCAGCTTTTGACTGAGACAGCCACAGTCTGGTCTGTGTATGCAGACACACATTTCCATATTGATTAATATTCTCTGCTGATGGACTGAGTGCCTGATGGCTCTTCCCCATCAGTTTAGAGGCCAGTAAACTGCCTATGATCTAGCATCAGAAATAAAATGGTATCACATTCTCACTGCACATTTGCAGGAAAGAAACTGGTCACATTACACGGACCTGTGGGATCCGACTCTTTGGAATATGAGATGTGTGTGGGTGAACTTGGCCAGTGAGGCAGCCAAGAAGACAATTTACTAGCCCACCCCTGAAGAACATGATGGGACTCCAGAGGATGGAATCAGAGGCCCATACAAATACTTAGAGAAGTTATTAACTTTTTTTGGGTATTTTGGTGCTAGAATTTTAAGCCTCGTATCAATTATCCTTCAGCAAAGAGCGTTTTACTATGGAAAAACAATTACACGCATAGTGGGAGCTCTGCTGACTCTAAACTGAAGCAGCAAGGGTGCTAAAATTTTAATGAAGATCTTTGTTTCAGGCAGGGTTTCTCAGGTGTTGAGTTAAACCTCTACTAATAAAAAGCAAACAAAACCAAACACAGAATAAAACTCTATGCCAAAACCTAAGTCCACCCTAATTTCAGAGAGAGACTGACAGGGCCAAGAGAGAATCTAAGTCAAGTGACTTTGACTCTATTTGTTTTTAGTGGAGTTTAGGAGGTGCTGACTGTCCACATTACCTCAGTACCGCTCAGCATCTAGGACTGTAGCACTTGCAAAAGTGTGTATTAGGCCTTACAGTGTCTAGTGGAGTCTTTGAACCTCTGGGCTGGTGTGCTCTGCTTGCCTGATCTTGAAATTCTTGTCTAAAATTCATATTTCTGGTGTATCATCCCCGTCAACTTAAAGGAAAGAGGAATTTTCCCTTTGGCTCCAGCTACGTGCATATGACATTCCTTACAGAGAAACAAATTGGAGAAATAACTCTAAGTTAAAAAACGTTTCAGGTCTAATGTATCCATAATAAGGAACAAAAAAAAAGATAATATCTATTATATGGTTTGTTTGTTTGTTTTTCCTCAGTTATTTGTAAGCAATAGGCTTCACTAGCGTACTTTAAAGATGTTAGCTGCTTCTGATAAGGGTCTGAAGAAAAGATCCAGGGCTCTGAAAGCTGGGGCACTTCTGTCATATACTCTGGGTCGTTGGATCATTGAAGTGCCAAGGGAAAGAGCAGTGGTTTTAAAAAGGTAATGCAGAAATAAATGATGGAAATAAGTGCTGAACTCACTTCACTGGGATTCAGACAGAGACTTTTCCATTTCCGTTTCCTCCCTAATCCTAAATGATGATTCATGTAAAAGTGAGGCTGGGGTTGATGGTGGTATTTGTCAAACAAATCTCTGCAGTCTCTCCAGCCACTGTGTGCTTAACATTTTTAAGTTTTGCCATATCCAAAGAGGATTGGG
The DNA here is from genome assembly GCA_013398015.1 of Oreocharis arfaki. Taxonomy (NCBI): domain Eukaryota; kingdom Metazoa; phylum Chordata; class Aves; order Passeriformes; family Paramythiidae; genus Oreocharis; species Oreocharis arfaki. The sequence continues at coordinate 312,007 of VZRR01000316.1, forward strand.
CTATTAAATTAATTACGCATCTCTGGGAAGTAATCTATACCTTGAGGCTTTTGAGGAAGGGAAAATTCCACAGTTGCACCTGGTCAAATGGTTACACGTGAAGGAAATGACCCCTTGACCCTTTTAGGTGCTCTGAACATAAAACTGGTTTAACCCTCTCTTACCTGCGGAGCTATAAACAGTATCACTGCTCACAAATCTATGCAGCCCTACCCCCTCAAAAGAGAGCGATATTTGACTGACCTTAAGCAGCAGGGATTCTTCTGGGTGGTATGAGAAGGAGCTGCAGAAATTAAAATTTGCTGTACTATACAGTTAGAAACTGCTTGCTCTGTTTGTGTGTGCAGGCTTTAGCAGGACCATTCGGGAAGGCTCTCGGGTGAGTACAGTGCAAACAGCACAGAATCAGCAGTGCTACAGCCGTGCTCTTTGTCATGAGGAGAGGGCTGTCTTACCACTTTTTTACTGTATAATCATGCCTTATTTCAGGATTTTTTGTCTTTATGGGACTGAAGGCAGCAAACCAAATGATTTTTCCATTCTGAAAACTTTCATCAATAGCTTATGGCAGCACTATAACTATTGCAAAGCCTTTTCATGAAAAAAAAAATTGTCATGCTTTGTTTATTGAGAAGATTTACATTGGTAAGGGAAGGTCCCAGAGGGAGTTCAGATTTGCATGTGTCACACCTTCCTTCCGGCTCCTGATTGTGTATGACGTGGGAGAGGGTCGCTCTGGACTCTTCCATTATTACTTCCACTTTGACTTTTTTGTATCACCTCTGAATTTGACCTGAATTATCTGTGAGGTTAAGGGTAAGAGCGGTATCATTCATAGCTCAGTGTAATTTATCACCCTAGTGTGAGAGAAGTAAAGAGTAAAAATAAAAAATAAGTGAAGCATGCAAAAGATACCTGTCAGAGATGTCTGCCAGAGCATCTATCTGAAATGTCGCTTTGCTTTGCCCTATATATATATATGTATATATATATATTTAAAAAATGAGTGGTTTCCATATCTGCCTTGGGCTGTAGATAGGTGATAAGAATATCATAAGAAGTCGATCATATACTGTCTTTTACATCAGTGTTTGAATTTGGTGTACAGGAGGAATAGGAACTGCAAATACTGATCACTAAAAAGAAAAAAAAAAGTAAAGAAAAACCTGTGTTCTCCCACCCAGCCCAAACATATACCTCAGAATAAATATGAATAATGAGGTATGAAAGGGCAGCAGTCAGGAGAGAAGCTGTGGAGCTGTGTCAGCCCATCACAACCCGTTCATGAGGCTGGGCACTCGCACATCAGGGTTACAGGTCTGCAGTTTCCCGTGGGATGTGCCATGTTCTCAGGCTGCAGGGAAGAGCCCACCACTCTGGCAGCATCAGTCCTGCCTGCTCGATGAAGGCCCTGTCACTATGCTGTTATTTCTATTTCAGGGCATATTCTGTCTTCTGAGATGGCGTGTCCAGGCACAGGGGATCTTGAACCAAAGGCAAAACTTCTTTCCAGGAGAATCTTTCATAGAACAGATTTTTTAAAAAATCAGCATTCATTTCCACTGCAAGGCTTTCCCCCTACAACTGGTAATGGTATCAACTGCAGCACCTGAGAAGAGCACTGGAGTATAGGAAGAGCATCAAAGCTGAGGGGGAGCAAAGTGGCCTTTTTTGTACATGGCAAGGCTTGCAGAGCACATGGCACCTGCTGAGAGCTTCAGGCTTTAGCAGATAATTACCAAATCTTCCTGGTGCTCTCTTCTCACTGGTTGTGAGACTACTGAATGAGTTTGGAGTGGACACTGTGTAATGGACATGATGAGAAAAGCTGCAGCTGAGCACCAGGATGGTGTGACTGGGCTGATCCTTCCCAATTACAGACTTCTCAATGCTCTGAAGATGTGTAGCCACTTCTTCCCTAGGCAGCCTGTTCCAGCACCTGACAACCACTTTGGTGAAGAAATTGTCTCTAATATCCAACCTAAACCTCCCTGGCATAACTTGAGGCTGTATCTGCCTAGGGCTGATACGTCTTGATCGAAATCAAAGAGCATTTTGTCATAAAGAGTTATAAAATTATAGCTTATCTCATACATAGCTTTCAATTGCATCAGGACAGTTCAGAGAGAATGCGAGGGAAGATGTGAAGATTATGAGTGTGGTAGAGATTGTTGCGTCTCAGGTGAGAGCCAGCACCTTTACCTGTCCCAGGGCTGAACAGTGTCAAATCATTTTACAAATCCTTCTGTGCCTTAGCACAACCTCGAGTAAGAGAGACAACCAATACAACCAGTTAGCCAGAGAAATCAAGAGCTAAAGAAGTGAGCACCTTTATGGAGTGGCAACATGTTGGGTTCCTTCATGGATCTCCAGTTAGACAAACATCTCTCCTTCATTGCTAAGGACAGCTGGGGTCTCTGCCAGTCCTGCTTCAGCTGATGTGCACTGTCAGGCAGCAGAGAAATGGTGTGAACTAAATGGCTTGTGATGTAGTAACAGTGTGGAGAACACAGGCTCTGCACAGCCCGCATCTTTTCAGCATTTTCCAAGTCCAATATTGCAGACTTGGAGGGGTTTGGAAGATTTGGAAGGGTTTGTGAGGTGCTTTCCCAGAATTAATTCCTCACTCAGTGGGAGGGAGGAAAATTGAACTCTGTCTTGTGTTTGCTATTATTAAACATCTCTTCCCTTTGATATGCAGTTTCAGTTCAGAGGTGAGGGGGTATCTTTCTTGTGATAACAAAAAAGAGCCCAAAAAAAGAGAAAAAGAGAAATCTGAAGACTTGCATTTTCTGCTTAAGTGAGCCCAAAGCATCTCAGCTTTCATAATTTCCTCTCTTAGTGTAAAGGGAAAAAAAATAGCAGCAGAATATTACATCCCTGAAACCCATACCAGGTTCTGCTGTCATAAAAGCAAAATTTAAAAGCAAACGCTCACATTTCCACCAAGAGACACTAGCTGTAGCAGACACAGGCAGCCAGGGTTCTTCACAGCCTCAGTTCCAGTATCATCTTCTTTTGCTGACCAGGGATCTTTCCCATCTTGGAACACAGACACGTCAGCTGGCTGGACTACCACTGTGAGTGAATACATTTGGAAATGACTGTGCTATCTCAACGCCTTACGAATACATCAAAGTGTGCTACAGGCACAGCTGGGGTTTGTCTCCCTGCCTGCTGCCAGAAGTTCCAGCTTCTTCTCCTCACTCCCTTCATCCATATATTCTCAGTCCTTCCTCCACCCTTCAAAAACAAGCTAAATGGCTTATTATTAATGATCTTTAATTTAATAGCCACACTATTACAGAAAATCTGAAAAGAGATAATTCCAGATGCCAATAATCTGTCCACAGATTCTTCCCTTTTAGTGTCAGATGAGCATGCAAACTATTACTATTATGGTTAAATTCAGTTCTCAGGCAAATAAGAGGCCCTGACTAGAGCTGAGGGATAGTGCTGGCAAGCAAAATGAGAAAGGACGAGGCATTTCAATCCCAAACTTCATACTTAGCAAGTGATATCACTTTGGGTTGCTGGCTGTGTTAGGATTGGTTCAGCAGCCAGGCCTGGGGAGGAACAGGACAGCTTAGCATCAGGGGATTCTGTTCTGGACCAGGCATGGAAATTTTCAGGTCTCCTGTAAAATCTGTTAGCACTAGATTGCAGAAGATTTCCTGTATTCTTTGTGACATGGTTTGTGCTCCAGGCTCTGGAGAATCTTTCTGTCCAAAATGCTTCCCTTGGTGGATTTCCAGTGATGCAGCTGGGAGGCAAACCCGGTCCATCTCACTGGTAACAAAGATTATTGCAGTCTCTTTTAATTCATATTTCCTGTGTTAATGATTTCTTTCCGACAAAGTGCTCTGAGAATTTTTTCTTGCAGCATAAAGAGATAAAAAGCCACCCTCCACTGCTTGGATCTGGATTTTTTGCTGAGACAGAGTGAAGGCAAAAGCAGAAGGTTTTTGTCATTCTGAATTTCTTGGACAGTGGGTTTTTTAGTTTTGTTTTGCTTTTCTCTGTACGGTTGTAGGATACCTTTTACCCATTTGGAATTCAAGTCTCTCTGTTTCCTCTGCTGGTGATCCCGCTGCCTCCAGCTGGGATTCTGCAACACAAAGTATTTACAGAATTAAGTACTGGAACCAGGAGTCTTTAATTGCCTGCAGATGCATCTTTACCCTCTCATCAGCATTAGACAAATGCCTGAACTATGTAAGCTGGTGCAAACTCCAAATCCATCTTAAGTGCCTACACAGACCTCCCTGACACTAATTTTTGTCGGGTTCTAAAGCAGTGAGAATGGTTCTCTGCCCTCAGACATCCTCTGTCTGACCAGTCATGGAGAACAGTGCAGGCAAGCCCTGGAACAGAGGCACATGTTTTAGGAATTGGAGGGGGAAGATCTCCACCCCCCCCAGCATACACAGCTATTTGACACTCATGAGGAGCCTTTGCCATCCATGACCATGGTCCATTCTGGCCCAAATGAGGTTGTCTGTTTGATTATAATCACAGCCATTAAGGGAAGCATTCATAAATTTCCTCTTCTTGTAACCGAGGCTGGCACTGATGTGTAAGCCCCAGAGCTTCCAGGTCAGGTCTGCCTACAGAGCATTCTGTGAGTAGATAAAAAGATGTCAGCACTGGATATGCTGTAGTAACATTGCTGTGGGTTGCTCAGAAACATTGTAAAGTTCGTATTTCATGATCATTAGCCTCAGCAGTGCCCATCTGTTAAGCACTGGTAACAACTGAAGTGTTTCTTAGCAGATGTTCTCCCTGAACAAGTGCCTGCACAGAGTTTGCTGATTTCCTGGATCACAACTGTTTATCCCAAATAACTCTGCAAATAATTGCCAGAGGTCAGTTCAGAGTGAATGTCCTGTTTTCTGTGTTTACACTGGTTAGAGCAGTGCAGAATTGCACCCACTGCACTTTAGCCCTGCTCTCAAACACTGGTACAAACCAAGAAGAGAGTCAGTGGAGTGTAAAACAGATGGAAGTGAGATCAAAATTAATCCTTCCACTTTTACCTCGTAACACTTCATATCACAGATGGGAGCACTGGGATGCAGACAAAATATGACAGGAGGTTACTTGAACATCTGGAGTCTAAACAAATGCTTCTTTATACAAAATAATGTTTAGCAAAAAATGCCTAAGAAATGTGAAAACTGGACCCAATCCTGGTCCCATGGAAGTCGCTGCCAACACTCTTGTTCACGTCAGCAATTCTGCTCTGATGACATTACAAATGTCATGTCTGAGTTACATCCGATGGCAAATGGAATTTTAAAAGCTTTCTCTGAATCTTTCTGGTAGAATTGTCTTTGCCAAAAAAAACTTTGCAAGGATATTTAAGACAGGAGCCAAATATCCAGTATTTGGATTCTCTCTTCAAAGCCACAAATATCTGTGTGGTGTCCAACTCACCACGAGAGCCACTGAGAAATAGGCACTTAATTCTGCTTTGTACCTTTGGAAATGTCTCATCTGATTTAGGTTTTGACATAGCTGTAAAAAGGCCATGGCAGTTTAAGGTAACACTGTTGTCCAAGCATTTGTCGCTGAGCCTCTTGCGGAGAGAAGAGATTCTGTCACAATTACGCAGCTGTGGAACAGAGCACTCGCCATGCTTTAACTGCAACACCAGGCTGCTGCTCAGGGGTGGCATAGGCTGATCTGGTTGGCTTTGCACTGGAGCTAATCAACAGCATTGGATTAACTGAGATGAAATAAAAGAGAATGTCACAGAATTAAGGCTGCTGAATGTTAGAATCTCTGCAAGTGACACTTCTGTTCTCACCCAGACAAGAACATCTACATGGAGCCTCAAAACAAGCTTCTTTGGGAACCTGGTGTTTTCAGTTCAGCTGGGAAAAGATGAGAATAGGATGAGAACAGAAGTTAGTTTGTATAAATTTTTAAGAAAAGATGTTATAATAAAGAAGATCTTTGGATAACACAGGAGGAATCTGGAATTCTTGATATGATTGGAGTGGACAAGCTCTGGGTATACGAGTGTGTGTTTATGGTTTGTGTAATGAAGGACAAATAGGCAGCCCTGCCTCTATCCAACTGGAAATCTGTGTGTGATTAAGGGAGGGAGATGTGCTCCCTTCACCACCATTAAGTAGAGTTCTCCCTTATATCACTGTCATGGACCGGGATCTGATTTAAACCACGTGCTGTAGCCAGTAACCTCAGATAAATCAGCACTTCGTGCCTTTCTAAGGTATTGTCTGTCATTGCAAGGACATTTAACAAACTGCCTGTGTGGGAATTGCTTGTTTAATCTAAAGCAGAAATACAGACATCTTGGGGTGGGAAGGCAGGAGTGAGACCAACAGGTCTCATAACAAATATGTGAAAAGTATTAAAGTAGCCAAGACCTTCCACTGCAGGTGGTGGTCTGCCTGCACATGTAGGAGAGAAGTCCTCTGTATGGAATGTCAGCTACACAGTGCAGGTGTTCATGGCCAGATCACATCAGCCAGGCTCAGTGCTTTCTGCAGGGTAAGGGGCATGCTGACAGAGCTTCCAACAGGTTCACAACATCGTGTGGCACCGTGCTGACCCAGCTGGAAACTGGAGCCTAACCACAGATACCCCAGCTTTGGTGACGGTCACACTGCTCTTTTGGGCGCTCCCGGTATTTTAGTAAGACTGTGCTGATCTTGTAGATCTTTCAGGCTTGGGTGGTTGGTCGAGCTTTTGGTGGGATTGGCTGGGAGATTATACACTTAAAATTCACAGATGTCTTTTTCATTTTGCTGCAGACTTAGATAAAGAAATTTTATGAGATACAGATTTCAGGCAACTTTAGATGAACAGTAATTCCAAGCTGGGATCTCAATCAACTCCTGAGAAGAGCGGGGATACGGCATCATAAGATGTTAGAATAATTTGGTTCAAAAGGGATCTTTGAAGGTCCTAGTCCAAACTCCCTGAAATAAGCAGGGACACCTTCATTTGGATCAGATTGCTCAGAATCCCATCCAACCTGACCCTGAATGTTGCCATCAAGGGATGGGTCGTGTACCACTTCTCAGAGAGTATATACATGTATATATATACATATCTAAAATCAGTGTGGAGAGTTGGGGGGTTTTTGTCTGTTGCCGCTTCAAATGTAAAATCCTCAGCTGTGATCCAAGGGGAGCAGTCGCTTTGTGTTCAGGTGCAGCACAGGGGAGACACGTGCCTGCTCCTCGGACAGCTCCTTCATTGTTCATTCAGATATAACTGTGTCTGTATTTTGCATTTCAGCTGCTGACTATTTTAAGCAACCAAACTTAAGTGTGCTGAAGCCAAAGTGGGTGTCACTAGAATAGACATGCTGTGTACAGTGTGTGCCTGTTGTTAAATGCTGTTAACTGCCCTGGCTGGGCAGCCTGCTGTTCCCTGGTAGGTCTCTGCTGAGATCCCAGCCTTTGCTCCTCTTCTGCAATGGAAACATTTCTCCCTTATTTATTTTTGTGTGAGAAAACATGTTTCCATTTTGAGCCTCTAGATACCACTCGAGTGCCCCCCTGACCTCTCCTCGTGGGCCCAGCCCGTGTAAATGACCAGACAAAGGAATGTGGATGAAGGAAGTGCTATAAAGTAGAAATATTGCTGGCTCGTAAATTCCCTCCAGCACAGCAAGTTTTCAAAATAAACATAGCTACAGTCACATAGGACAGCATAACTCAGCGGTGCAAAATTCATCACTGGCTTTTGCAAAGGAGGGCAGCCTGACACCAAAATTAAACTCCTCCAAGAGTGCTGTCTGCCCTGGCAACAGACCTGCATTACATTTCCATGCAGACTTCACCCAGGTTATTCCCCTCTTCAAAAACAGGCTGAATCCAGGGTGGGAAGATGAACTACAGTTCTTATTCAAGTCACTGGGGTTTGGTGGCCTTCATATCCTCTGAGTGGCTCTTATAAAACTTCACAAGTTTTCATGTTCCTGTGCTGCTCCAGCCTGAGGCATGAGTGTATGGCATCTCCAGTGCTGGGAGTCCAGCCAAGAGTACTGCTGCTGCTGGATGCCAGGGTTGCCCACGTATGTTTGGTGTCTTCCTGCTGCTGGATCTGCTCGGCTGCAGATCACTCTTGCTTCTGCTCCAGTGACACTTCTGTGTCTGTTTATAAGGGCTCAAGATCCCTTACTTCTGAAAACAGATTGTCCAGACACCAGGTAATTTCCAGGTGTTTGAAGAAGCAGCTTAGGCACTGCACAGACTGTTTCTAAGTGCAGTATTCTGGTGTTTGCCATGCTTAAGGAAAGGAAGGTTTCTCCTTGGATTGGGAGTTTTTTGAAGAGGAAGGAGCTTTCTCCTAACCCACTCTGACAGGCAGTGCACAAACGGCCATTTGACAGCTTCCCAGAACCCACACCATGTCAAGAAGAGGGGTCAAACTGAGATTCCTTGAAACAAAATTTTGGTTTTGGAACATAAGTACAAGCACGTAACTTCAGACACCAGTCCCCACTCAGAAGCCTGTCTTAGGGCTCAAAGCGATGGAGTCAACAAGACTGGCAAGCAGACAAAGGCTGTTACTTTTCAACAGTTTTTTGGCTTGACATTGGAGATTTTCAGAAGTTGCATTTGAGGAACTTTTGATGAGCTTGTACTGCTTGTTGAAATATATTCCATTTTGACACAAAACATACTGCCTTTCCACTGAGACCCAGTATCCTCTTGCTCTTCTCCTCTGACTCTGCCATTCTTATCTAAAAATAATTTGGTTTGTTTACTTAGTGAAAAATTGAATGTTTCCAAGGGCACTGAGACTTGTTTCTCTTCACCAAGAGCTCAAATATCTACTGAAAAAGCTTTGATGAGAAATTTTCAATCGGATTCAATGAAAAAAGAGATGGTGGAGGAAATTATGACTTTTTTTTTAAAGCACACAAGAGAGTTCCTTAAGATCAGTTGTGGGAATAAAGAAGAAAGTGGCTGCCTTTGATCTGAAGGGAATCCTGTAGTTTTCCTGAATTCTGCCAGCTGCTCCCATTCTGCACTTCCACTCAGACAAAACCCTACATTATGACTGAGCCTGAAACCAACATAAACAACCCTCTGCCCTTTTACCCCTGCTGTTAGAAGATGGAGTATCAGTAGAGCTGAGAATTTACTCAATACATCTAAATGAAGTGTAACCTTCCAGAGTTAGATGGCACCAGCTAGATAACCCCGTTCAAGTGGAAATAGATGAAGGATGACACTGAAGATTGCATGATGGGGCTGTAGCTGATAGTCCTGCTTGTGACTTCTGTGCTTACTGCACTGGACACGTAAACACCAAAACGTTTGCCCTTGCCAAATCTGGAAAAACTCCCAAAAAGACTAGCTAAAAGTTTTGTCTGTAAGTGGGGGAGAAGAGATTCATCGTGCCATAGACTGCATCATGCAAGAAGAAGTTACTGATAAATGGATGAAGAATAAATGGAGGCCGCAATTAAGAGAAAGTCCTTAATGTTTCAAGCAGGCTTTGAAAGAGTCTGTCAGCAGACTGGATTGAGGAGGTGTGGAATAAGAGGGTTATTTGTGTGATTATGGGATCTGGACTCAGACCAGAAGATCTTTCCTTGTATTGTATAACTTTGGAGTCTACAAACCTTGATGTACTTTTTAACCTACACACTTTTATAGCTTTTAGAAATTAAATGTTTTCTATGAAAATGAGAGAGAGGACCTAGTATTGGCCACAGAGGGAGGCTGAAAGAACTGTCTGATACAATCCACTGTGCAAATGACACAGCCAGCAGGTATTTCTAAGCCCTCACTCCTGAGGACAAGATGTCTTGGGCAGTATCTCCTGAAGGTGCAGGTTCACATGCCCAAGGACACTGGTAGTGCTTACACACCTCTAATGGCTGTGTGGGACCCAGTTCTAGCAGGTGCTTCCAGGGAAGTGGAGCATGTGGGAGGAGTGGGATGAGAAAAAGGAGAGGCAGAGCAGAGGCAGAGCAGGACAATGTGGAGAGAAAAGGAGGTAAAAGGAAGGGAGAAATAGGAAGTTGGAGGAGCAAGAATAAAAAAAAAGTGAAAATGAACTAAGAGTAAAGGTGTGAGGAGAGCAAAGGGAAGGATGAGATGGCGGCAGAGATAAAGAAAAGGGGAGATTAGACAGATGGGCCAGCTGCTGAACGTGCCATAAGCAACCTCTGGGCTTGAAGACAGTGGAAATTAAGGAAGATGACTTCTCTGAGTCAGGTCCTAGTGCAACGACCAGGTAGCTCTCGCTCATCTGTGCTGCTGCTTCCCAGCAGTGTTCTACTTTGGTGCTCTGGGATGTTTTCCCTGATGAGCAAGATCATCCCCTCTCTCTTCCAGCCTCACAGCCCTAGCAGAGTAAATGTTTGGGAAATTCCTATTCCTCTTGTTTTGTAGCATCTGGAGTTAGGGCTGAATAAAGCCCTTCAGGCTGGGAGGTTTTGGAAGGAAGCCCCGCACTCACTGGGCCCTTTGCCAGTGAGTTAATCCTTTCTGTACTGACCCTTCTAGAAGCAGCAGTCCCAGGCCACCAAGAATCTGATAGCCTTGAACTCTCCATGCCTGGAACTGTGCTTGCTGCTTTTTAGTGCTGATCTCTTCCCAGCAACTTTCCCCCAAGGACCCAGGCAGCAAGGCAGGGGCAGTGCAGATCAGCTACATCATTCTGCATTCTCTCAATCAGTGCTCTGGTGCAGCTGTCATTGTGTCAGGACAGAAGATGCTGTGCCATGTGCTTCAGCCACTTTTGTTTCTGTTGCCATTGCCTTGCTCATACGTGCCAGGAACTCAACACTTCCCCACAGATACACCAGATACTCTCCCAGGGCCATTGGCTGTAAGATGCAAATGTCACTGCAACATCCCTGAACCCTTTGCCCCATGCATGGAACTGAATCAGGCTGAGCTTGGGCTGAGCTGAAGGCACAGAGCAGTGAGTGGTGCTGGCTGAGCTCATGTTCAGTGCTGTGCGTTCATGGGGGTTACAGGCAGCACAGGCATGCTGGGGCGATTCACTGCAGTGTGCAAGAGCTGAGCTGTGTGGATGTTTGTCCTGCATCCCATGAGGGACTTGGGGTTGGTTCCGTGGCTTGGAGCAGGTAAATGGAAGGCAGGGAAAATGAGTTATCTCTGGCAACTTCAGAAAGTCTCAGCTTTCACAAGGAGCCGTTGTAGCTGAGGATCACTGCAGCTACAGCAGTAATCTACACCCTTTGAGAGCCTGGGCTTAGCCCTGCCTTTATTACAGACTTCTGAGTAATCCCAAATTCCATAAATAGCTCTTAGTGCCATAGTGCTCCTTGAGCAGCTGTTTTCCAAAGGCCAGAACACTCACACCAGCCAGCTGGACCTGGCAGCACTCATCTGCTGCAAGCAAAATTTGGCCTTCCAGACACTGCTTCACCCCAAATAAAAGGACACTCTTGCAGCCATTGTTCAGAATAACACTGCCTTGGTTCTTCCATCCTTAAAATGGGAATAAAACACCGGGATAGAACCCTCTGTGTGGGATTTGGATGCCTGGGTATAGGCTTCTAATGCTGTTTGGAACAGCACACATGTGCTACATGCCTGTTAGATGGTAAGATGCTTGGAGACACAGATATTCCTGAGATGGCAGCTGGAGGCCAGGCAGGTGCCCCACAGACCTGCAATGAACATATGTCTCCATCCAGGGAACTGGGCCCCCTTTCATAAAGTCTGTGAGGTACTAAGACATCCTCACAAAGAACTCCAATGTCCACACAGAGATGTATTTCATACAGCCAACCCAGCTGATTTCTTCTTCACCTCCGTTGTAGCCAGCTCTCAGGCAGGTTCACTCTCACGGCGCATGTTGGGAGGAGTGCAGAGAAGCATCTGCCACCTGGGTTGTTCTTCCACGAATAAAGGCTAAGCCCAAGGGTTTTTATGACCTCTAAACAACTTACTGTCGCTCCTGCATCCCAGCTGCGGGCAGTCCACCTGGTCAGGGTGTTTGCTTGGGAGGAAAATCTGCCTTCTGAGGGAGGTCTGAAAAGCTTTTGTTTCCACATCAGATCTCCTGTTTGAGAGTGCGTGCAACACCTCCAAGTAATGTAAAAGGGAAAACTACAGCCCCCACAGAACCGATGAGGCTGTAAATCCAGAGAAAATCTTCTTGTGTCATTTACGAGCCAGCACACCAGAGCACACTCTTGTGCAGGGTGGCTTGGTCCAGGCACATTCCTTCTCCTCATTTCCTCAGTTACAAGAGAAGGGGATGTTTGCTGTGGTGTTATTCTGGGAAGAAGGATTGCAAAAATCCAGGATTTATGTTCTTAGATGGGCATACTACAGAAATTAATTTTGTTCTTGACAAGAAGAGCTAGTTGGCTATAATCTGCTAACTTGACATGGGGAGAAACACCATTGTAACCTCACAGATTTAGCATTCTAGGACCACTCTTTCAAGCGTAAAGTCTCTCTTTGCTCTGAATCCCCTGACTTTCTGGTGCCTACTGTTTTAGCAGCTCTACCGTTTGGGCTTTTCCAATGAGGTTATTGATAGGTACTTTATTGCACAAGGATATTGCCATGAGCTCCTGCTGGACAAGGAAGGTGCAATATTAGTCTTGTTTCCAGGTGTTCTTGAATTTATCTTCAGGGCAGACATTTACTATTCTATAAATTCCGACTTCAATTTTTCAGATATTGCAGGAGCTAAAAAAGGCTCTTTATATTCAGGGTGGGGTGGGGAAGGAAGCTGGGATTTGTTTTTTCAGGGAGAACAGTGCAAATTTTTTCAAAAACTAGAGTCGATATCCATAGTTCTTTCTTTCTACTGAAGTTTCTGATTCCCTGCTAAAATCAAATGATGAGAGACCTGCTTGAAACTGCTGAAATCAGTGGGATGTTAGGAGCTTCACATCCTTCTTGGAGCTGAGCCCAGACTCTGGGCTGTGTGCTGGGAGGGCTTGCTGCAGGGAGCTTCAGCCATGCTTGCCCTCCACCCTTGAGCATCTGCTCTTGAGCATGGCTGGAGAGGGGATTCTGAGCTACGCAGACCTTTGATCTGAAATAATATGGCCTTTGTTCTGCTCTCATGCATCTTCCTCTGCATCCTTCGCATCTGTAAATGTCACAGAGCCTGTCAGCTGGCTGTGCTCTGTCAGTGAAGTCCCCCTGCTCTGTAACACACCAAGCTCAGGTCCCACACCAGACCTGCCCCCAAACACCACCGAGGGAGCTGCACCAGGGCAGGATGAGAGCACCAGGCAGACTGGCGTTGGGCACTTTGTTGTATGTGGGGTATGTCCAGCTGCAAAGCTCTAACAGATGTTGACACCTCTGTGCTGTGCATGCTCTATGATGTGGGAGCGGGGCCAAGGATCAGTCCCTCCGCCTGGGATGTTCTGTCAGAGCTTTGTGTACGCGTTAAATTAACACACACCAAAAAAAAGTTGTAGTAAACTATGCTACAGATGCTGGGGAATTGATTGTATGCATGTGTGAAGGGGGTGACTATGCGAAGTTTAAACACCTACTTTGTTCCCTTGCGGGAGACTGACGTTCCTGGAGCTTAGCCTAATGTATATGTCACGTTCTTAGGGCTTAGCTTAATGTACATGCCACAAAACAATAAGAAGGTGCAGGGATTTAAATACATACACGCATTTTGAGCTAGTTCTTTTTCCTGAAAATGTGAGCAGTCACTGTAGATTAGAAGAAATGAAAAACTGATAAATTATCTTCTATACTGCCTTGTTTAGATCTCAGTGTTTTTTACTGAATGAAGCAAGTTCCGAGGAACCAATTCCTGCAGACATACAGTCATGAATATACTGATTTTTCTGAGGTCAGTAACTTTAAGCAACTCCTAAAAATGAGATTACAAGCCCCTGCACAGATGCTTTGTCAAATATTTGCTGTTTGCACAATTGCGTTCCGGTCTGGCGAGTTAAAATCGTGGCTGAACTTGTTGACATGAAATTCAGTCTGTATGGATCCCTTACCTGTATGGTCTTTGTCAGGTTGAAAATAGCATGCAAACTGCTTTTGGTGAGCTGACAAAGACACAAATGCTTAAAAGTATAAAAGCACCTACACATCAGCAAATGTCAGTCCCTGTTTGTGATCTGAGATACAGCAAGAGAAACATTTTTAGGACTTATGATGTAAGACAATGAAATAACATGGGCATTTATCATTTGGTTGTATGGGTCAAAAAGGAAATAGAAACCATCTCCAGAGAGGAATATTGTAAAGTAGTAAATGAGCATAAATAGATTTTTTACGCTCCAGGAGGGAGGATTTAAAAGTAGAGACATTGGGAAAGAAAGGTTTCTGATGGTAAGTCATATTGGACTATAGAAAGACCTCCTGAGGGAAGAAATAGAAGCTGAATCTCTAAAAACTTTTAAGCACCAATTGAACACAATGGCAATAAATCTTCAATCAGAAACAACCCTGCACTCTGAGAAAAATGGACTACATGGCTTTACTGTACTTTTCCATGTCTTGTAACTGAATGACTCTGATGCTCTTTGTGGATGGTTGAAGTTTTATAAGCAGCTGGGGATCCATTAGGTTGAATGACACTGTAGGAAAACCAACTGGTCTTACTCCCTCTGTGTTTCGGTGTGAATGGTGATAATCTCCCGAAACATGTATTCAGGCCCAAAATGCTGAAGCAGAAGAGAGGGAGAGTAGCTACAGCCACAAGACCAGACCTACTCAAAGGAGGAGAAATGGCTAGCGATATTTCTGCTACGATGCTGGTGGAGTGGCAGGTCACAGGTGTGTCCTTTGGGGACTCATTTCTGGCCGAGTGTTTCCCTCTAAGTGAGCAAAGGCTTAGGAGCTGGCTTTGGAAACCGCAGTTATGCAGTCAGCCATTGGCTGTAAGATCCAGGAAAGCTCTGAGTAAAACACCGCTCCAGCCAGTGAGCAGATGATGGCATGTGGTGTGTCCCAATCTCCACACCCCAGTTAGGCCTGGGCCTGTACGACACATGTTCTTGTCGTGTGAGTGACATGTATCTTAAGTGATGTTAATGATTGTTTATTGCAAACTAAACATTTTCTCCGTCTGGCAAATTTGCACAACTAATATCAGAACAGTTCCAGCAAATCAAAGGTTTCCATCACCACAAACAATCCGTTTGCTGGATCCCGCTTCAGTGTGAGATTAACACAGCTCTCTGCCCATAGCCCAGAGAGCAAATCTCTAAACTAGATTTATCTGCCTCATCAGCAGGCAGATCTTCCCTGAATCTGCTGCCCAGGCACTAATGCCTGGCTCTGGGTGCAGAGTATACGAGCCTTTCCCTCACGCATCCTTTTTTTCTCTTGCTCACTTTTTATATTAGCTATTACTCTGGGCTTTTATGTGATGTGACTCTGTGCTTACTCTTGCCTTTTATGTGATGTAACTTTGTGGTTACTCTTGCCTAAAATGGTTATATTCGTGGTTTTAATTGGCTCCGGGACTTTTGCAAAGCAATGCTAAAATAATGGATTTTTTTAAATTATAAAAAGGCACTTATAAAAATTCCAATTTTCAGATTTTTCTGGAATATTTCCAGGAAGGAGGAGGTTAAGAAAAAGGGGGGGAAAGAGAGAAAAAAAAAAAGAAAATGGGAAAGAAAAAGAAGGAAAAAAGAAAAAGAGGAAAAATATAAAGAAGAAGAAAAGGAAAAAGGAAACCACTTTTGAAAATCTAAAGCGAAGTAGAGCTGAAGTGTGAGGAGAGGCTTTCCCCGGTTCTCATCTCAGCCGGAGCGCGCTTTGCAGGCACTAGAGGGCCCCCCAGGACACGCAACCGGCGGCGGCCGCAGCTCGGGATGTCACAGCGGTACCCGGGGTACGGACCCGGCTGTCCGGCCCTGGGCTCGCGCCTGCACTTCGGGTTTAATTGGGATCAGGGATCTGCTTCTGGCGTGGACTTTTTGAAGCCCTATCTCTATTTACTTTGCATCGCAGAGCTGTCTCTGAATGTGTGAAGGAGATTGTTTCAGGATGAAAAAACCTCATAAAATGATCTCCAGAAGGGTAAATAGTCCTCTTGCTAAATAGCAATTCAGTTCTTAGGACAAGATTACAGCTAGGCTGAAGAAAGCCCCTTAAAAGTGAACGGAATTACTGCTTTGCTCTTTAGATCTGTTCTTATTACACCAGGCAAGTTGTTAATATAGACAAAACCCTGGTCTTTGTTGAGGGAGAATGCAGCTGGAAAGTTTGTTTCAGAGTCTGAAAATCCCCAAAGTCTATAGATATTTGGGTTATGGTGTTTTGTTCATGCCTATCTTACATTAAAAGCAAATAATAGAAAAAAAAAATCGCAAGAGACACATGACTCATATTTGATTAGCCAAAAGAAAGCCAGAAAGAAATGAGATGGGTGTTGTAAGGACCCCTGACCACTCTGACCTGAACACTGGGCTAGATCTTTTCCCTGCAGACTCTTAAACTGTTTCAGTTCTAATGCTCTGGTTGTCTGTGCATCCCTTTCCCATGGAGAGAGTATAAAGGCAGAGCTGAGCTCGGCTCTGGCCAGACCTCCCAGGTACCTCCTCTTGCTGGGAATAGGGAACCTTTACTGCTGAGCTCCAGGTTCCTCGCAGTGGCCTGCAAGCTCAGTGAACCTGAACAGTCCAAGCGAAACCCAAGCAAAGCCACACAGTTTGAAACACTCTTGGAATAAAATCCCCTCTGTGGTGTCAGCTTGGTGCTCAAAGGGAGAGGCACAACACAGCGAACTTGGCTCTGTTTTACCCCAAGCTTTCAGGAAACTTCTCACAGTGAGGCCAAGAGCTATGTTCATAACAAAATTTAAACCCAAGCAAAATTTATCACGTTTTGAATTTCTTCATGAAAGGTTAGACCTAATTGGGATGTGCTCTGCTGGGATAAAAGAAGAGATGGAGTCTGCCCTTAAGGGCCAATTTCATATCCACTGAAATCAGATGCAAAACTCCCAGGGAAGCAAGCTTAAACTTTTAAACACCGCTAGAAAAGCAGCTACCACCATTCTCTGTCATTCTAGTTAACCATCTAAAAACAGTTACTCACTTGACCTCTATTTGATCTCTCCCTCTGCCCTCCAAGGAATCTTTCATGGCCAACATACATTATGGATATCTCTGTGTACATGAATGTTGGAGGCTATTTTCCTGCTATGAGAACAAATCTCTTGCAATTCTGTCTGAAATCTGCTTGTTTGAGGAATTTTTTTTTCTGCAGACAAATCCAACAAGTGACTTCTCTTGGTTTATACCGATCTGCTGCAAATACTTCATTACTAAAAATCCTGTTTGCTACACATGCAAAGCATGAGCTTGAAACCCTGCCATGGCAAAAACAAGGGAAAATAGTCTTAGCACTTGAAACAAGAAGGTCAAAGACAGGAGTCAAGATCTTCAAGCCACACTACAGTTGTCCTTTTCTAGCTGCTGCTTGAATGTGCAGCAAGATGGCAAAGCCTTCGCGCTTTCACCTGATTAATAGTCTTGGGGGGAAAAAACATTCTGTAGGTATGTTGCAAGAGTAAGACTACTATTTAAAAAGAGAATTCTTAGGCGAAACACGAATGACAGTAAGGTGGAAGTGACGTAAGGGCATACAGTCAGTAACTAAAGGAAGGATTTTATACTGATGCCTTGGTTTGGTTGGGTTGTTTTTTTGTTTTTGTTGGGGTTTTTTTTAATACTGTAAAGAATTTCAGAGTTAAGTTATGAAGTAATATAAATACATAAAAATATTGAAGCACTTAAAATCTGGAAGTACTCTTAACTCTGCACACTAAGGATACCATGCAGTAGTTAATGTAAATTTTAATGTTTTAGCATCTTTCATTTCCTTCTCATCACAGCATCCTAGTATGAGGAAATAATAATTATAAACATGCTTTAAAAACATACTCTTGAAAAAAAAAAGGGCTGCACCTAGAGATGATATTGAACTGCTGTAGTCATTATTGTGTGGGCTAGCAGATGCCCAGACAGAGAGATAAGGTCAGTTTTGTATCTTTATTGTGCAGTCCAACAGCCTAATAAATATAGATTTCTAAATGTAATTTTCCTTAACTCTAGAACCCAAGGTAATGTATTGTAATGTATTTTACTTGAAATTGTTGAGATGAACTATTAATCCTAACTCCACTTGAACATAAATTCTATGTGAACACCATGGCCATCCAAAAAAGTGATGCATTTGGTTACAGATAGTAAGTTCAAGAAACTTTAAGGAAGATCTCAGTGAAATAGCGTTAGTGAGAACAAGATGGAAACAAGGGTACTATTTTCCAAACTAAGGACGTTCAATTTAATTCTTGACTCACACAAAATTTTCTTAATAATAAGTTGTGCTGGCCAGAAATAGCTTGTTTTAGGCATAATCTGTGGGAATTTAAAACAGCTTCAGATAATAATGATTTCATTGCTGGGTTATGCCAGTCTAAAATTCTAAGTAACAGAAATGTTGCCATCTCCTCATTTAAGAGGAAATGTAATTTGATACAAACACACTAAAAATTTGGAATATTGTATTATTAAAAAAGGCTGTCTCGAGCTGTGTTGAAATCAACAGTAGTTCTATTTAAGGTTTCTGAATTCATCCTTTCTTTGTTAGCATTCAGATAAAAGATTGGATTTACTGGCTATTATGGAGTTCTGGCTGCAGCTGGTTGGGGGAGAGGGGGGAGAGAGATATTCAGCCATCCAGATCATCAAGGGGTGTTGGCTGGGTTTTTTGAGCATTCAGATAAACACTGGTCAATTCTCTGGGAGTTAACATCAAGTTGAAACGAACTTTTCAAGGAATTTAACACTTGGCAAGCCATGACTTTTCTTTTACGTGTTCGATTCGTTCAGATCTCCCTGAGTTCTTAGTTCTAGTTTGGGGTGAGGAGTAAACCATGAGACTTCCATTGAGGAGGTTTTCTTGTTTTGTTTTATTTTGTTTTGTTACTCTGTTGCTGGTTAAATCTTAAGCTCGCAGTTGTTGTACCGTAGGCAGCAGTTTGCCCTTTATAGGAAGAAAACCAAAAATCGTTGTTCAATCGCTCGGAGTTCATTCCGGTTGAGCTCGGTTGTTTCCTGGAGATCTCGCCTGCACCCAGGGGCAGGATGGCAGCGGTGCAGCCGCGGTGCCGGGCTGCGGGCGGTGCGGGCTCCCGTCCCTCGCTGTGCCCGCGCCCCGCTCTGCTCGGTTACGCTCCGACCCAACACTTCCCCTCCTCTCGGGGATACGGCCGGGCACGTCCTGTGCTGCTCGGGGCAATCGCCCAGGCAGAATGACCCCGCAGCCCGCCCGGGTGTCCGCTCTGTGCGCGGTGGGGAGCGCACCTGTGGGTGCGTGGCTGGGCACGCGTGACGGGTAGGGACACAGCGCGGCTCGCCCGGCAGCCGTCGGAGCGGGGGTCCCGCATGGCGGGGTGGCCCGTGCCAAGCTCCCGGGGACTTTATAAAGCACCAGGACCCCCCCCCTCCCCTTCCCTNCCCCCCCCTCCCCTTCCCTGCCCCGCCGGAATCCCCCTCCCCGGCTGGCTGTGGGGAGTCGGGGAGGATGTCCCAGTCCTCCCGTCCCGTTCTACTGGGAGACTTGATCTCCCGTGCAGAGGCGGCTGTGGCGGAGGGGGAAGGCAGACGAGGCGCAGGGAGACCGAGGCATCCTCCTGCCTTGTTGCCGGTGCACTCAGCTATCCTAAGGTGCAGAGGGAGCCCTTTCATCTCCGTGCTGGGACTCTTCGACTCGGCACCGAAGGTCTGTCCAGACATTTCCTAGAACCCGATTGGTTTTCACCTTCAGTGACAGCATGCCTGCATGTCTCGGGATGCCGAGGGAGGACTGCTACAAAGGTTTGGCTCTGATTCCATTCCGCATTTAGCCAGTCTCTTTGATTAGATCCTTGAGGTGTTTCTCTCTGTGGCAATAAAAACAGCAAAGTTGTTGCTTTCAGTATTATTACTCTGAGTAATTGTGACTCTAAGTGTGGTGTGGACATAACAGTGTCTCTGCTAAGTGCAGTGGGGATGTCCTCGTGTGCCAGTGGGAACACTGGTGGGACAGCAGCCCTCCTAGCAGTGTTTGCAATTACGATAAGCTTCTCCCATCCCTGCAGAGTGTCACAGCTGTCACGGCAGCAGTAGCCAGGCTCGCAGCACTGGTTACAATTATTGGTCCCTTCAGTGCATCAGGTTTGTATTGTGCTACCTCACCTAGAAGAAAGGAGCAGATCTGGGAGCAAGATCAGCCTAAACAAATTCAGTGCTCCTTGGTAAGAAGAGACCAAGAAATGCTAGTAACT
Source organism: Oreocharis arfaki (assembly GCA_013398015.1). Lineage (NCBI taxonomy): Eukaryota > Metazoa > Chordata > Aves > Passeriformes > Paramythiidae > Oreocharis > Oreocharis arfaki. The sequence goes on from VZRR01000316.1 coordinate 332,263, forward strand.
AGATTTAGGGAGCTGGATGTGTGTCTCTGTCAGACAGGGATCCTGTTCACCACCAAGCATCACTGCAAGCATTTCTCCTGGCCTTTAGAAACCATCTTCTCACAGTGAAACAGCTGCAGGTTAGCACAGATGCAATGTTTAGACTCCTGTGTCCAGGAGTGGGCTGTGGCTGAGAGAATTAGCAGTATGCAGGGTACAAAACAACCGTGCTGGTGCTTCTGGTGTCATCGTGAACCTGTCCTTTAAACAGCTCCACACCAGGATTAGCTGTACCCACTCGACCCCGCACTGGCCCAGCCGAAGGTGCCTGTTTTAAATGCGGATGAGGAATGCAAATTCAATCAAAGCTTCGAAGTTTATTTAAAGTTTTTAATGGCAACAAACAGGGCCCCGTGGGCTTGGGCTGCAGACAGCGAGGACATGCTTAAGTCAATTACATTTGGCAATACTGTAATAGCTGAGGGCAAGTGACACCCCTGGGCTTCCGGGCTCTGCAGGGCTACCAGGGCTTTCAGCCGAGGTGCCAGGGAGCCCAGTGGCATCTGCAATACAAAGGAGGTGGAATGTTGGCAGCAAATGTACCACTGGGTTCATTTAATATGGGGAAGAGGTGGTGTTTAGGGCCAAACACGCAGAGGCAAAAAATGAAAGCCTCTCTCTCCTCTCTCTCTCTGCCTTGTCTCCCCTCAAACACCCACATAAACCTCTGGAAAGATGCTTCGTATGAGGCGCTGTACCCGATGCCCGGAGTGCCAGTGTAAATCTAGATTCGCACCCACGAGAGTGAGGGGGAAGTTTTCTTCTCTCCCCGGTGTGAACACTTATGGGATGCGTCCTCCACCCCTGTCCGGGTTCCAGCAGCTCTGGTTCAGGAGCAGCGGGGCCAGGGTGCCCAGAAAGGGCCGGGGCTGGCACAGTTCGGTGAGGAAACAACTTTCTTGCCCCAGCTGGGGATGGAAGGGGTGACGGTGATGCCGCAGCCCCGAACCGCCGGTCCCCCAGGGGGCTCGGAGCACGGAGCTGTGGGGCAGGCGCTGTGCCTGGGGGGAGGCTGCCGGGCTGACGGAGCGGAGCGAGGAGCCCTCGCTTTTTTGGTTCCTTTCCAACCATTTTTAGCAGAGGAAGGATGTAATAACATGCCATGGGCAATAAATCACAGTCTAGCTACTCCCCCGGCTCTACTTCCCCCGCCCCCGGCCCCTCTATAGCGGGAGGGGCGGAGGGGCCGCCAGCAGAGCGTCGCGGCCGCCGGGACGAGCAGAGCAGCGTCTGCCCGCGTCCTCCAGCCGCCCCAGCATGGACCTCCGCGCCCTGGCGCTGCTGGCCTTCGCCCTGGCCGTCATCTCCCTCTCGGAGGGTAAGTGAGCTGCGGGGCACCGCCGCTAGCACCGCTCCTGCTGGGAGCCCGGCCGAGAGCGATGGTCCCGCAGAAATCCCCGCTCTTCCCCCCTCGCCTCGCAGCTGCACCGCTCTCCCGGCTCGGGCTCTGGCCGCGGCTTAGATGCGTCTGGCGAGCCCGAGCGATGGCTGTGCTGAGCTGGAAGCAGGCAAGCTCCCATTCCTCCCTCTCCTCCATCCCTCCCTGGCGTTTTTCAAAGAGCTGGCCAAAGCGGTCCTCTCTGCCAAACTCGCCCAGATTGAAGTCGTCTGGGGGAAGACTTTCAACAGCGCTCGGTCTGCGGGGAGGTGGTTTGGCTGCAAAATATGCATATCGCCTTTCCCTCTAACAAAAAAACCCCAACCCAAAAAGTTACCAGAAATTAGAAACAGGAGGTTGTTCGGTTCCTCTTCTGTCCTCTGTCGTGATTTATCTTTCCTCAATCAGGGCAGAGCTGAGCCAAAGCGGTCACTCGGCAGGAATTTACCGCACCCCCGGCGCGGGTGCACGGGGAGGTTTCGGGGGCGCAGGGGGACCTGCCGTGCCGGGAGGTCCGGGGCATCGCGGGCTGTCTGCAGTCACTGCAGCCCCGTCTCACAGCCCGCCCGCCCCACGCCGGTCCCCGCCGTCCCGCGTGTCGCCTCCGGAGCGCGGTCGCAGCGACAGCTGACAGGCTTGCTATGCCAGCTGCGCTCTGTGGAAGCCTCCGCGTTCGGAGAGCCCCGGAGACCGCGGCAATCCGCGCTTCTTGTCCCGCACCTCGCGGAGAGCCCTGGGCTCCGGGCTTCCGGGGAGCGCGCACCGCGCGGGGCACCCGCATTCCCCACGCGTGGCGGGGCGAGGGTTCTGTCCGCAACCTCTGGGCATCCTCCGGACGCTCCTCTTGCGGCTGGCTTCTCACCTGGCAGAGACTAGCCACCTCCAGTCCCTTCGTCGAAACCGCTCTGTCTGGGTAAGGAGCGCCCTTTCAAATCTCCACTCCCGCCCTATTCTCCCATTCTGGCGAACGAAACTTGAGTGCTCCCCACCAAGGAGGCAGAGGATGCCCTCCAGTGCCCTCCTTGTTTAGCCTGAGAGAGTTAATTTTTCCCGAAAATTTCCCCGATGTCCTTCCGCACAACGGCCCCGTCCCGCTGGCACACGGAGCCGGCACTGCCCTGGAGACACTCCAACGTCCCAGGCAGGTGGCTCCGGCCCCCGCCGCGTTCGCCATATCCACCACCCTGGGGCTGCGGGCTGGGAAGCGAGAGCGGCAGGTAGCGAAGGCAGACCGGGGCGACCACAGGAGGCAGTGCTAGCTCCGGCCGTTGGCCGCCACCATCACCAGCTCTCGAGCGGATGGGCCGCCGGTGCCTGGGTACCTGAGCGGGCTTCCCTCGTCTCTGCAGGCGAGTGCGGGTCTGCAGGCGCGGGAGGAAGGGGCCGGGGCTCGGGGGCTCTCCTCCCGCTTACCTTCCTGCGGCAGCACTCTGCTCAAGGCTGGGAGGTCGGCAGGGCTGCCCGGCTGCAGCTCGGTTCGCCCCCAGCGCGGTGGCAGCGGGTGTCTTATGGCGGGATGAGCGTGCGGGGACCTGGCTACCTAAGGAAGGAAACGGCTCACAAGGGCTGGAGAAAAACTAGTGTAATGAAAGTGACCCCACCGTCTCGCGGTGTAAAGGGTGGAGATTTTTGCCAATTTTGCATGTCGTGTGGTGCTCTCAGCCCTGATGCAGATGAAGGCTCGCAGGGGTACCTTGTAATGGGGGGCAGGTGAGCTTGGAATTCTTCTTAGTCACCTGGTAAAGCTGTGTATGTCTATCCCAGCCTCACTTTCCAGGGAAATAGAGCTTTTCTACACTTTTAAAAGTTATCAATCATCTCCTGATAATGACAAATGCACCCTAGGCTGAACAAAAGTAAAATGATGCTTCCATCGAATGTTTTGTCTCTCCGTGTCCAGCCTGCTTGCCTGGATGTAGCTTCTCTCTCCGTTCAAGCATCCATACCTTCCTAGTCCACCCAGTAAGTTGCTGCTGATAACTTTGCAGCAGGACTGGCAACTCACTTCTTCCCATACTGTCCAGTTTCAGTGTGGGTGAAGAGGAGCAGATCCCTGCGGGATGAAATAGGTATTGTCCAACACTGACAAGTGGCCACTCTGTGAGAGCATTTTGTGTGTGCTTTGTCTCTAGAGAGAATTTGTCAGCAAAAGTGGGTGCAGAGAGCCAACAAAACTGAGCTTGAGTTAGAAAACAATGAAACTATTTATAGTTAAAAACACCCCAAAACACGAAACCCCCAAACCCCTTCAAACTCTACTAGTCGAAGCCAAAAGAGATGTTCTCTTTTTGTCTAAGTAAAATTAGGTTGAAGGAATGACATTGAGATGTCAAATTAGCATCTGACTGTTCTGTGAGTTTTAACTCTATTCAGCCATTTTAACCAAGTGTGCCAGACAGATAAAGGTCTCAAAAGCTTCGTGTGCCATCAATTATATGTTTTCATGTGATAAGGCAATTAACAGGCTGTATTAATCTGCCATACTGAGAGAATGGTTTCAGCTTGTGCTCAGCACTTTTTAGACATCTGAGAACTCGCAGTACAAATTGGTAGATTAATTAATCAGCTAGATCAGCTCTAATGTACATGCAACAATATGTTTTAAATTTTAAAAGGAGATAAGGAGTGTGTTTGTCAGCCTCAGAGTAAGACCAGAAATGTTCTCTTCCTAGATTATGGCCTCCAAACGGCCCCTTTGCTCTCCTACTTTTGGAAGGCAGGGGTTCATGTGTTGGAAGATGCCACATGTACTAGTTTTTCCTGGTTTTCAACCTTACTGAGAGCACAGCGAGACATGGGGCAGCAGCAGGAGTTACTGATTCCCTGTTGGTGATACAGAGAGCTGACCCAGTCCGTGCCTGTGCTGCCACTCCCTGGTGCTCGGTGCCTGCTCCTGATCACCAAGACAGGCGCACAGAAATACTAAAGGGATTCTTGTGCTAGGAGGGGATTTGTCATTGCATCTCACCCTGGTGTGACAGAACACAGAATACTGGGGCTTCCCCTCTTCCTTGCTGTGCCAGATGCTTTTTCTCGGGCAAGAAACAACTTTGGGACTTACAGACAGGTTTAGTCATGGTTAAACTTTCTTTGCTCCTGATTTCAAGAGGTATGGGATTGAAAATCCCTTCTCGAGTCTGAGAGAGGACAGGATTGCATTATCAAATCACGGATCTGAACAGTTCATCTCTTGCATGTTGTTTAAGTTAAAGCTGGCTTAAACTTGGTTGAGACAGGCTTGCAGAGACACTATTACTGCAGCTGTGCTGAGTGGTGTTGTATGACTGCATTCAGTTTCAGCCTCCCTTTCCAATACAAACTCACAGATGTGTAGCTGTCAGGCACAGATTTGCAGTGGGAAATCCTAGTGCCTTCCTCACTCCTTTCCACATTAGCACGAGCCAGGCTAATCCATGCTCTCAAGGCTCACCCTGTAGCTCTCCTTCCTCCTCCCTCTGCAGATTATTAACTCATAGGCAGAATCACTGTTTGGACTGCTATAAAACTGATAGAAAAGTCCTTCAATTTTGTTAACTTATGGTCCAGATTTTGGTGTAAATCAGGAGAAGCTCTGCTCCCACTGATTAATTCCTCTCCTGTGGGGTCTGATTCTGGCTTATCTCTTGATAGAAACACACCGGATAAGAGGGGGCTTCCCTCCTCAGGACAGGACAATTTCACCCTGTTGTCTGTGGTTATATGTGCTAGAGACAGGCATCAATAAATGTGCGATATATGTAGATCAGCTGCACTTGAAAACCTGTCTCTTTTCTCACCTTCCTAGACAGCTGTTTAGGAATTCCAAGCCCTTCCCTGCTCTTTAGCTCCCCATTTGCCTTTAAAGGGAACTGGTTTTGGATGCCGCAAGTATTCCTGTGTGACTAAACAAAACAGGGTGGCAGATTGCCATGTGGGATCTCAAGCCCTGTCAGATATAGATCTGACCATCTACAGCATGAGCCAGATTTTAGGGGTTAGGTGTATGAATTTAATTCCTCCCAGAGGCTGAAAACTGCCCCGCTGGGAAATTCTTTCAAATCTTAGGCATCTCTTAGACTTCCAGGCAAGGCTTCTGTGTTTGTATTTTATTGTGCATGGAACTTTCACACTTACAGTCCGAGTGAAGACCTTACATACGGGCACTTCATTGCCAGTGATTAGGTTGTCCCATAGAAAAATCGGGTAGCAGAGGCTGTGGGTGGGCGCCAGGCTGCTTTTCTCAGTCCTGCATTCACATACATAGCAGATTTTTGGCCTAGGGGGTTAAACTTAATTCTGTCCCTAGTGATACCAGTGACAGAACTCTCATCCAGTCTGGTGGCCCCCGAATAGTGTACTGAGGACGCCCTGGCTGATGACTGGCTCCTCGATTGCCTTACTCACCCGCAGGCTAGAAATTCAAAAGGCTGCAAGTGTCTTATGTGAAACCGCTGGGATCTCGCTTCTCGGAGCTGCACCTTCTTGTGCGGGTACCTCTGCTGGGAGTCAGGGCTGGCTGCGGTGGGGAAAGGTCAGCTGGGCCCTGGGAACGCCTGCAAAAACAGAGCTTTTCTGTAGCCACTAAGTCCCCTGTGAAAAGCCTGCACCTGAGCCGAGCCGTTTTGATCTGAACTCCCTGGAATTTATCGCTTTCTTCTGGCTACCTTCTAATTTGGCCTCGGGTCAAAATCGTTTGAGTAGAACAACACCGAGGACAAGTGCCCCCTCTTTTGGCCTTTATCTTGTCTAATTACCAGGAGCATCCCTGCACAATGGAGCGGCTCCTTATTCTAATCTCCTCGATTTTACTTATCTCCATTTTCTCTCCCTCTTCTTTTGTCTTCCAAAATCCCACGCACCCTGATTGAAAGGCTGGGCACTGAGCTGAAGGGATTGTGCTCTGAGCTGTGGGCAAATGCTCTCCCAAAGGTACAGCTTTTCTACTGCTTTTTTTTTTTTTCACCTGCGTATTTGGAGGGAATTTCTTTCTGTGAGTCCTGACCGGTGGATCTGTGCTGCTGACCGGCAGCAGGAGGTAACGTGTCCTTTCCCTCCCTTTGTCCCGCAGAGAAGCCCGTCAGCCTGACTTACCGATGTCCCTGTCGATTCTACGAGAGCAACGTGGCAAGAGCCAATATTAAGCACCTCAAAATCCTCTCCACACCCAACTGCTCACTTCAGATTGTGTAAGTCTCTTGCTCTTTTCAGCTGGGTGCAAATCGCGGGTGTCAAAAAGAAGGGTCACAGAGCTGGTGCCTGGTTCAACTACCAAGTTGAATTCCAGTCTGTCTCACGCCATGACCCCCAGTTCATCTCTTCACCTCGTGTCAGATACAGCTGGAGCCTGCTTTACCCCCCATAAGGGAGCCCAGCTGGTTGTTTCCCAGCCATGTTCTCTGGGATCTCCTTGTTACTGTGCGATCCCATGTCTTGCTCCCCCGTGGGTATGTGAGCAGGAATGTCAGACAGGCTGTCCATTGCCTTGGATGTGAAGCTTCACACCTTGAGATAAAACTTTACAGCGGTTTGAGTCTTCTAATGGGTCACTTCTCCACAGAGTGGAGCTAAATAAGAGGAAATCCTGTATTTCATGTATCCTCCACAGGAGGTACAGACCCTAAACACGTGATGGCCTAATCTAGGGATGCTTACCAGGCAGGGACTGGCTCAGTAAGTCGCAGCAGAACAGAAAGATGGGTTCCCAGTGGAAAATAACTTCTTTATGTTTTGCTGGAAAAACAACCCTGATTTTCAGGAAACACTGGGATTGTGTTTGTTTGTTAGTTTGTCTTTGTAGATTTGCGTGTGTATGTTTTAGGAAGGCCTTTTTTGTTCACTTCTTCATGTGCGACCCCCTCCCTCCACTCCCAAAATTCGAAACCTTCTGAAGAAAAAAAAATAGCGTTCATCTTTTCGTTGCAAGGGAGCCTTACTACTCTTGGCTTCCGTTAGCCTCTTTAAGAGGGTGTCAGACACTAGATTTGGTTTCTGTGCACTGATCTCATTACTAGTTCTGTCTTTGACCCATATTTTGAGCCCTTCCTCTTGCAACTCAAATGCTGTAAAAATCAATTTTTGTCATCCAAAACATTTTTGCACACAAAAAACTTCATGAGATTGCTCAGGAATGTACGTGAGTGTGCATCCATTCATGAACCAGCTTTTATTCATACTTTTTTTCTGTTTTAAACTACTCTGTGTAGATCATACACATTTTATCATGAGCTTCTTCCTTGGGATTTGGTGGAGGACAGTGAGAAAAATGTAAGCCTCAGCTGAGAAATAACTTCCTTTCAGAAAAATGTCAAAACCAGCTGTGACTAACTCCAGCCTCTACCTATAAACAATTTTGGCAGCAAGCATCCAAAGCGCAGCAGTGCATGGATTTGTGCTCTGGGACTGTCAGCGGATGTCATAAGGGTCCCAGTGCTAAGGCTTTTTAGAGGATTTGGAATTTTCTGGAGTAGTTTCAAGAAAATGACAGCATTTAAGATAGGATAGAGTATATATTTATCTCTTAATTAACACAGGATTATAGTAATTAGAGATAAATAAGAGCATGAAATGCAGGAACAGAAACAACTCACATTCTTGCCCATTCCTGACCAAAATGTGTTCGACTGTGGTACACAAAACATACGAACCTATAGTTTACCCTCTTTTTGTTACTTTGGAAAGTACGGTACTCAAAAACATCTCCCCAAATACCCTTGAAACAGCATGAGTTCAAACTAGGTCTTTATTGGAACAGAAGATGAAGTTAATCAAAACTAACACATGAATTTCTCATCTTGAATCATTTTAAGCATTAAACAGTGAAGGTCCAAATAAATTAAAAGCTGCCATTTTCAGGAATAGAGAATGTATGTGAAACATATAATTGCTAGAAGATATTCTGTGGGTTTTGTTGCTTGGGGTTTTTTTGTGCAAGTACATTTTCCTTTTTGGTTAAGGGGAGTTATACCTGAAAAAAAGCCTGAGAGCAGGCTTTTGTCTTTCATTCTATTGGAAATCATCTCTCCAAATCCAGTGAACTCCTCCGTCAATGTTTACTTCTACAAAGCCCACACGAGATTCCTTGCTTTTCAGTACAGGGAAATGAGCGTTTTTAGCAAGTAGGCACCTAAACCAGTCTAGGTTAAACACTCCATACAATTGCCTATGTCTCTTCCATGACTGCACAAGGAGCAGGGGCTAGCAGACTCAGAAATACATGCCTGAACAACTCAGTGTCTCAGTATTAGGTGAGACGTAATATTAGGTGAGAGGAATTGTATTGAATGTGGCTGGAGACTGGTTACGTGTGCTTTTGCTTCTGTATCCTGTGAGGTCAGCTCAAGAGTTCCCAGGCACTGCTAACATCAGCAAATCCATTCTTACTCTGTTGGTATCACTTAGCTGGAAATGCTCCAGCTTGGCAGTGCTGTAGGGGAAATATGAATTAGGCCCATTCATCTCTTTACTGGCGCAGGGGTTGCAAGACGGATCCTTGATGTGTTTATGTTACAACTGTGTTGTTGCATAACTTCAGACCAAGGAGCCTTTTTGACCTGTTATTTCTTACGCCATCGTTTCATGTTGTGCAGATTTCACTCTATAAAGTGAGGAACATTATGGCTTCCATCCAGAAAATGTTTAAACAAGTAGTGAACTTTTTCTTACGGGCACTTCCACAGCATTGCTGTTCTTTGCACTTTCCCAAGGCAGGCAGGCTGTTTAGAGAGAAATTTTGGAGTGGCTGGGGAAGAGGCAGGGTGCTGCAGGGAGTGTGGGAGATAACAGCTCTCAAGAGGTCCTGAGATCCCTGGAAGGTGAGACCTGCTGATGAAAAGCTATGTGTCTTGCTTCTGAATGAGAGATGCAGATAGCCCAAATGTCAAATTCACAAGAATTCAAATTAGCTGAACAGTTTGGTGTGGGGAGTGCAGTTTGGACATCCAGGAGAAACCCCTCAGGAGGTTTCTGCCTTTGTTTCCAATGCTGAGTGAATGAGGGGAAACTTGCCTCTGGCATTATGACACTTTCAGTTGTGCTCCTCCCTGCAACCTGTTAATTCAGTCTTGTATAAAACAAAAAGCTTACAAGTGACCACAGTCTTTCTTTCAGAACATCTGAGAGGTGTTTGTCCTCAAAAGATGTGAATCTTCAGTTTTGGGTTGAATCTAAAAGCTGTTCTTAATCAATTCCTTGCAAAAATTACCTATATTTACCGTGTCAGCATTTCCAAAGGAAGTTTTTGTGTTGTTGGCACTGGACTCCTTAACAGTCCAGGTGTGAATTGGAAGTCTTAGATTCAAATTCTGTGTCTGTTCCGCTCTCACGATTCCCAGGACAGACCACGAGAGCCTGGCAAAGGAGACAGATGGTTTCCAAACCAGGGATGTTTCTAACGAGTGACTCAAGGACGGAAGAAATAGCCCATCCTCTTCATGGGTTAACCGAGAGCAGCACTGGCACCCAAGGAAAATAAGGCACAGGGGTGGGGGATGGGTGTGGGATGAGGAGCCTTGCGCCCCAGACTCACTCTGACTTTTCTCCTTTGGCAGTGCAAGGCTTAAGAGCAACAGCAAGCAAGTGTGCATCGATCCCAAGTTAAAGTGGATCCAGGAATATCTGGAGAAGGCTTTAAACAAGTAAGGCAAGAGACAAATGGACTTAACAGCTAACATCCTGACTTATTAAAGGGTAGAACATTAAGGGCTGGCTTTTACCATGTGGACAAAGTACTTGTGGAATCAGATACTGTTTCAAAGAAGGGTTTGGAGTTGACCTAATTTGTATTAAAACATTTTCTAATATATCCTAGATGTTAAACTAAGAATTTTGCCAGGTTTGGGGCAAAATTTATGCTGATGAGTATGTTCTGGGGTCCTGAACTCATTCTCTTTTTTAAAAAAGCTGTTCTCCCAAGGAAAATGCTTCCTCTGTGCCCCCTCTCCCCCAAACCAAACTACAATTACTTCAGAATCTATATCGTTCTGGTGTCTTTGGAGCCCCTTCTCCGTGTTACACTGGGTGTCTGCTTGCACAGGCAGCTGAGGCCTAGGGATTCTCGGTGCTAAAAATTGTTTGTCTGTTCCATGCCCAATGTGGAATGCTGTTGATGTCAGCCAAGGAGAGATGTGCTACCACGAATAAGCCTTTCTGATAAGAGTAGGGGAAAACCAGCTCAACTTGGCAAATTCTGACTTTTTAAATCTGTTTTTATTCCCCGTGTCTACTTTGAGGTGGACTCAGCCCACCTCTGTTCAATTTTGTGCTGAAAAGAGCAGCACAGAGCACATTTTTGTGCTGAACTGCGGGGGAGGGCTCCAGCCTTCCAGCACTGGAAGATGGTACATACCAAATGATGTACAGAGCATTCCCTTGCTTGCCTGGGGCCCTGGGCTGTGGTTGATACAGCAGCAGCATTTTGGCCAGCAAGCCTACCTGTGCACTCAGTATCCCTGCCACCCTTGCCATCACATTCCCACCCCACAGTAACTGTGCTGTAACCCTGCTGAACCTTGTCCCCCCTGCATCTGTAGGGTGAAGGCAGGGCTGGAATCCAATCATTTGCAGAAACATTGCATTATTGGGGAAGGTATGGCCCCAGGGCAGATGGGAGGCACAGGTACCTGAATGCCCTCCACTGTTTGCTTTGTAAATGCATTTGCTAAACAAGGGGTGGAGTTAAAAACAAGACAATTCTTTGCTCCCCTGTGTTTTTACAACAAGCAAGGGGAAAAATGCCACCAGAAGTAGAGAGATTTCTCCATGTGTCCCTTTTGGGGGCTGTACTGGGGCCAAGAGTCAGGAGGAAGAAGGAAGGAAGCCAGCTAACAAAGTCAATGTGATTCCAGCCCTGACAGCTCTTCCCATCTCATCTGATGCTCAGTGCCTTCTTTGCTGCCAGCACTCAGCCCTTTTGTCCTTTGGACAAATTCTCTGCAGAGGTAATCCAGGTTAATGCTGCCAGGATGGCTTTGGATTTAGGCGCTACTGAACCTAAGAGCAGGATACGGCCCATGCTGACTATCCTAGGGACCTGAGCTACTTTATTTTACAATTTGGAAAAATCCTCAAGCTCCTGCTTAAGTTTCTGCTTGCTATCATCCCCAAACTGACACTTAGGAGGCATTTTAGAAATCTACAAGGTTGGGCAAACATGATTATGTGCCTGTCTGACCTAGGGGAGCAACTCAGCTGGAACATGTTCTGCTCTCACTTCCACTAGTGAAGATCTGAGACCAGCTCTGCTGAAACCAGTGAGTCTGCCTGATCTCCAGCCAGATTCTGGGTTTTGGTTACCAAATGCTAATACAGAAACAATTCTGCCAATTTGGTGGATTCATCCTGGTTTACACTGGGCAGCAAGAGAGAATTAGGTCCCAGCTCTATGAAATAAGATGACAGAAAGCATATATCTCCATCACCTAATCCTGTAATCATGGCATTGTGTTCATTTTCCGACTCGTAATGCTAGCACCAGTGGCATTTTCATGCTCCACAGACTGTCAGGGCTCTGTCTCTAGCATTTTCACAAGGCATGTTTTTGATATATTTTAGTGCACAGCTTTGACTTCTTCAGTGAAATGTACTTTGGAATATATTTATAGCGCATCAAACAATTCATGTATTTGAATTGGAGCCATATGAATGTTGGTAGTTTAAAACACCGATATCCCTCTAAACTACTAACAGCTTGTAAAATGAATCTATATAGATCTATAAATGTTAATGTAGCTATCAGTTTCAATCAGCCATATATTATATTTTTTCACTTGTACCGAAATTGTATGAAATGTGACATTACCCTATATGCACTAGCAATAAAATGGCTAATTGTTTCATGTTATGAAAACCCAATTGTACATGGGAATTTATTTTTCTGGAATAAAATCAATACGTTTTGTAGAAAGGGCTCTTGTAATTGCTTAAGTAGAATCCAAACTGTGAAGACATCTTAATCTATATCAGTATTTCAATATGAGAATATCGTCAGTGTTATAATCTGCAGCTAAGGGCAAGGAAAAGTTCCTAGAATAGTAGTCCAATACAGCTAAATATGAAACCAGAAATGGTTTTTGCTAGGTAATTATTTTGCTCACTAATTCTGCTTAGCATTTATTATTGCTTTACCTTCATCACATCTCCATGTAATATACACATGAGACATCAATAAAACACATTCAGGCTGACAGGAATCCAAATTCCTTAACTGGCTTTTAAAATCATTTTGCAGCTGCTGTGGCCAACATCATTCAACATTCATCCATTTTATAGACATGGGGCAAATCAGTCCTTCCTTGAAATAGCTAACAAATCCTTTATCACTTCCACACAATCCAGTCATAATTTACGGTACGGTGACTCCCTTTCCCTCCTTCCTTTGTACAAGGAAATGCAAAATCAGGCCTTTACAGAGTTAACAGAGCCCATCTTCTCTGCTGTCATGTTGATATAGTCCCACTTCAGAACTTCCCTCACTTCAAGATGCTGGAGTCCATTAAGCTTAGTGGCTACTGCAGACCCACAGGAGAGATCCGATGGATCTGGAGAAGATAACAAAGTCACATGGGAAAAATCTTTCCATTAAGCCAGCTGGGAGAAAGGAAAAGAAACCCTGAATGTGTAGGGGCTGGCTGTGTTGGTAGCCAAGCCCTGCTGCTGCCTTCCAAACCCTGGTGTGGCAGCTCTTCCTAATTTCTGACCTAATTTGTAAATAATGGTTGAAGTACAAGATGCCCTAACAAAAACCTCCCAGTACTCCACCAAGCATGTGCTGGGTCAAGGCCCCACACGAAGGGGGGCAATGTAGGTGATTATCTTTACAGCCTTGTTTTAAGGTACCACAAATCCCCTCAGAGTAGCCACTGGTTCCTGCTGATGCCAGCAGGAATGCTGGGTGGGAAGCCAGAAATGTAACCCCCTTCTCCTTCCACTGCACCTCAGGGGGAACTGTTTGGATGGTGAAGCTGCTGGCTGAGAAGCTCTGGAAGGCATTTGGGGAGGCTTTGGTATTTTGGATACAGCCAGAAAGGGCTGTTCTGGCTTCAGAGTTTGCAAATGCTCTTCCACCAGGACACTTTACTTGTCTAGCATTCCTCTCAGGCAGAGGTTATACGAAAGGGGTTGCTACATTTGCACCCTGCCAGCAAGATATGAAGGGACCATGGGATAAATGTGAATAAGGCCTTTGTATATGGATAATTTATGGCAGTTTTTTTGTATTTTTCTTTTAATTTAGACCACGTCATCGCACTCATAAAAAAAAGCAACAGAAGAAACGGGGCCCACTCTGCCCTTCCCGTGCAACACCACTAAAGTCTCCAGGGAGAAAGAATGGTAGGAGGCATTAGTTTCTGAGCTGGGACACCTCAGGTTCAAGTCCCTGCTCTTCCACTGACCACCTTATGGGACCTTGGGCAAACATATTAGCCTAACCAGACCTCCATTTCCCCCTATGTTTGTTGAGGATAACATCTCTACCCTTCCTTCAAAGGGGTATTGTATAGATAAAACTGTTAGAACAGGGGGAAAGTTTAGCTACAACAGATGTGGGAAAATGGACACACAAAGAGAACAAAATGACCTGTGAGGCAAAGACAAAGTCAAAAACAGGGTAAAGGTTTGGGAGCCCTATTTATTTTAGCTCAGATATCAAACTAACAGAGTTAAGCTATAAGAGCTGTGAATTTGCCACTGGTGTTTTTTAACGAGAAATGCAGCACCACGTGGTGACAACACGATGTGGTGCATGGGTGACTGGTTGATGCCTTTCCTGTGGGAGATGCTGGGCAAGTCCCAGGGAATGGGTGTTACATATGCCAATCCTCTGCATGTCCCAGATTTTTGTTCCTCAGCAGGGTGGTTTGTCCTGCCTTTCTGCACCAAAAGGAATAGAGTTACTGCTGTGGGATATTGGAAAAGATATCTTCAGAGGAAAAGTATTCCTCATGGTTTAGTCATCCTCTTTGTGCCTAGATGAGTTTTCTGAGACTACCTTTACTGGGCGTCACAGTCTCTGGCTGTGGTCACAGAGCCTTAGCTGTCCAGCAGGCCTTGGAAGGGGTGTTTGACAAGATGTACTGAGACATCAGTTTTTGAATACCGGGTGTTTACCCTCTGACACTTGTAGCTCAGCCTTAGTGACCTCCTCTAGGCTGCAAAAGGCTGATCAGCCTGGAGCAGGAGTAGGGGTTGCTTCAGACAGAACCTGGAGGCCACCAGCACAAACTGGCTCATTGTTCTGAGTGAACCAGACACACAAGGCACTTGCACTTTGCTGTGATGCCTAACCCACGCTCTCCTGGGTACCGTGCTCACACAGAGCATGGGACACTCCATTTGTCTGCACCCCACCTGAGCTCCTACCCGAGCCCTTCAGGCCTCACACGTTTACTGTGGAGCGCCTGCCTGCCCTGCCTGTCACCCCACCTTCACAGGGCAGCTGGTCACCACTCTGACGTGCTCCCCAGCTGCTCACAGCAGGTGAGGTCCCGGGGTAGGGAGGCTCAGGGCTCCTGGCTGGCAGCACACCGGCTGCCTCTGCTCTCCAGCCACCCCACGGTGGAAGGCGAACAAGAGCAGAGCATGGGCTGCCCTCTACATTCCTCCATCCTCACAGAGACCTGGCACTCTCTGGAGCTGTGGTCCTTGATCTCCATCAGAGATGTGGGGTAGGGGCGGGTAGAGGAGGCATTCCCAGTGCCACTTGCTCCGCTACTGGGGCTGCTCACAAATGATTAATCTCTCCTTTCCCTGCTGTATTTTTTGTCAAGTTTCTTTGCCCACCAATAATTCTCTGCTCTGGCTTTCAAGTCCAGAATAAGCTTTCTAGCCAGCCTTCCTCCTGTATCAGTTCTGAACACCTTACTAACTGTGATGAGCACAACCTGCCCAAAATAACACCCATTGCTGGGTTTGCCCTGCTGGGTCCCAGTAGCTCCTTGTGGAGAACTTCTCCCAAAATGTTCAGCGGTTACTGGTTGGAGGGGCTGCCTTCGGGTTAGTCCAGACACAGATTTGCTGTTTGACTAGGCCTGATATCAAAGCTTTTGCAACTAAAATAAACCTTAATAGTGTTTCACTCTCTTCTTCATCAACAGGAGGTTCAAGATGTAAGAGGCAAGCATTGTAAGCCGTCTACAGGATTTCTTACTGTAGGACCCAGAGAGCAGATAACCAGTATTAGGGAATGAATACATTTCACTGCTAACATGCAGCACAAAAGCAACGCTTCATGCATTTCCAAAGGTTTTTTTTCTTGGTTATTTTTGGTGGGGTGTTTTTTGTTTGTTTTTTTTTTTTTTCTCCTTGCACAAATTGGCTTGCTTTCACAGTGCTATTTTTATATAGTAAGATGTAACTATTTGAGAAAAATATGGATTTATACAGGTTGGTTTATTACCTAGCACTGGGGGCAGATACCAATTTAAACTAACCCTGTTATTATATAATATTTTATTTTCTTTGTTGTGTAGAGGTTCTGCTTTATTTAACTGTCTTTTGGTTCATGCAAGTCTCCTGGCGTTTTAAACCTAGAAGGACATGAACTGTACAGTGCAATGATGTTGTGTAAGTAGTGGTGGAACTCCTTGCCTCCAGAAGTCATAGAAGCCAAGAACATAGAAAGGCTAAAAAGGATCAGACCAACGAAAGTGGAAAACCTTACCCTGAGTGGCATTTATGGATATTTTGGGTGAGCAATTAAACTCAGGGCTACAGGGCTAAAGCCCGTCTCTGAAGATCAGAAACCTTGCTGACAGCTGTGAACAGCTGGATCAATGCACATCTGGTATTGCAAGGTGCTAATACTTGGTTTGTAGTAGTTGTGTGTGTTAGGAGCCACAGCACCATTCCGATGTCACCTGGCATTTCCTATGTTCCTGTGCTTCTCATGACAAATCTAGCAGAAAAAGAATGGGTTATTAAAGCTCCAACCACACGATCATGTTGCAAGTTCCTGGAGGAGTCAGATACTCTGCCATGCACCAGGGATCTCTTCCCGCCCATCCACAGGAGGTGACTTCAGCTTGCCTGGCTGGCTTTGCACTGAAGTAGGCTGAGATTCATTCATCCTTCACCAACAATGCCGTAGCTTGGCTACTGAACAGTCATACCTGCCTGAGGGCAGTCACATCCCGGATGGCTCTGGAGATACCCAGAAAAGGATGTCTGGCCATATCTTGGAGAAGAGAGATGCCTGGGGCAAGAGAGGGTCTGTGCAGTTTGTGGAAGGAGAGGTGTTTCTAGGGTGTGGAAATGAAGGCCAACCCTCACAGTTCACCAGCGGTCATGGCCTTGTTTGCTGGTGAACAGGATAGCCTCTGGAATTCCCCTTGCAAAGCACAGCCTGGGACAGGCACCACTCCTTGCACCGATCCCCTCTCTAAGCCAGAACTTTCTTTCTACCAATTCCTTGCTGTATACACAATATCTGCTCTATGGTATGGAAAGACACCTGCAGCACTGCAATAATCATGTCATGCTGTGCACTGAGATCTGGAGGAAGCACATTTGTGCAGCACAATGCTTGTGTTTGTATGTATCTGTGTTTGTATTGTAAACAAAAAAATGTTGTAAGATTGTCTTTTTTGAGCTGGTTGCTTCAAAAGAAATCTTCCCTCTTCCCTGCAGCCTGTGTCAGAAACACCGAGAGGGGTGTTTCACACTCCTTTTTGTGGTAGGCACCTTTAGTGCCAAAGAGGCACTTTGGCTATCCAGGGACTGCATTATTTCCATGAGGATTCAGGTAAAAATCTTCTAAGTATTTTCCTCTCTGCAAAACAGGGCTATTGCAGAGAGTCCTTCAGCTGGGACCACATCACCTCATTTGCTTTAAAGCAGAAACAAACTGCTGTGCCTAAAATATTTGTGTTTGTGGTTTTGACATTCCTTGTCTTGTTATCATTACCTGCCTGGTGCTTTAAGTATATTGTGTCTCTTCTTTAAAAGGGCTGGTACCACTGTACTTCATGAGAATTGGAGTTTTGATTTAAAACTAGTAGGATCAGATCCTCTCCTGAAAGGGTAAAGAAAGAAAGAGAAATTTTATGAGGAAAATAGAGTTTCTTCTCTCTTCCTTGGACTGTGTTTTATATCCTAGGGTCCATCCCCTGTGCCACACATGCACCTGCATTTGCCAGTGGTTTGCCAAAGGTGGACACACGAGTGTCCAAGCCAAGAATGACTGCGGAAAAAGTCACCCAGGAAAGTGCATTCTTCACACATGATTCATATCAAAGGACAGCCTGAGGTCTGATTGATTCCTGTTGCAGTAAATGGAGAACTAAATAATCCTCTGATTTGTATCCAGCAGCATACCTTGCTCATGACGATGGGGGCCATACCCATTTTGCTTCCAGGGGAAGCACTGGCTTTCCGGTGAGAAGATGGGGTGGGTAGATGTGACTGCACAGCCTTGCCAGTGTTGCTGCAGTCCTCCTTAACAGGGAATGCAGCTGGGCTCAGCACCAGCAGGGACAGGTCCCTGGGAACATGCCAACCCCACATTACAGCCAGAGCAAACACTTCTGTGACAGGAGCACTGAGATATGGGCAGTGCTGAAGCACCCCGGCTAAACCACTCAGGGGATGGGGCTCCTCTCAGGGGCCAGCACCGTGATCCTCCCTCATCTGGGTAAGATTGAGAACAGCTTGAATGCAGAGGTGGCACAGACATGGCCAGAGACTTAAATGAGAACCTGATAAAAGCTTTCTCTTGCTTTGGACCAAAATTCAACCTTGAGTGGGAAGCTTTGCTGTTTGCCTGACATTATTTGCACGATGCACTGGGGAGAGAAGACAAGGCCTTTGCACCAGAAGGATCAGTCACTGGGCTGCCCCAGTGCACCACATGTTGTTTGTCCCATTCATGCCATGACCAGAGCAGGCTGAGGAGCAGCAATGGCAGCATCTCACATGGGGAGAGCACTTGGTTTTCCCTGCTGCCTTTAACTGTTGACCAGAGATGGAGTCAGGGAAAGGAGGCGTGAGGAGATGGAAGTGAGGTAGGGACCACATGTGAAGAGCAGGGAAAAGAGGTAACACTGAACTGTGCTGAAAAAGCAGCTTCCATAAATGTGAAATCATCACGTGGGTATTTTCAAAGTGCAGCTGTCAAATCCCAAGGTTGGTTAATATTTCAAGAGTAGATGGTATTTATTGCTGTGTGAATTTTTATTTATACTAGCTTTATACTTTTATGTATGAATATCATATATGAATTCTGCCTGAGGAAGAATGAAGGGTGACTTTGATGTGTTTTTGATTAAGGTGTTTGAACAAAGATGACTGTTTATTTTGTAATGAAAGCTTTTTTCAAAGTTCAATATACACATTGTTAAAAATGCAGTTCCTATAGAAGATTTTGTTGCCATTTTCCCTTTATTAGCCTCTAAAAGGTCCTTCTTTTCTCCGGCAACTTGTTTTGAGTGATGTGATTTATAGTAGTCAAGGTTTTTTGTGAACTCATCACCTAAAATCTGATTATTTTTTCTTTATCAACATCCCACCAAGATAATCCTTGTCTGAAAACATGAAACTTTGGTGGTCAGAGAGAAGAAAACATGTATCATGATAAAAGGGCTGCATGAACGTCCCATCTTCCATTCCTTAAGAACTCTGTGTTGTCAGAATGTAGTAAATACTGTACTTTATATTTTTATTAAGTAAAAAGAAGTATCCTCCCAAATAATGTGAAAAGGGTTTTGTATTTGTGTTCCTGTAAGGCAGCTTTTATGGAGGAGTTATATTATGCTGTTGAAATTACTCCTTTAATAGAAAATTCTGAAAATAAACACTTTTATATTGTTGTAATTTCTCATGTAAATGTGTATGCACTTAAAATTTTCTTAATAAAAATATCTGTCTGAATAAAGCTTTTACTTGCCTCTAATTTTTTTTTTCTCTTCACAATTGAACAGCTACAATCTCTACTCAGAAAAAACATTCAGGTGTAGCTTGTGTCCAGTTTCAAGGATGCCTCCATATAGCCCCAATGCTCGGACTGTCTGCAGGGAACCCAAGGTAAAGGGCCCATGGGTCTGGCAGGGAGCAGCAGCCTAGCAGACTGAAATGTGCTGTCTTCAAAAGGAAACGCTTAACCATTTCCTCCAAAAACAGAAACCCAAACTCTCTTTATTTTTTCACTTTTTTTTCCCCAAACTCTTCTCTTGCAGCAGTTTGACTTCAGTGGAACTGAGAGATGTGAGCTGGTTTTGTTCCGGCAGCAGGGATGCCATCACCACCTGTGCTGAGGAGGGAATGAAGGTTTCTCTGAAAAGCATGGGGGGTAACAGGGGATGGGTATGACAAAAGAGCAGATGTGAACAACACTGTCCTTGGGGCTGCTTTTCCTTGGGGCACAGCCAGGTCAATCTTCAGTTTGGCAGTTTGGAGATGAAAAAAATTTAGAGGCTTGTAGAACTGACCTGAGAACCTGCAGGTATAATCCTATCCAAGCTTCTTGATAGATATTTCTTGGCCAAATTGATGCAAGGCGAAAGGCATGCAAAAAAAGGGAAAAAGGAAATTCAGATGACTGATAACCCCTTTGCAAATCCATCAATTACTAAGAGATTTATGAAAAACTAGCAGGTAAATGTGAGTGCAGATGGTCAGTGAGAGATTGCCAGGCCACTGCGAAATGCTTTGGAAGTAATTAGCTACAAAATTACACATTAATTTTAAGCATAGGCCCCACGTTCTGCGGAGCACTTTGCTGTGCCTTTCATCAGGTCTTTTCTCTCGAATGTGAAAGTTTTGGTTCTTACTTGCTCAGCAAAGCATCACGGCAATGTATCTGTGAACTGCCTCGGAACTGGAGGTGAGCCCACCTTATTAGCACATCTGGCTCTCTTCACAGGCAGCTTTCCAATATTAGCAAGCTGAAGGAAATCAGCTGCATTCATGGCCTCAGCCACCCTGACACTGATTATGGGCTGGATTGATTAGGTCCTGGCATGGTATAGGTCAGAGGACAGCATGGTAAATGCCTCTGTTTCCTAAGACCAGCTGGGGATGTTACCACTGAGGATGTTACCTTGGATGCTACATGATAAGGGTCACTCCTAGCTTCTACTGAGCATTTCCCTGTTTTATAAAGCTACTTGCTCTCAGGTTGTCCCAAGAGTCTTTCAGACAAAACAAATATGTAGCTTTGAGACTAGCAAAGGCAAAATGAAAAAACAAGAACAAAGCCCCCAAGGTCTAGAAGCTAAAGCCAGAGAAATTCAAACTGAAAACAGATTTTTAAGTGTGGAATTGATTAGCCTTTGGAACACATTCCCCAAGAGATGGGGGAAGGAAAGCCCTGGTCCTTCCTATACCTTCCTAGCAGAGCTGAAGGCCGTTGTGGTGTTAGCCATACGTACCTCTCTGGGCTCTCAGGGGACATGGAGTGAAGATCTTTTGCCTCTGTTACCAGTAGGGTCAGACACAATGAGCTAAAGATCCCTCTGGCCTCAGAAATCCATATGCAGAAAGCCCCAGTTCCAGGGGAGCATTCCTCATCCTGTTATTAATAACACCTGCATATCATCAGCCATCCCAGCTCCTTGGACCAAGGCTGAGGATGACTCCTGCTGTTACACAGGAGACAGATTTGGGGTAAAGGCCTTCTATTTCTGGTCATGAAATAGCTGCAGGGGCAGAGGCATGGCAGTGAGAAAAGTCTGTAGCCCTGTCTTGGGTCCCTGCACCCCTCGACTTTGAGAGGAGAGGTTTGTTCACACAGGTGCCCTCTGGATCACACTGTCAACACTGGTGATCCTCCTTGAAGGAATTCCCTGAGTTTCTTTCTTTGTCCTTTTTACTTACCCGCTTACCCTTATTGGTCCTTCATTCACTCCTCTGGCTCTTCTGGGGACCTTCTCTTTCCTCTCAACCCCAGTTTTCCCAGCTGAAAGGAAAACCTTGGTGATTTAGAGCCACTCTCAGCATCCTCCTCCTGCTTTCTCATCATTGTTGGTGCTCCCTGGCCAGGGCCAGCCATCCATTCCTAGTTTCTGAAAGAGGTGGAAGGACATTTCTTTTCTGTCCTTTGCAGTTACTGTATCAGAGCAGGATCCAGGGTCCTTTTGGAGAGGAGCTGCATGACTGCTGCTGCGAGCTGTTTGTCTTCCGTGCTCTTGGGCTCATTCCCAACTGGGAAGTGCAATCTGTCTTCCCTGCCTGCACCAGCAACACCCTTTGGCTCATCAGCACATCCTCGGCTCACATGGCTCCCAGCTCGTCCTTCTGCAGCCAGCTGTTCCTCACAGTAGCTGCCAAGGAAAAGTGGTGACCTGTGACTCTGCCTACCCACTGCCAGCACACGGAGAGCCAAACACGGACACACAGGCTTTGTGAGCTGGCAGAACCAACCTGCTGCTTCAGGCTTTCAGCAGACCCCAGTCGGACCACCATGGCTGGAACGGAAGGTGACGTCTAGCCCAGTCTGCTGAGAGGTGGAAGACCACAACCTAAGAACAGGAGGACAGAGGATTAAAATGCTGCTGTAGCTCACTGAAACCTCCAAAATATGTGTGATTCTTCCACCCCAAAGATCCGCAATCAATTCCAGCTGCCTATTGTGCTGCGTGATTTATTGCCGTGCCTGCGAGATTTTGGCTGTGGTGAGGCATATTTGTGCATTGCCTATAAAACAGCAAATCTGAAGAAAGGGCTCTCTGAATGTGGTTCAGAGTGTGTAACAAAACCCAGATCGCCGAGTCCTTCCACGCAGTACCACAGCAACACATACAGCCAGTACAAGTTTAATATCTAGCACACTCTATCTGTTTTGCCTCTGAGCACCAGAGAGAGACTTAAAACACTGCAGGCTATACTATTCCTGTGCAAAGCGTAGACTACTTAAGGGAGCAAATGCCAAGCCCCATTACATAGCCTTGTGCATCTTTTCTAAATCAGAGCCTTTCCACAGGGCAGAGAACTAGCAAAATGGTTCTGCACAAAAAATGTGGAAAGGGAGAAAAAGGAGATGAAATACTTCTTCCTTTCAAAATATAAATACAATGAATGCAGATAGGAATCCAACTCTCTATGCCAGATATACAGCCACAAAAGCAGCTGAATGACTACCATTCATGCCGAGTGCCTATATTCAAAATTAAGGTGCTCAGTAACTTCCAGTGCTTTCTGCAGCCTGGTTGTTCCAACGATTCTCCTACTGGCATTATTGCCTGCTAAGCTGTCTACCCCAACCCAGTTACTGAGGGATTGGTGCCATCCTCTCCAACCCTTGGGATCTCCAGAGCAGACATCTGGTCTTGCTCCAAGAATGGGGGAGGGAGATACCAGGGGCATTTCCAGAATATATGTATTGTATAAACCTGCACACCCCTACCCTTGCGTCTCATCTCCCAGTCTGATTTCTTTCAGTCTATCATTTTAATTCAGACAAGGTCCTATTATGCAGGAGTTGTACAAACACAGAAGGATAAAGACAGTCCCTACCTGATAGATTTCATGGTCGAAGATCTGCTCTGCCAGGCTCTTATCAAGCATACATGTTGCAAGGAATGCAAGTCTCTATCTCTTCGTTGGGTGCTGGAGAAGCGTCACACCAAACATGGGATGGCTTGTCAAGCAAGTAAAGAACTACAGATCATCTAATTTCACATTCACCTCTTCCACTATATGCAAGATTTGGTTAACAGAAAGTTCTTTAGTTCCTTGGAGGGGTGGAGTACTCTAAAAAGATAATGGAGAAGTGACAAAGAGAAGCAAAGCTTCCCAGTCATTCAGTTACTGGAGATAAAGCCTGGAGAGGGATGCTCTGCAGGCAGGAGATGAGTAGGTCTGAGCTGTGCAGCTCACTCCACACAGTCCCCACGTGCCTCGTTCCCATGTGTGTCTTAGCAGCGCTCACCCCGTCCATCACTGCTTCGGGCACCCAGCCATCCTGGCTCCTCCCCTCCTCTCCCTTCTCTTGCCCTCCCTCCTTCCTCATTTCTAACTATAAGATTTCTCTTTCCTGCTGCCATGTTATTTGTTGCTGACTTTGGGTATTCTTTATGGCCTTTCATCAGGCTTCCCATCGCTCACACACTCTGCATTGGTTTGGCCAGCTCTGCCTTTTGTCTGTGCAAAAACAAAAGCTTTATCTGTTGCCCAGAGACCATGGTGACTTCAGGGCTTTCCCAGTGCCAGCACCTAATTGCAAACAAATGGAAGTCCCCAGCTGCATCGCCAGCAATACTGTGTCTTGGGTGGGAGGGTCTGATTCTGCTCACTCTGCACTGTGGGACTGGTGAAAGGCTCATGATTTACAGCAGTGTATCCCACATTGCCATCTGGCCTTCAGCAATCTAGCTGGCTCAGGAGAGAAGGCATAAAAGCCACACGATGCTTGTGACATGAATATCTCTCATGTCTGGTTTTCCTTAATGTCAGTGTATAAAGGGGAGTTGACTGCAATGGACAACCTGTATACTACTCAGAAAATCCTCACAGAGCACAGAAGTAAATGGCACAACTTTTCCACTCCATTTCTGCCTCTCTTTGAAACCCACAAAGGGATCATACCTCCATGATGAGGACTGCCAGAGAGAGGCATATGGAGCAGGCCACTGGGCTGGAAGTGGGTGGCTGCCATGCTGTGCTGCCCAGTGCCCAGAACTGCTTCAAACTAGGTTTTCATCCAGAAGAAAGAGGGAGAGATTCCCAATACTCTCACATTTGTTTGTATTCCAAAGCAGGATAGAAAAAGTCTGAGTATCATGTTTTCTAGTGGAATGGACAGTTTGGAAAGGATTCTCTCAGGAAATGACAAAGTAATTTGTTCTGCTCAAATCGATGTAGAGTTGGCTTTGCCTACATGTCACAGTGACTGATAGGAGCTGGAGTTCCAACAATCCACCCAACCCTGGCTTTCCCAGGCTAGCCTGCGTCTCCTATACTGCACTGCTTCATGGCCTATCTATGACTTACTGGAACTTATCAGCCAAAGGTGTTTCATGGGGTTTATATTTTCTCCACAACACCATGCTCATAAAAGATACTGAGAGCATGAAGCACAGTCTGGCAGCAGGTCAATTTAATCTCATATCTTTTTATTATGATTTGATGCCCAGCAGATTGTATACAAATTTCTGCAAACTTTCCCTGAAAAACTTTGATTTCATGAAAATTATTTTACAATTGCATGAATACTCCAGCAGAAAATTCTCAATCGCTTCTGAATTTTCTGCAAAGTTATCAATTATCTTCTGTTTATTATTTTGTTTGCACTCTTCAGCATATTTGACATAGTTGGGGAATCATTGTCTGGTACTGATGAGCAGATAAACAATGCCAAATCTTGCCAGCATTATTTCTTCCTCTTGCTCTCAAATGCCTCCTTTCCCTTGGAGGGCTTCTTAACTTTCATGTGAAATACATACTTTACATGAACAAATATCTCCTGGTGCCTGTCCCACTCCTCCATCTGTGCCCCACAGCACCAGCATGGGCTTATTCTGGGGGTCTGCATGGGCCCATCCTAAACAGCAATCCCACCACCCTGTGGGAGGGCAGGTAGCAGGGAGAGGAGAGGAAGGATTATTCTTGCCTGCTCTCTTACAAACAGATCTGGATACAATTTTTTTTTGTCAGGCTGATTTTCTTGGAATCCAAACATTCAATGGGAACGTGGCCATGTTGGTTAAACTTCAATGGGAAAGTCTAAGTGCTCTGAGGTAACTTTTTCATTCTCTCTCCATAGTTCTTGATTGTTGCATTTTCATAATATTGAAACCTGTAGTTCTGATGAGGTAGAATGACTTGTTTTGACTTCACTATTTCAAATATGATCTAATAATATATCAGAGCAGTGCAACATCAAAAGTAGATGGTTTTACCTTTCAGAAATTAAATATATTTCCAAATCAAATAATTTTTGTGGAAATAGTTTTCCTGCAAGAAGTTGTAATGACTGACTTCCCCTGAGTCAAACAGTAATGGAAACAAATGGCAAAACATCAGCAGTACTCAGGAAAAATTATTTCTTGTTTTGATCACTTCTAACAGCCATGGTTTGGGAGAGAGGAACTTTAGAGGAACAGAAGATCAGTCTTTCCCTGCAGCCATAGCAAAGCTCTGAGGGACCCCTGCAGTGCTGCTGGAGTCTGTCCCTAGCAGCAGGGAGCCTCAGTGGTTAGAAGGTGAAGGTATGAGAGTGCCCCAAAACGATGCTCTGGCAACACCAATGCCTGAAAACCATGGAAAGCAGCACATGCAGCAGCCGGCCCGGATGAGTCTTTCATGTACATTTCCCTTCAGGGGCTGTTCTGTGATGGGTTTGAATTAGGCTCAAGTTATGAATCTATAAATATGGTATTTTTTGTCATTATGCCTGTTTTGTATTAAACTTCTGCAGTTTTTTTCTTCCTCACCCCCCCCCCCCCCCCTTTCCTCTCTGTGTATCTCTCTCTCACCATTTTGGCAGCAGTGCACTGCCTCGACAGCATCAGGAAAAAAGGTAGGAGAGTCAGGAGAATAGGGGAAGGATGACATGTTCTCTTACCATCACGGTATTTGGGGTCTCAGTAGTGAGTGAACTGAAAGAGTGGAGAGATATTAATCAGAGGAAAAAGGCAAAACCTAAGATTACAAGTCTTGTCCCTCTTAGAGATAAGGAAGAGCATCTACAGGCAAAAAGTAGTGGAGATGTCTTCTGATTTCCTGTGGGGAAGGAGCCCATGTTCAGATGTGTGCGGTACATCTGTCACCTCTAGTCCTTATTGCTCTGTAAAGTCAGGACCCACAGAAGCACATACTGTGCAGGCTGGGCACCCATGGGTGGGGGTTTTCCCCTTTTCATTACAACCAAAAATGAAGAGAGAGTTTCTAATGTAATTTTATTCCTAACTGAGAAAAGCATGTTCTTTTATTTTACCTGTCACCTGAATCTGATATATCTGTGAAACTGCTCTGAAAGCACTATATCCATATAAGAGATGGATCTAATTCCTGGGGTTTTTTAATGCAGAGAATTAATCTCTAGCACAACTGTATGTGTTTCCTCATCTTACACACCAGGCTCTATAAAAGAAGAATCAGATCCAAATGCCTGTTGGTCTTTTTGTCCATCTAGAAAAAAGGCTTAAAAACAAAAGGCTTAAATACTTTCAGGTATGTGGATTTAATGACATGGAGAACAAAGCCTGTGGACTTATTTTGGATTATATTCTATAACCAAGACAGAACTTGGCCAAGTATCCTCCCCTTGGACTTTTCATCACTTTGTTTTGCTTGTTACTTAGGACCTGTGGATCCTAACTCTTTGAACACTTGCCTTCAGAGGAATTAAATTAGATTATTAGTAGCTTTCAGCCTGCAGTCCCAGTTGCTCAGGCTTTGGCAAATGTCCTCCCACAGAGAAGCAACCTTTGGGACCTGCAGGGTAAAATGCGGAGAAGGCTGATGAGACAAAGCCCACACTAATTCACCGTGATGACTAACCAAAAAAAACCCATTAAAAATGAAAAGTTTTCTGTGTCTCAAGCACAGAGATGTGCCTGGTCTCCAGGGTAGGTGGGTGTCCTCACCCTTCTCCACAGCACTGGGAGCAGTGCTCAGCACTGAATCGTTCTCAGCAGACTGTGCAGCAAAATATCCCAGTGCACGGATGATTGTGTCGGGGCAGGTTGTGTGGCCTTGGTGTTTGGTTTTTCTGTGGTTTCTTTTTGTTCATTTGTTTGTTTTGGTTATTTATTTATCTATAATGGAGAGCTCACTTTTAGAAAAGAGGCGTTACTGGGTAGGTGCTGGTAGATTGCAGTTAGAGAATAGTTTCCCTTCAGAGAGGGTGGGATTTGCTTAGGTGGATGCCGCAAACCAGCTGGGATGTGTAAGAACAGTTTGCTCTCACCCTGCTTCTCTCAGGGGCTGCATCTTCAGCAGACTGTCAGATCAGGTCCTAAATGTCTCTGCATTGCCTCATCACTTCTAATTACCCTTAGCTGCTCTGCTCTCACAAGTTTCTAGGGAAGATGGGATCTGCTTTTCTAATACACTGTCCAAACTTAGAGAAGCAAATCACTTTAAAGAATTGTTTAAGGAAGTAATTTAGGAAAACTCCTACAGAAATGAAGTGCTGGGTGACTCGTTCAGTGACCAGCACTTTCCAGGGATGCAGGGCAATGGAAGCCTGTGCTCCCTCAGAGATGTCTTCTCCCGGAAGCTGTCCCAGAAGCAGGTAGGAGCATCCAGGGTTGTCTGGAAAAGGTTTCTTCCAATTCTTCACTGCTCTGTAGATATAAATCACCAAAGGCCCCTTTGGTAGAGTCTGAACCACTCTGCTCCAGACAGGTCAGTTTGCAGCCATGATCTGAGTGACATCTCCCATGGCAGACTTATCCATCAGCTCCTTCTGGACCTCCCCTGCCACCAGAAGGAGATGCTTGCAAACCTGGTGTGCTGCAGGGGTGACAGTCAGCTCAGCTGGTTGGAAGGCAAGGTGAGCTGGTCAGACTCCTCGCTTTGCTGAGTCACCACACAGTTATTAAGCTCTTAAAATCTCCTTCACGTATTTCCAGCAGGCTGGAACACCACCTCTCATTCCATTTGAAGAACTATCCGGATGCTTATGTTGTAAAGAGACTGCTAAGTCTGATATGAGACAGGAGCTAACACACTCAGCACAAACCATCCGCTGGGGACAAACCATTTCCTCTTCACTGAAATCCAGGGAATATTTACTATGACTTCTGTCTCTTATTTTTTTTTTCCCCCAAGCAGAAGAAAAAGAACAGCACTGCAACAGCCTGGTTGTTCTAAAATTTATATAGATGTCACCTGCCTGCAAGTGCTGCCACGCCAGAGAGAGCCCAGATGCAAACCAGTGGGCAAATGAAAGGCAGAGCATTGGGTCCCAGGAATAAAAATTGAGACCAGCCCTTCTCTTTGTTTTCAAAACACAAACATCTGGTCAGGGTGCCTGAACCAAGCACTGCAGAGCAAAGGGCACAGCAGCCCAAGGAGAGCAGCATTTTAGATATGACAAAAGACTTGCATCCATCTTCCAGGTGCTGGTGATTGTCCCTGGTGAGGCCCTCTGTTCCTGTTTCAGCACAGACCCAGGTGTCTCAGTCCTTGCAACATCTGGCATCTCCCTCCAAACACCCAGAATCCTCCTTCCATCTCTCCTCCTCCACAGTCACAGCCCATGCAGCAGTGAGACCGTGACAGCCCTGGCCAATGCAGAGCAAGGGCAGCAGTCAGCAGGTGCTGCACCATGAGTGGGAGATGATGAGACAGAGCGGGAGAGCAAGGAGCTGGGCAGGCTGCAGGTAGCACAAGAACTGATTTTTTGTTTGGCATGTTGGTTTTCAAGTCACCCTGTAGCTTCTGTTCAGTTTGTTCTTGACTCAGCCAACTACTATCAATATTAAGAAAATAAACCAAATCAAGAAGCAATTCTGAGTTTATTGCTCTGAAATTTGCAAGCATATATGTAAATTTTAGCAGGGCCACTGCACAATTCAACACTCGCTGCCCACTCAGTTGTAAAGATACAGGAAGCCATAATTATGCCAAACACTTTCCCAAGTGAAATGTGTGTGTAGAAGTCATATGTGTATTGATACATACATAAATGTGCTTGTATATGTGTATTTGTATGTATATATGACATATAATCCATTTAACATGTGTATGAAAGATGTGTGTAAAAGGCAGCCAGAAACCTAACAAGCCAATAAAATCACACCCCGGGTGTTCCAGCTAGAAAGCACAGGGAATTTTATTAAATCTGTTATTGAGCTTGGCATGTAAATCAAGCCTTACCCGGTGCTACCCATAATGTAAATCAAGAAACAGCACTGGAAAGAAATTCGAGATAGTTCAGTCCTTGTAAGGGACACATGAGAAGTATACGAGCCCTTCCAGTGGGAGCATAGAGGACACTGCAAACACACAGCCAGAGCTGTGCTAGAGATCAGCTGGAAATTAAAGGGTTTTCTCCTTGGAAAATTGGAGCTGTGTGAAGATCAAAGCCTTTTGAGGAAACAGATTGATTTTGGCAGCATCTTCCCTTCGGGAAAAGTGAAGTGAAATGGCTTGCTTGGAATCGTCAGTCGTGTCTCATTCATGCCAGTCATCCAGTGCTTCATGTAGTTTTCTTTCTTGAGAGACGTTGCATCAAGGCTGTGGCCAGACGTTACACTGCAGACTGGGATGGGGAGACTACCTGGGAATGGGGAACTGCAAAAAACCTCCAGGTTTTGCTGCAGAATAGGCAGAGAGCATTATGTCAGCCAACAGCAAACAGCTCCCCATTGCTGAAAAGGGCTCCTTAATTGATTTCTCACTCTCCATCACTGTTTTTCCTCACAGTAATGCATGAAACTGTAGAAAATACCAGAGTTGCCTGAGGGAGATTGCATTTCTCAGCTAGGCTCTAGCTGATAAAGTATTTGAAGAATTGTGTTATCCACATTTTTTTTTAAAAGCTCACTTAGCTCAGAAGTAAACAGATGCTGTAGGAGGCCATTATTTTACAAACCCATATGCAATTAACTGCTAGCAAATGGACTAATTATGCTCTGAGATAGTTTACATGTGTATGAGGAGCCAGCACCATCTACTAGGAGAACCCTGTGTTGGCAGAGAACTACTGAGTTACTGCAATACTTCGTCTAAGTTACACTCAGCTGTTGTTTCTCAGGTTAATCTAATCATCCTCATGAAGTTCACACAGAAGAATTAGATTCAGGCACAACCTCAGTACAGCCAGGGCAAAATGTTCACAGACTATTTTCTACTTCCAGTTCTGGTCTGCCCTGCACATGTGCTAAACAGCACTGCTTCTCAGCTCTTTCTACCTTTATCCTTCCTCCACTACAGGTTTGCCATAATTGCTGTAAAGGCCCCTGATGTCCCTGACACTGCCCTTCCATTTCAGGCTGCAGACTGCCATTCAGAGAAAGGAAGAGAAGAGCTGTAGACAGACACGTACTTACAACCCTGCTCTCGTGTAGATGCTGCCAGCTGGGCTGGGACGTGAAGTGTAACAGCCATGGCTCTGCTGTGTCACTTCCAACCACTGTCTGTGATTTCTTCTCCTCTGGGGTGAGTATGTGCTGGAAACAGCCACTTCACATCTGTTCCTCAGTGCTGCAGGGTGACAGTTGTCCTTTTTTCAATGAATATTACTAAAGCACAGGGGTTTGAAATTATCCATACGCTTGGCTGAATCCAAGTTTCAGATGAAATAAAACCAAAGCAAACTTCAAAAGCACTTTCAGCACTTCAGGCTGCCATTTTAAAAGTAAAATACTTTCCCTTTTCCTTCTAAAGGAGCCTTGTCTAAAAGGTAATTGAAACATTAAGATAATTTGAGAAAAAACAAATGGTTCTGTGATGATTGTATTTTTTTTTGTTTTACTATTCTGTTACAGTCCAAATCAATTATCTCATCCCTTCCGTAAGTTCCTAAGTCAACTGCCAAAACCCCAGTCTCTTTCCAGTTACTTTCCATCCATACTGTCAGTCAATATCCTCTTCCTTTTCTCACCACTTACTGTTTATTGAAACTTGACCACTTTGCTCCTCCTGTGATCTATGTGTCCCTTCACCACCAACCTCCTCAGTTTCCTCAAATGATTGTTTCTGAGGCTGCAGTCTTTCTAGTATCCCTGCTCTAATCTGGATATCAAGATAGGGTGGAGTGTGTCTTCGGGAATGGTCATTCCCAGGAGATCCTTTCACCTGTGTGTAGGATAATAGCCAAGTCCTCAGCTGCTGTAACCTGGAACAGCCTCAATACCTTCATGTGCGTCTGAGGGGTTTTACAGCCTCTGAAGAGGTGGTTCATCCAGAACGATCACAAGATACTCTACAGGGGGAGAGGTGAGCATTGCCTTGCCTGTGGCTGATGTGTATCCAGCTTTGTTCTGTCTATCACTTTTATTAGACTTGCTTTCCTCACAGGCAAACCTCCTGCAAGCCTTCTATTCGGGTAATCTGCTCTTCATCACCCTGTGTATTTCAATCCACGTATTTACATGGCTGAGACTATGTGAGAAATTAGATCCACATCACCCCACATCTGTACTCCCACTCTGGAAAGTATTTCACTGCTGGGCTGTCAGGAATCATTACAAACCTGAGGAGCAAATACCCTCATATGAATGCCTTCAACTTGCCTCCAGGACCAGAGATGATGTATGAGCTGTGATAGGCTCTCTGCTTCTCCTGGTGCTCAGAAACACAACTCCTCTCTGGAAGGAGGATGCTTATTGCTTAAACACATCTGCACTCAAGGATCAGAGAGTGATAAAGCCCTGAGCCTCCCCTTGCTGTGAGGAGCTCCAAGGGCTGTGCAACCCAAAGCACCCCAACAGAGGTATAACCATGTGAGTTAGGGAGGAACAGACACCTGGAGGTACTGCAACAGCAAGTCATGGCCCTGCCGAGATGGATGGCATCTTGCTTGCAGAGTCACCCTGTGGGCTGGGGGACTGTGCTCACCTGCACTCTGGCTGCTGAGTTTATATGGCACAGTGTGATCGTGTCACTCGGCAGTGCTGACAAGTGCCCAGCACAAACTCGCTGAACAGCTCCTGCTGCATGTCAGGATGTCTGCCAGGGCCTTCCTGCGGGCCTTCTTACCTCCAGGGTAAAACATGGATGACAGCACGCCCTCACCTCACAAAGGTGTTAGGAGGATAAATGCCCTAATGTAAGAATGCTAAAGCATCCGAGTGTTTCAAACAGAGGCCACTTCCGTCAAGACTCAGCTAAGCAAGGCATGAAAATGATGTGTGTGTCTTTTAAATGACAAAACTAGTCCTTAAATTTTTGCTTTTGTTCTTCCAGTGAATTTTGATGGGTAAAATCCATCTCAACAATTTTTTCTTCTGATAATCGTGTTTAAAAGAGCAGCCAAGGAAAAGGGTAAATAGCAAGAAGAGGAGACCCTGTTTGATTAGTCCTCAGTGTCCACTTCTTCAACACGAAGAAATTGTGGGAAGGAATTTTCAAAGCAAGTAGTATTTTTGATAGAATTTGAATAATTACTTTCTTGCGAGAAGGGCAAAAATCCAAAAAGCAAGAAATAAACATCCGTTAAAGTGCTTCATCAGAAGATGAGTGCTAGTCACGAGAACTCCTCAGGGGTCCCAGGACTGCAGTGGCTGCATGGTGTCCCTCAGCCTTGGTGGCCTGGGTGGCTCCCTGGCAGGCCCTGTGGTGGGACAGCTCTGGCTGGGTGGCTGCACAGGCATCCAAGCAAGAGCTCTTCCCTCTCCTGAGCCCCTGAGCTCTGCACACCTCTGCCCTGACCCCCTCCTTCCTCCTCACCTGACTCGGAAAGGGAAGGAAAAGGGGACCAAGGAGTGACTTGGGAGGGGTTCATGTACAGTGACTCTTGGTTTCCTACCAGCATGTGAAATCCAAGCCGTCTTTCTGTTACTGCCCGTTTCAGAGTTTCCGTGATTTATGTCAGCTCATGGGTGACACAATGTCACATTCAGAATTAATGAGGCCAGTGAGGCCAGGAGAATGTCATTAGACTAAATGCAAATGCAGTGCTCAGAACTGGCCCAGACCTTTGCCCCAGCACCAAATGAATTCAAGGCTAAAACTTGGAGCAAATAGCCCAGGGCACGACCCAGTTATGGTTCACACTAAATCCAGACCTTGAACTTGAGAAAACCTTGTTATTTTTTACTTTTAATTTTCATGCACTACTTATTTTCTGTCTGGATGCCAGATATGAAAGAAGAAATGCAGAAATCCTGCAAAGGAGGTCGTTCTTCAGCTCCCACCAGTCAGACCAGAAGGGGAAGCAGCTAAAAAGTCTATATGTGTTTGAAAAATTTCCAGCATTCATTTGCAGACTCTCCAAATCTGGATCAATTCCCAGTGATCATCCAATCTGCTGGGTTTTTCATGCAAATTGATCTCAGCAAGGTCTACTCCATCACAGAAAAAGACACCCTGTCTCCCAGGGCTGAAAGAAAAAGCAATGGAAATAAATATTCACAGAGAACCTGTGCACATGGTCTTTATGTGGCTTACTGCCTCTGAAATGAATTCAGAATGGCCATAGCCTCCAGCCAGTCCACAGGTTTTTGTATTGGGTAGGTGGACAACCTTCGTTCTGAGATGGAGCAAAAGCCAAAATAAACAAGCCAAAGAAAAGAAATACTAAAAAACAAAGATGAAAGGGGAAGACAGTCCAATGCAGTTTTTCTAGGCATAAAAGTTCCTGGTCACAAACTTTGGCCAAAGGCTTCATTTTCAAAATGTCTGTTTAAAAAAAAAAAAAAAAAAAAAAAAAGCCATATCTTCTGTGAGTTTTTATTTGCTATAAAAGCATCAGGGTTAAGCTTACTTTTAATTTCTGGTTGGAGATGTCATTTGATTTCTATCTTTTTCCCTTCTTAGGCAGCCTGAATACTTTCTATGATGAAATCCTTGTCTTTTCCGTCCCAGTATAATTTTTTTCCTTCCCCACTTAGAGATGTCTATTGCTGACCCAGAGATGAGCATACATTCCCAGAGCATCCACAACTCCTACTGACTTCAACATCCTCATTGAAACTAAATGGCAAAATCCAGAATTAAAATGACGCTCAGATTTCAGCTATGCTGTTTGGAAGCTGGGCTGACTTTTAAAAGTGTATAAAACAAAGGCTGGGCCATAGTGCTCCCAGCTGGTAGATACCAGGCTGTAATAGCTTTGCTTAGCACTGCCCTCCATAAAGAAATCCTGTGTCCAGAGGCCTGTGAAGTGAATAACTCACTGCACAAGGAAGCAGGTTAGCTCTGTGAGCTCTGCATAAAGCTTGCATCTGCACATATCTTTCTTTTTCTTGGGTCAGTTTTATTCCTGATGGCTTATTGCCAGTGCAGGGTTTGCTAGTGAAATTCACATGGGAGTAGTTTTGAAAGCCTAAAAATCAATCACGAATTTAAGCTTCCCCCATGGCCCCACTCTTTCTGTAGGAATAACACCCCTTCACCACCCTCCCTTCTCCTCAGTTTGCATTGCTCTGGTAAGTTATTTATCAATAAAAATTCCACAGCCAACACATAATTGGATTTCTATAAGAGCTTTCAAAACTGGGCTGCTCTGAGTTGCAAGAGCCAGACAATTAACTTGACAGAGGAGTTAGCACTTCAGCCTCGCATCTGTTTTCATTGCCTTCTTCTTTCAGAGCAATCATTTTCTCATTTTATTCTGGTTGTGGAAGGAGCAGGTGAAAACAAGCCACAGTTCCTTTAGCAGCCAGCTCTGGTGGTTGGCTGATACTCATCGGAGGGCCAGTCAAGTAAAGTTCCGCAAACCTTTTCTGGCAGGGGGTTTTAACTGGTGATTAATGGGAAAGGGTTTGGGTAATATAAGAGCATACAAGAGGCTGCAGACTTATTTAAGGGTACACTTCATCTGGAAAATCCAGTGCCGCAGGTGGGATGGGCAAGAGAAGGTGAGAAGCACAAACAGTTTGGGCTTTACCCCCAGCAATAACCATTACTTGGAGCAGAGCAGCTTCCTTCTGATGAATGGTGTGAAACACCACTGCAGAGCACTGCATCCTCCATCTGCCACCACAGACTTTCCCACAGCAGCGGCCAGACATCCAGACTGCTCAAACCAACTAAGCAGCCAAACCAGCTCAGGCAAGCAGCATATTCAAGTCCTTTCCAGGTTGCTTTCTACTCCTTTCCTTCGCTCCGTTTTTTGAAGCTTTTGTATAAGAGGGGCAGAAGAGGCTACACTCTTCCCTGAGGCAGGTAAGTGATGGAGATGGAAATGCAGATGCAGATGCAGGTAGATGGCACCAGGAGTCTGACTGCTCTCCCCTCCCTCAGTCCCTCTCTCAACATTGTCATGCCTCCCACAGGGCCATGCATAGCCCAAGGGCAGAGTTACCAGGCAGATGGATTTTTAGCTGTAAGGAATGCAGGCAATCCAGACTGGTGCATGGCTGGTGAAGGGCAGGATGCCACCAGTGTCACTGGCAGCACTTCCCATCAGCACTGCAGCTGGCAGTGTAACCAGACATTTATGTCACTGTCACACATTGTCCAGCAGAAGACCAAGGTCCTGTGCTGCTAAGCTGTGTGATGAGCTTCCTGACTTCATTACATGTTTGTGAGAGAGTAGAAACAAACTGGAAGTTACTCTGTGCCACTGGGTAAACCCCTCCAGGCTCACAAGGTGATCTCTCCCTTTACCCACAAGCGCAGCTCTCTCACCCAAGGCAGTTCCTGCCCTGCTGGAGCTGGGCTGGGCTCCGTTCCAGAGAAGCCCCAGCAATGTCTCCTTTCCCTTGCAGTTTGTTTCACCTCTGCCCCACCTTGTCTGTCAGCCGCTCCCTGCTCCAACACCTTTTCCAGTAGCTGTTCTTTGTCGATCCAGGAATGAAGGTAACAGAACTCTTGCCTTACCTTGGGCCCTTCCTACATCCTCTGGGCATTCATTTCCCTCTGCCTGTCAGGTGCCATGCTCCCAGATCTTCTCTTTTTCATCTTCCACATAGCAAGCCCATTCATCAATCCCTGACCAGGACTGGGTCTGAATTTGGTTTCCTAGCTGGCACCAGAAAGGAGTGGACTGCCCTGGGGCTGCAGGGACGTGCAGGCATTTCTGATGAAGCAGGCAAGGTTACAAATCAGATTCAGGTCTAAACCAAACTTTCAATTCCAAACAGTTCTTAAACGAAGCTCAGGACTGAATCTGAGCTTAAAGCTTGGTTTGGTTCCTACTGTGAAAAGGAGTCAGAGCTGAGCACCATGAGCACCTTTGGAGCTGGGCTGTCTTGAACACTTCAAATGAAACACAGGCTGTGTTTTTTAGCTCTCCTCTCTGAGGTCTTAAGAGCTGCACTCCAGCAGAGCTTGAGGTGGAGGGTCTGCAAGCCAGTGTCTTGGCCTGGGCCGCCCACCTCTGTGTCCTCCTGCAAGCAGTGACCAAGGGGAAGGCCAGTTCTGTTGCAGGAAACGTAATTGCTTTACAATTTGCTTCCTGTTTGAACAAAACCAGCAGACCAAATCATTAAACCATTTTAAAGAGAAAGGATTTAATTAGGGATATGGAAACAGCGTTTTTGAGGCATTCTCAACAAAGATTAAAAAAAAAAAAAAGAAACTGATGAGAGCAGCTTTTTCCATCTCAGCTGAATGTTTTGAAACAAAATAACTTTATTTTGCTCCAAAGCTCAAGTAGAGGCAAGTTTTCTTTTTGCTTCATTTCATCTCCCTGGAATATTGAAAAACATCTGTTACGATGGGCAGGTCCCTTTTTCCTCCCCACAAATACCACTTTCACTTGAACCCACATTTTCTGATAGAAAAACTTCTCAGGCAAAAAAGCAGTCTTTGTGAGCTGACACAGAGCTGTCTGAAAATGAGCTGTAACTCAGCGCAGTGCCTCCATTCATGGAGAACTTCTCCGGCCTTCGAGTTCCCCTCAGTACACAGGCTTGTAAAGAGAACACAAAGGCCTCCTGCTCCCAACATCCCAGCAGATGGAAATAATCTGTGCTGTTTACATATCATTTTACAACCTGGGGAAATCAAGCAGGTGGTGACACTGTTACCTTTACCCAGACTTTAAAGCAGCCGGGGTCCCCACGGTGCCCAAGGGCGGCTTTCCCCTCCAGCAGAGCCAGACAAAGGTAACAGTGAATGGGTGGGTGATACAAACATCTTCTGCAGCCCCCTCCTCCCACCTGCCCCGTGGCCGAGCCCACGGCGGGGGCTGCCCGTGCAGGGACCCCCGGCTTCCTGCGCCGCCGGCAGGGAGCCGGCTGCCCGCAGCAGGGAAGCCCCTGCCCTCAGCCTGTGCCTTGCCCGCCTTCCAGGGACTGCCAACAGCCTTCACTGCTTATTCACCATCCACAGCGAAACTTAGAGCCAAGGCTAGGACACAAATGCTGCTCCCAGCCTCTAAATTCATGTTTGTTTTGTTTTTTTTTTTTTCCCCCAGATTTTAGCATGGCAGTTCGCAGTCTAGTATTGTTATTTTCCTTGCTGCACAGTTCTGCTTGGGTATAAGACTATTCCTTCTTCCCTTGCAAATTTTATTTTACGTATTCATGTATTTCTGGCAGGACACCCCAGAAGGCACGAGTTAAGTTATACAGCGATTTTCAAGTGAGACCACTCAGCTTCGGCAGGGTCTGTGCTCCCCACCCTGGTCCCTGTGTTTGATGAGGTTCAGGTCAGGGATGACTTGTGCAGAGAGGATGTATGCGTGAGGGGATCTGGGACCTGCTTATTCCTTTACTAAATGATCAGGAAAGATTTCAGAGGTCCCTCATCTCTGCCTTGCCGTTGTTTCTGAAATATCCCTTGAGATCTGGAGGAAGAAGTCAATTATGTTTCATAAAAATACCAGTTGGCTTTGTAAAAAACTATTGTAGTCTTCTTATTCTCTTCCATTTTTCAAGAAGATTCATGGAAACGGAAGGAAAAAAAGTGAGTGGGCTTTTAAAAGAGTGTTTTAAATAAAAAGTTTCAGGTTTGTATATAAGTTTTCAAAAAAACCTCACACATGAGGCAGTAAAATAATAAAAAAGGGAATGTAGGGGAGGAAAGATACAGGGGAGAAGAAAAGTCACATTCATCATTGTCCAAAGCCAAGATCTAGTTTGAAGAGCAGACATCATACAATCAATCCATCTGCTCATCATTCCCATCCCAAACATGTAAGAAAATCAAACCTTTGTTGGCACGGGATTTTTCTACATGCAACTATGTTGCTTTAAAGTCACATGGAAGAACTACACATTTCATACAACTTCTGTACGTAGTTTTCCTTGTAGAAATGCACCTTCAGGCTGGGTTGTTCCTTCCAGGAGCCATCTGGGGATGTGTTGTGCCAAAGTGAGCACATCTTTATTTCGATATAATCTCATTCATGTTGAAGGTTGCACATCTCATCCATAAGTAAAAACCCTACATTTCTGACCAAAGCTGTTGTGGGGATACAGAGCTGGCCTTAAAATGAGTTAGACTTGCTGCAGAAAAAGGAACCTCCTTGTAAGGGCCCAGCTTCCAAGCTCCTCTCCAAGCCCTTCAAACCATTTCTGAGTGCAGCAAGGCTGCCAAAGAAGAAAGTGCTCTTTCAGTTTGGGATTCTATCAGTGCCAGGGTGTTTGCTGAACTGGCTTCATACTCCTATCTCACATAGCTCCAACAGAAAAGCATTAGGCCAAAGAGTATCTCCTCGTAGTGAAAGGAAAGCTGTCAGGCAGAGAGAACCAGCGCAGTGCCAAGAATGGGCTGCCTGATGTGCACAGGCTGCAGGGCTGCTCCTTTCAGCACTGGTGATAGGATGGACAATAATCCAGTCAATAGCATAAAGCTATCGCATGTATCAGTGGGGACACTGTCCCAAAAGGAAGCCCTGGAATCACAAGTGTGATTAGAGTCAGGAAGAGAGATTACAGCCTAGGAAAACATGTTGAGCAAGAGGACACTGAAAATAGTGGGACTTGCTTTACAGCAGAGATAAAAAACTAGGAATGTTATGGAAGTAGACAGGACTATCAGGGCTGTATAGGAGCCAGATCATCACAGAGCTTCTGTTGCTGTGTGTCCTAACACAGGAATATCCTGGATGTGCACAAATACACTGTGGAATTGAGTCATAACACTTGAATGTATCTAGAGGAATAGCTTCTCCACATGTTGCATTTGATGCCTGGAGATTAGAGAGGTTCAGAGTAAAATAGGATGCTCCTCAAAGCTGTGGGAATATTCACTATTATATTAATGCAGTTTCATAAACAAGAGCTTAGAGACCGTTATAATGTTGGCAGACAACTGCTGATAAAGTAAATTAGTAAGCAGGTTCTCCAGCGGGCAGTTTCCCTCTTCCTTAGGAGCACCTGGTTCTGCATATAACCAGAGTGGGGATATTGATGCAGATGTCCCAAGCAATTTGGCAAGCCTGAAGTTTTCCCCTTCTGAAATTACTCCTTTAAGTCAACTAAGGTTCAAAATGCTCAGTTTTCTGTCTCCTCTGAATTTTCTCAATACCTACTCCTGCTTTCCTTATACAGGGCTGGCATTAGCACACCAGGGTCCTCTAACCTCCATCCATGCCCCTATAAACTGCAAAGTCTGAGGTTTGTGAGAGTATTTTTATAAAGATTTTTGTTTCAAGCCAGGACTTGGTTTGTGGCATTTCCAGACCAGTCACAAACCTCTGGAGGAAGTTTGGGCTTGAGAGATTTGCAGCTTCATTTTGCTCACTGTAGAAGCTGGAATAACTTGGATAAACACTGGTTAATCAGTACAACTCCTTGTGTTTATCTGCCACAAAGCCAGACTGCCTACTCACTACTATTCCTCCAGCACGAGTTTTCACCAGACATAATCACAAACATTCCTGTTTCCTGATAACATGCAGAAGAGCAAAGCTGATTCAAAGAAGTTTTCTTGTGCATAAGAGCACAGGGAGCTGGAGCTGCTTCTTGTGCCCTTAGCTGATGTTTCAAGGGGCTTGCCAGAGCCAGCTTGACTTCCAGCTGGGGGGATAGGGAACTGAGGAAGCGTGACTTCTGAAGAGCAGAGATAGCCTGGGATAAGCACTTGTAAGCCACTGAGGTAGATCTCTTGAATGTCACTTCCCAATAGCACTGTGAAGTGTGTGCACGAGATGGTGACAAAAGAAAAATGAAGAACTGACTGGACGAGTTGCACGCTTCTGAATGGATGCTGGACTGCAGTGGATTTTGGGTGAGACTGGTAAATTCAGCAAATTTTAGGTTTATAGAGGGAGCAGAATTATTTTAGGAGTTTTCTTCTGCTGAGGGACAGATCCCTGATCTCTGGTGGGCTATCCCCACACCATCCACAGATCCAGGCCTCTGCAGGTATGGCTGGGCCAGCATTCTCACCTGCCCTCTTCCCCTCCTGCTTACCTCCCTGTCTTGAGGGACAGGGACAACCTTGAACTCCTTGCAGTGCTGTCAGCCCACCCTGACTCCCTGCACTTCTGACCCAGGGGCTGGATTTGGGAAGTCTCGGGCTCTTGCAGGCACAAGTTAGAATTCCTGGATTTGCAAAGCTCAAGGTGGGCATCCTGGGGTGCTGCTCAGGATGGCTTGGACCAGCACTGGGAACCATCACTAGGACCTGCTGGGGCTTGGCCAGCAGACCTGCCAGCTCCACATCAGATTGCCACCCTTGGACATGAAGAACACTGGGGAATAAATCCTAGAGCGCAGGAGACGAGATTTCATGTTCACACACATTAATTTACATCCATTTCTAGTTCTCCCAGCTTTTTTGAAGACATTTCTGTTTATTTATTTTCTCATGTTAACACTGACATTAATAGTTTAGCAGCAGCTGCTGCCAAAAGAATGATCCAGTTTATAGGCCCAGTGAAGAATGACCTTTTACATTATTGGAGATAAATAAATCTTTGTTCCCCAAGCAGAAGAAATTATTTCATTCAGTAAAGTAACTAAGCAAAGAAATGTCTTCCCTCAAAAGTGTTCAAGGAGTGCTAGTAATGCAGAATGCAATCACCACAACAGATTTATTTAGCCCTTTTCTCTCTATCACCTGTCATATGCTTTTAAAAATAAAATGACTCCCAAAGGGACGAATTCACAAGACATTTATACAAAAGTTATGTCCAGCCAAAGCAGATGGAATGCAGATAGTGCAGGATATGACAGAGGAGCAGATGTTTTCTAATCATTCCTGCATCATTCCTGGTCACTAGCCAGTTGTATTGGGATTACCCAGTCCCCACACACAAGCAGCATGGCTTTGCACTCTGCAGAGACATGTGGTAATCCAGATGCCTGCTTGGGAGAAAAATTAGGAGTCTCAGCACTGGTATTTTTATGATGCCTTGCTCTTGCACCTCATTTAATTGGTAAACAAAGGGAATGAGTATCAGAACTCAAATCACACTTTTCACAGCCATCTCCAGCACTGGTATGGCTGCTCTGGAGCTCTCTCCACCTCCAGGAAAGGTGAGCAGCCCTGAAGCCTCCTTGCTGGCTCATGGCCATTGTATCTCAATCCTGGCCTGGGATAATATAACTTTTGCATGCTCACTGGCATTTCTAAGTCACTCTTTGAATTCCATTAAATAATTCTACCTGAATCCTGAGAAAAAAAAAAATCACTTTTATCTTCATTTAAACAGTGGATAAAATCCAAATGATTTCTAAAGGAGAAGGATTTATTCCAGACAGACCTGCTGTG
This sequence comes from Oreocharis arfaki, assembly GCA_013398015.1. Classification (NCBI taxonomy): domain Eukaryota; kingdom Metazoa; phylum Chordata; class Aves; order Passeriformes; family Paramythiidae; genus Oreocharis; species Oreocharis arfaki. The sequence goes on from VZRR01000316.1 coordinate 373,811, forward strand.
AAAACTCCCAATTCATTTACATACATACATACATTTGTGGAGACAGACACGCATAGATGCCCATTTACATCATCTCTCTCTACATCTACGTGCATACACACATAATGCACTGCAAAGATATGCAGAGACAGCTCCATGATGCTTTAGCCCATGCTGTCATGGAATTGAACCACAATGACATTTCCTGAGTTAAGGCAGAGCTGCTTTCATTCGAGATGTTATATGGATTAGAAATCCCACTCTGTACAACCTGATTTTACTGTATGAAGGATCCTGTATTTGCAGTGAAGTGGCACCTGAAGTGGGCAAACAGATTTGTGTTTTTTCACAAGGCCTGGGGTAGGTTTGTGCCTCCTGGGCTTCAGGCCGAGTGTTGTGCCTTCCCTACACCAGTCCCTCACGTAGCTGGTCCCAGCTGTGCCCGCAGGTGATGCACTCAGACCTCAAGGCTGCGGAGCTGGTACAGTGTAGGGCTGTAACCAGTTTAGGCACATCTGAGAATGGTCCTGAATTCTTTATTGTGCGCTCCATACACGTACATCCCTGTGTGTAGGCACAAATACTGTGTCGCTGGTCTGCTTAGGTACAAGCTTTCCTTTCCAGGAGCCAGCAGATAAATTTATGCCTCCGAAATAAATGCAGGAGTTTTTATAAAACTTCATGAGCGAAGGACTGTGATTTTAGTGTAGACAAGGACCACTCTGGGAAACACCACTGAAAGGGCTGACTGCATTAAGGATATTAGATGCTGTACAGAAAGGAGCTGATGGCCCTGTGAGTGCTTTCATATTGAGAGATAACAGAGTGCAATTATTTTCTTCTTTGGCTTTCTTGTCTTCAGCAGCAAGGGAAGGGCCTAAGTAACGAACATAATTTGTAGGAGACTCTTCACTGTCTCCAGGTGAGAAATACAGGGCAGACAGAGGTGATAGAGAATCCGTCGGCCAGCTTGAGGACAGAGAGATATTAGGGTGCTTGAGAAAAAGCAGGAAGGCAAAATCTGAGTGCTCTGGAGTCCAGTAATGTTATCACTGTAGTGACACACAGATGGATATCTCAGACCAGCTGGTCTTAGTCTGTGAGATCTCATGTTAGGGCTTCATGGGTCTAACATTTTCCATCCCTCAGCTGGATTTATGTAGGACTTGGCTCTCAGCCAGGCATGGTCAGCACATGATCCTTCCCACTGTCCTAGGAAGCAGTGGGACTGGCATGCTCCATTGCCTTGGCAAGGGTTGTTTGGGAAATTCTCCTAGAGTGAATGGTGTTTAACTGCTCTCACATACCCGGAGAGGAGAATTGAGATTCCTCTTGGCAGGGGCCAAGTAGGCCTGGAGGTGGTGGAGAATCAGGTTTTGTTACTGCCTTGTGTCAGGCCCCTCCTGCTGTCCAGAGCGCTTTGCTCCTCGGATCGCCTCAGCCAAGCCCTGCTCATGAGGGTGCAATTTACAGCAGACTTTGTGTGGGTGGGTCAGCTCACAGCAGAGTGATGCTAACCCAAGCCCAGAGCCAACAGCTTTGCTTTCCCAAGGATGATGCAAAGATAAAACAAATTATAGCTAAAAAACATATTTTCAACATGAAATCTGGAAGTTGTCAGGAACATGGAATTGCAATTTCGATTCTGTCCTGCTCTCAGCCACACCATAAAAAGAAGGTCACCAAGACCCTTCTGCTGATGACAGCAGACGTGGCTATTGCTCTAAATACGACAGCTGCTTCTTTACAGAAAATTGTTTCATTTTTCCAACCTGGAAAACGCTGCTTGACTTGAGAGCAGGACCAATCAGGGGGCATAAACCCTGCAAGGGCAATAGACCTAGCCTGAAAAATTCATATCCACACCTGACCTTTCTGTTTTCACATCTGAGAGATCATTTCCAGGGAATAAATAACCGGGTCATTTGTGAATCCATTGGGCAAACACAGGCCTTTCACAGTCTTCTTGTAAGCTTCAGACATCCTCAATAGATGAATACATGCCAGCATCTGAGTCAGGGGTTACAGTGGGTGCAGCAGAGGTCAAATGTAAAAGTCTCCTAAGTGTTGCCTGTGACTTTAATTCAGCAAAACACTGAAGCATGTGCTTAGGCTGGAATGTAGCACAAGCAGCAATGACTTGTCTCCTTAAAGCTGGGCATGTGGTTAAGTACTTTGCTGGCTCGAGGCCAGCATGTACAGCATGATGCTACTAGAGCAGGAATCAGCAGTGGAGACTGACTGCACACACACGTGGAGTAAAGGCATCCCCCTGATCCCCGAGCGGAGCTCTGCAGGCAGCCTTTATGGCACAGGCTGTCACAATAACCCCTGGAAGGAGGCAGCAGGCTGGCTGCCCAAGTTTAGCTTGGCGATGCCTCCTGGCGCACGGGTGTAACCCCTGTGTAGCTTACACGGGTTGGTAACTTTACCATCAAGGTGGAGAGGTCCTCCTGCCCCTTTTAGCTGTGTGGCTGTCAGACAGGTGAGCACAGAATGAATAGAGAAGGTGTGAGCTGCCAAAACATGGAATACAATACCTAAGCTTTGGGTCATGGCCTGAAGAGCAGCTGCAAAGGCAGGGCCACCTATGCACAGGGCTGCTTGGAAGGAGACCGGAGCTTCATCCTGCCGCGCTTAGCAAAGGGCATTTTGCTTGTCTTTGCAAATGTGCAAATTGCAGCAAAAATAGTGACTCAGAACAGCTCTGGACTTTTTTCTCTCCTGCCAGAAATACGACTCGGCACCTTGAACACTGCTAAACGCTCAGAGCAGGGCAGGAACACTTCCCGTGAGTTGTTTTGTTGTCTCCAGGCAGCCCTCTGAGGTGAGGATGTGCTTGATGGTGCACTCAGGGTGGTGCATCCCTGCCAGGCTCCCTGGAGGGTTTGCTGTGTCAGAACCCATCCAGCAGCAGTGAAGCCGTGCAAAGCAGAGCTCTTAGCTCTGCTCTTAGCTCTGGGTATTTTGATTTTCACCTTTCCAAAGTGTGGATCTCAATCTGAAATCATGGCAAACAGTCAAACAAGAGGATTTTTTCGTGAAGAATTTCTGGTGGGTTTTAATTACTGTACCAGATCAAGTGGCAGAAAGAAATGTCTTTTTTTATTAAAGAAAATGAGATGCATTTTGCCCATTTAAACACATATGAGATTAGAGAAATGTGCATTCCATTAAAAGAGGTTTTCTTTGAGGAAAATACCTAGTGCTAGTGGGGGAAAAAATAGCTTAGGGAAGTAACTTCTAGTATTACACTGTGTCGCTTGTGTATTCTTGATGAATCAGTGCCAAAAGCTAGATTTCATTCATTAGAAACCATATACTCTTCAATCTGAGCCTGTGACTGAGCTAGGATCTGGTTTTTGTGTCTTGTGGGAAACTCAGATGAGATGTCAAAAACATTTCTATCCTAAAGTGAGACACATAAAGACAAATTTGGGACTGCTTAAGCACCATGTATAAAAAGATTCAGAACTTTTCATTTTGCTTTTGATTTGTAAGGCTTGAAATGCCTTTGTATGTTAAAAAAGGAAAAAAAAAGACATTCTGAAAATTTATTTTCAAAAAGAAACATGAATCTTTCTCTGAACTGAGTTCATTAAATACGTGATGTCAGTACTTTTGAAATGTTTCATTTTGGAGCTTCTCCCTAAACAAAATGTTAAAATCAGCTTCTGTAATTTTTCCATTTGGAAGGAACTACCTTTTCTAAGTCAACAATTGTCTCATAAAGAATATGAAATATCCTCTGAAAAACTGCTTTGTGAAAGGTGGGTTTGTTTCACAGATCACTGGAAAGCAGTCAGCTTTAGCAAGGGCAGTGTGGAGGTTTTCAATGGCTCAGGAATTCATAATGATTAGACACTTAAGCTAAGATGATTCCCAAAAGGGATTTGGAGTGTGGAGCTCTCGGTAATATTTGGTCATAAATATAATTCAGATTTTAATGCCATGTGTGGTAAGCAATAGACTGCAATGAAATTCAGAAAGACTGCCTTGTGTGTCTAAAATAGACCTTTATTGCCAAATGTTACGTCTTAAAAATGTATTTGAGAGTAGCTGTATCTTGGATTTAGCTGAATGTTCTGGGATACATCTTGCTCAACAAAATAAAGATATACTGCATCAAGAGATTTGAAACTGGTCCACATTTTTTGGTTGTATGTGCAAATTTCTTTGTGTGGAAAAGTAATATATAAAGCAAAGGTGAAAGAACAGAAAAATGTGAGTTTCCAGAACAAATATTTCAGCTAAATTTGTTTTGATGAATGATATCCAAAAGCAGTCTTTTTTATATATATATGTGCAATTGTATATATGTGGCTTTCAGATATAAAGTAGTCTTTGTTAGAAAACTTTCTGACTTAACCTTGATCTTAGGCAGAGGCCTCTTATCTATACAGCATTCAGTAATGGAATAATCTGATTAAAAGTGTTTCAAATACAGGTAATTTTATCAAAAGCACTGAGCTATTCCAGGGCATGATTACTATCATACTTCTTAATTATATTTTCTTTCTTTAGAAAATGCAGCTATCTGAAAGTGTAATGAAGTGATTGCTGTTTGTGTAGCTGTGAAGAAGGGAAGCTTGCTGGTTCATTAGCAAAGCAAATGATTTGCCTTTGGCATTAGTTAACCCTAAGGGCTAAATTCCACTCTCAAGTACATCAAGAGGAAAATAACAAGGGGTAGACTGAATTTGCAGTGCTGTTAGTGGGAGCAAAATTTGGCCCTTACCCTTCAATGGGAAAGCAAATATAATACTCCTACTTTCCATCCATCATGTCAGATAACTAGATGGTTTGATTAGATTACAAAGCCCATGCTAACAATGATGTATATTTGGCTGAATTGAAAAATGCCATTAAAGTAGGATTCCTGGAATTTAGCAGAAAAACAAAATATTTCCTCTATGAACTCATTATACTTACAGAAAGAAAATTTGATAAGTAAACGAGAAAGCTTTGAGAGACCCTCCTGTCTTTATTTAGAATTAAAAGCATTTAAATATGATCAGGTTTTAAAATTTTTTCCTGGATTTGTAAAAATGCTTTGGATATTTCTGGCTATATAAATCTTCCATTTTCTAGAACAAGGTATTCTTAACATCATCTCATGTACAGCACAGAGAGAGCATAATGGTTATCCCAAATCTGAAAGATGGAATAGACCTTCAAGTACAAGACTCCTGTTGGGAGAAACATTTTTGACTTTACAGTGTGTTGATTTCTCAGTCAAAACACCGTATGCAGCTTTGATTTTGGCACAACTCGGGCACAGTGGAGCACTTGGCAATTTTCTCCCGGCTTATTTTTCTTGGTCGACAGCTGGAGACTCTAGGATTTGGGGGATGCACCCACTATTTGCCTGCAGGCTAGGGGAATCAGGCCTCCAATTTTTAGGCAAAAAACAAGAGGACAAAGCTGACCTTGGCACTGCGCAGCCAAAGATCTAAGGATCGGTTTTCACAGCAGCCTAAAGATATGCAAAGGACTTCGCCAGGCGCATTTGGCTAAAAGCCAGCTCATTCCAGAGGGATTGGTGGGAATGCGGAGTCTATGAAGGGCTGCCTGTACTAAAACAGGAGGGGAACCGTGGTCCTGTCTGGCTTTGTTTCTGCAGCATTAGGTTTGAATTTCTGTAAAAGATCTCTGCAGGGAAAACCAGCATGGAGATACTTAGCTGTGAACACTGGCAAGGAAAAGTTGTTAGAGTGTGGAAAGGGACTGAAAAGGTGAAGCTACGTGATGATGGGAGGAATGTTGGGAGATTTTTAGTCCTCTGCTTTTAAGGTCAGAAAATCACTTCTGTGTCATCTGGGCAGCATAACATTGGCCACGGGTTTGTGGTGGGCCATGAAAAACTATCCCTGATTTTTAAAGTTTTCTACTGATCTCTCCTTCTTGAATTAAGCTTCACTTCAGCATAACCTTGTTATCCCCATGTGCCAGGTATCCCCATCATTCCCATGGACATTTTCCCTTCCTTCCCTCTTGTCCATACACGCACAGCAGCTGGACAGAAATTTGTCATCCAGAGTGATTTTTAAAGGTATACAGGGAAGGATTCCAACATTATTAAGCTTTCTTACATTAAATAGTCTAATTTATTGTTAATAAGTTGTAGTTTTTTCTTGGACTTGCAATCCTTTTGTATGTTTTGTTTGAATCCCTTTACTGCCAGAGCAGTAAAATTTTGACTGCATCTAAAAGCATTTCTAATAAATAATCTAGAACTCCACTTACTTCCCATTAAAAGGGACTCTGTTTGTAAAATTCTTCTCACATTTAATGGATTTTTCCTTGCATTCAGAATTTCCATCATTTGTAACTGGATCTAGTGCAAAACCTCGTGGAATAAATTCTGATCCCACTGTATAAACTGAGAGTAATTTAAGCGACATTCGGATAGCTACTCCAGATTTGCACAAGGATAACCCTGAGAAGGGTCTATTGAAAAAGCAGACACATTTGAGTTTGTTAAAAAAGGCATGACATGTACTGCAAAGCTGCAGTGAATTCAGGTGCACTTTATAATGCATCAAATGATGGTGTTATCAAGGGCATGTCACTGACTTAGCAAGCACTTGATCAAGGGACTAAAACCAGCCCATATCCTGAGAGGTATTTGGACTCTGAGATTGCATCGCAATCCCGTTCCTAGAGGCTTCCAGCTCTTTTGCATGAGAGAAAGAAGAGCTGTGAGCCCTGCTACCTTGCAGGTGGAGCCTTGGGTGCCCAGCAGCAGTGCAAGGGAAGCCAGGTGCCGGGGAATGGCACTGCAGAAGAGGATACATCCTGTGAGGAGCTGCCTATACTACTGAGCAGAGGCGAGGGGGAGCATCAGCTTCCCTGCAGGGAGACTTGTTTAACTCTGCATCAGCAGCAGCAGCACAGCTGTGATCATCTCCCCACAGCTGGGTACCTAAGCTAGGTCGAGTTTTATTTCCTCACGGAAATTTGGCTGGCACTGCGAGCTTTCCCCTAGCTCACTGTCCTCACCCTCTCCAGGCCTGGAGACCTGAATAACAGAAAAGTGAAAAATTCAGGTGGGACACCATTTTCTCATAGATGTGGAGCAGGGAGGGAGGGGTGGCTCAGTCTCTGCAGGCCACAAGGAGCCCTCGGGAGGATCTCTCCACACGGCACTTTCTCCTTGGAAGAAGGCAGATCACCATGGACTGGTCAGCCACCTCAGGCAGCTGACACCTCACAAAGATTCACAAGGGATACTTTTGAAATCAGAAAGAATGTATATAGAACTAGGGAAGGCTGAGAAAGTAATTGGCCTGTCTGCAAAAAAGTAAAGAAGGCTGTCTGAAGTAATTGGCCATGAAAGAGTGTATCCTAAAACATTCACAAGACTTAGCAGCTCCTCACTTCTGCCGCTTTGACTTCATGATTCTCCTAATACAAATTTTTTTGCAGGTGTTGTAAAAGACACATCTGTAGCTACAGGTAGCTAGATAATCAAGGAAAGTGCAGAAAACTGGTGATGTGTGTTGTTAATAGTAGCCTGTTCCCTGTCTCTGTTAATTTCTCTACAGAGAAGTCCTAGGAATGAGGAGTCCTGTCTGTCTGGGTGATTACCTTCCATCAGTATCTGTAACCAATGCAAAGGAAAGAAATCAAAGAACAGATCATTACAGTCCAAGCTTGTAAAGGAATAACTGGTACTTGTTGTCCATCCTTAAGAGGTGCACAACGATCTCTTCTGGTGCCTTTTCATGTCACATTTCTAAGCTTTTCTTTTGCAATGCAAAGACTGTATAAAACTCCTCAGGAAAAAAAGTTGGAAGTTGAGTTCCATGTGGAATCACCTAATTTTGGGACCTTGTAGTTTAAGTAGTGACAGCAACAGCAGGATACATTAACAGACCATCCACAGCTGGATGGGCTATAGTACTGGCACTTTTGGTGACTCTGGGTTTGTGGCAGTGTCACTTTTGGAGTGTGGGACTGTCACTGCATCTGTGAGCCACAAAAAAAGAGTGTCTTGGAAAAGCTCAGTGCTATAAAGGCATGACAATGAAGGACTTAACGGGTACAAATAGATGGAAACTGAGTAGTAAGAGGACATTACCATGTAAGTGGTCTTGAGTGGGTTTTGTGCGGGAGGATGACTGACTGACTGATTTCTGATGAAGCTGGTGTGAAGAAGGGGGTTTTCACACCAAACAGGAATTTCAAAGCATGCCAGTAACTTTTAATATTTTTCTCCCCAGAAAGGAACTGCAAAATTGCATTCATGTTGGCTTTCTCCCTTAAACATATATGTAAGAGGGTAAGTAAATCCAAGGTCTTGTCTTAAAGGAGAGGATATATTCTCATTATTTTACAGTGATTGCAAATCATCTTCCTTTTAAAGTCTCTTTTAAGAACAGTCTCCAGCTCTGGCTAGCTTAGGGCCATGAGCCCAGTGCACATTTGGCTAATGTGCATCTCTGTGACTGCTGTGCCATTTCCTTATGTGCACTCAGCAACACAGACTATCGTGATGAGTCAGTGATTGCATCAGCAAACAGCAGATCTTCAAGCTCCTATGGAGGCCAAGAAGACCCTGAAAGAGAGAAAGGGAGAAAGACAAATCCAAATAAGCCTCATTTAGTCATTACCCTGGCCAGAAAAATGTTAGGTCTGTGTTCCTCCCTTTCATTTTCTGGGGCCCTGACAGCTTATAAATCTGATGTAGAAGATGAGCTGAGATTCCATCTAAAATGTGGCTTGAAGGGTCATCTTGGATACAGTTACAGATGGTATCCTAGGCCAGAGCTTCGTCCTGCCGTGCTTAGCAAAGGGCATTTTGCTTGTCTTTGCAAATGTGCAAATTGCAGCACAGTTCAAACCCATGTGTGCAGCAGCACATATGAGGATGCCTGCTGTCTTCAAGGGGTGGTGTTGATGGGGTTTTGTAGCACTATATTTTAGCCATTGGGCAATATCAAAATTGCCTAATGTGCAGAGAGGATGGAATATGTCCCTCTCATGCTAGAGAATATTAGTCTGAAATGCTCTTGATCAGGCTGTGCAGAAACACTCTTCAATGGAGATGTCTGTCAGATGTCACCATCCTCCTGATCCACAGACAGAGCTGTTTCTGATGCTGCTCCTTACATTGTTTTCCTCAATTTGAGCTTGTCGTATTAATGTCCCATGCTCTTAGACAATGGGTACTTCCTAAGCAAGCTCATTCTGCCAGGAATGAGGTGGAGAGGACGCTGCTGAGCAGCTTTGCTGGCATGCCTGAGCATGGGCATGCTGCAAGGTGGTGGTGAGCAGAAGGCTCCTCTGCAGCCCAGCTGTGTGCAGGGCTGTCTGCAGGGAGCACAGCTGGCTGTATGGCACACAGCTGTCACATGGCACGCAGCTGTCTGCAGGATGCACAGCTGTCTGCAGGCTGTCCCAGAGCTCACATGGCACCGTGGCACACGGCTCTGCCTGGGGCACATCTGTCCCAGGGTGCTCAGCTCTGCAGGGCACAGTTATCTCAAGGTGCACAGCTATCTCGGGGCACACAGCTGTCTGCGGGGTGCACAGCTGGCTCAGGATACACAGCTGTCTGCAGAACACACAGCTGTCTCGTGGCACACAGCTGTCTGCAGCTGCAGAATTCCAGTAGCATTGTTCTCCCCAAAGTGGATTCACCTTAATGCAGTTTAATTGAGCCTGTCCAAATTCATGCCTTTCCTTAGTTCAGCTTGGCTTCGTGGGTTCCCAGCAGCTGCCAGAGACACGGCTCTTCCAGCCCTCAAGTCAGGTGGGTGCAGGGGATCCACTTGCTGAGGGCTGCCAGCGATTGCAGCTGATGTCACCACAGGCACTGCCCTGTCTGCAGGTGCAGAGGGTTGGACTCTTTGCAGAACCCACAATTACCTTTTCCATGACATCATGCAGGTCAAAACCCTGGAAGGACAGACCCTGACAAAGGGAATGTGATATGACAAACTAATGTGACATCTCTCATCAACGTTTTAGACGAAGCCTATTTTGACCTGGGCAGGAGAAAAGATTAGATGATCTCTCAAGGTCCCTTTCAGCATTGTGAGAGAAAAACAAAATCCCTCATGCGAAGCACAGAATTTTACTGTTATACATGATCATTAACAAAATATTTAATAGTACAGAACAATTAATAGTGCCACCATCAGTTGGGTCAATTATTCACTGGAGGTGGTGAGAGGTGCCAAAAATGTTTTCACCCTACCGGCTTTCCCGCCTTCCCTGCCTGTGTGGCAGTATTTCACAGCACAGTGGGGGTTCTCTGGCCAGCACAAGTCTAACAACCTTTTTATGGTCTGGTTTGAACTTTTTCAAGACCAAAGCATCCCAGGAGGTTGAGTCATCTGGTGAAGAGAGCAGCTGCCTTCTCCGTGCAGTGGAGCAGTAACCCTGGGGCACACGACACCTTCTGCAGACTGATTGACTTCAGACTGCCCTCCATGTAAGGAACTGTGCTTCATGGACTGGCAGCTGGATTTCCTGCTCTATACCTGGCAGCACCCACTCCTGTGTGTGACATGGCAGTGCTAGCAGGAGGAAAGGGCCAGAAAGCCTCTAGCAGGGTGCCAAGATCCAGAGAAGGCTGGAGAGCAGGGCCATGGAGCAGGATGTGGGAGTCACAGGGTTCCAGGCTAATGGGGCGGATGGGTCCCAGGAGATAGGGAGGTGGGGTGGGATGGGATGGGATGGGATGCTGCTCCGTGTTCTGGCTGGGGATATGCCAAGTTAGGACCAAAGGTTATCAACAGGATTTAGCCCCTTCCTGTTGCAAAATGCTTTTGCAGAGGAGCTGGGAAGCACTGCCAGGTCACTGTCCCATTGCAGGCAGACCCTAAGGCTGCTTGAGCCCTCCTGCCATGCCCCAGATGTGCAAACAACATCTCCCACTGTCTGTGCCTCCCTCTATGGGCCAAATCCCCATCACATGGTGCAGTGCAGACCTGCAGAGAGGGCCAGGCTGTCCAGGGACAGGGACTGCAATCGGGCATGCAGTGCCAGGGGCTGGAGTGCAATGGAAATCACTCAGTGAGCGTGCTGGAGAAGACAGGGGTGCAGGAGAGCGGTGTCATTCCGGGTGTTAAGCATCCACATAATGTTCTGGCTATGCTGGGCATGTCCCCACTGCAGAGCCTAAATGCACAGTGAGGACACCTTGTTCAGCATGTTCCTGTAAAACAGATTTCAGTTGAACTGCACAACTTATAACACCTAGGGCACAAATAGCTGTTCCTTCTCCTGGGTGAGTTTGCTGCTGAGGAGCAGACGAGCATCAGGGGGGGCGAGGGAGAGCGAGGGAGCACGCAGAGAGCAGAGCAACTGCCCTTTCAGCAGCCAGCCTGCTCGGATTTACTGGATGCAGTGTGCAGCTACACTGGGAGGCTTTTTGTGCTTTCTGATCACTATCAAGCAGGCAGCTGTTTCCACAGACCTCATAATTAATCCAGGATTTCTTTTCTAGGAGTGGCACAATCTGACTTACGGCCCATTATTGTACGTGGTGAATTAGAGTTCTTTCTTTTCCAGGAATAATACTTTGTACTTTTTACCATTCCAATTGCAAATGAAACTCACCTTATTCAGCTCCCCATTGCTCAGTAACACTCCTCTCCTCAGGCTCTCCTCAGGCTCCTCACCCCTGCATCCTCAGCACTTGTTATCACCTCTCTTCTTTGCCTCTTCCCAAATCATTGCCAGATCTACCATGCAAAGATTTCAGCTCAGGGTTGTGATCCTGCCAAGAGCCCTCATCACACATACCATTATAGCCACAACATTGATCCGGGACTGCTATACATGGACACCTTTTGCAAGGTGAGAGCCTTTACTAGAATAAGAATTAACAAGAAAAGGGGGGGAAAAAAGCAGAAAAATCTCTGTAGATTTAGGAATATTAATGAATATCCAGTGGAAATACCAGAGATTGTTGATGTAGAAACACAGTCTCATTCAGACAAAATTCCTTATAATACTTTCTTCTTTGTACCCAGAATTAAGAATGTAACTTTTAAGAAGCTGAAGGAAAAGATCTTATTTACTACATTTAAGGAAAACAAAACAAAATAACAAAACAGCGGAACTACAAACAAGGGAAAAACCTTAATATAAGCAAACCCGAAACATCTGGGCTTTTTAGGAGAGTTCTACGAGCTCTCTTCCAGAGAAGTGTCATGCAAACTGGGGGTTTTCAGACAGAAGTCAGTGGCTCAGTGGTCATCTGCAGGACATCAGGTGTGTCCACAATCACTTCTACAAGACCGCCCCAGAAAGGTCGCAGTTATGGAAGTGGCAGCTTGGGAAGTATTTCCACTATTCTAGGCTAGTTAACTATCCTCTGTTAATGAAATTGCTGAGTAAACAAGTTTCTTCTGGATCACAGGGGCATAGTTCGTCCCAGAATGTCCCAGTCTTAGATTTAATGGATTAAAGCCATTAACTACTTAATTTACATATTATAGCTATTGACTCCGATCCAGGTGGAATTCATAACTATGGATCAGTATTCTGTTCCTCAGGGTTTCCCTAGCAATCACATAACATTTATTAAAACAGCTAGAGGTAGAATAATTCCATCATAATCCCAGAATAGTCACAGCAGCCCCACAATATTGGAATGTGGAACCATTCCAGGGGATATTTTCTTTGCGGTATGCAAGGTGCTGGTATCTAGTGGGTAGAGAAGGTGATGAAAAGGACTTGACATTTGATATAAAGGCTTAGAGGGTGTTCGGTTCTACTATTTCCTCTTGTAGAAGCAGGCAAGAAAAGTTCTTTTTGTCAAAGTGATGTTTTCCAGTCCTCCAAACTTAAGCTTTCAGGTCTGTCTTTCTGCCTCTCATGTAGGGTCTGACTTGAAACTGAGCTCTTGTTCTTGTAACAGGTTGGAGGAGCTTTCCAGGTGCCACTCTTGGGTGACTTTCAGTCACTGCCAGCACTGGTGGAGCAGAGCTGAACCTGTAAAGGATCTGTTCTGTGGTGGGCTAGAGGAGCAAATTTCCTTTCAAAAAGGTCAGGTTGAGCAAATCCTACCTTGCTCCCTTAGCTGACACCTCTGCTGGAGTGGGGAACACATTGAGACCTGTCCTGCACTTTGGAAGCTTAGATCGGAAGGGAACAGATGGATCTGTTCCCTCCGTCTGCATCCTTGACAAGTACACGGCCACTAGACAGAGCCAATTCTCACTGACCTGTTATCATTCCTGCCAGAGACTATAAGAAGTATTCAGAGCTGTGTTAATGTGCAGAAGTGTTAATAGGAGACATGTGAAAGCTCTGAATCTCTGTCCTATGGGAAATGTAGATATTTTAGCTTGTCCTTTAATCTTAAGGCAAAAATGAAAGGAGTAAAGGAGCTCAGAGGAAGGAAAAGTCACAAGAATTAACAATTTGTGGGATGGGATGTCCCTGGAGATGTAATGTGAACCCTCAAAAATGTTAATTTTCCATGGATAAGGAAGTGCTGATGGCTTTGATGTGACTAAATCTCTAGCTGGAGCAACATTTGGTGTTTCAAAAGGCTGATGTTAGAATGCGGTAGGAACACAGAGCTGATGGAGTCAGACGATTCATCCACTCCATTTTCCTTTTATCACAGACATGAGTATTGTAACCCCAGTATTCTCTTGAAAATACTAAACTCAACCTAAAAGTAGAGTGTCTGTCACACAGCAGTTTTGGAAGGTGTAACCACACCACCTCCCCTCTGTTTTGCTGAGCTGCACAAGCCAGGCAGGCTGCTTTAGTTCTCTTGCACAGGCCAGACTCCAGTTTCCTTAGCATCCTTGTAGCTCCTGTTTTACTGTATCATGGATGACCAGGTGTGTGCAGACAAGCTCTTATTAGACTTCTGCTTTCTGGCATTAATATTTCCCTCTTCTTTTGGAAATACCTTTCTTCCTATTGCCTGAGAAAAGTTCTGCATTCCTCTGCCAGTGTTGTGGTGGTGACTCTGAGACATCCTGTGCCTAAGAGCTGCAGAGCTTTGTTAGTTCTCACTGATGGTCTGTCTGTCAAAGGGGCAGTTCTTGAGCCTAATCCCTGTGCACACAAATTTGTGTGAATTGTTTCTGCCCCATTTATCTTGCTCTAGTTCCTGAGACCATCTGATTTTTCCTGTATGCTCTATGATTACATGAAAACTGGCATCTTCCCACCCCTGCATTCCATTAAACCTCTGTTTCATAAGAGGTTTGGATGAGGCATGTTTCTTATTGTTATGTCTATTAACCAGTTTTCATAATTATTTGCTTTTTTTTTTTTCTGTTCTTTTTTGACAGTATTCTGCCACTGTTTTGGATTAGTGGTTTTGGGCTGGTAGCTCATGTCAGAAAAGTTATGTAAATTGGCCGTAATACCATAAAAACCAAAATGTGTCTTCAGATTAAAACTAGGATAACCCTTAGCACTGCTGAGGTGATTCCAGGTTAACTGAGATTGGATTCTGCTGTAGTGACTCCACTGAGATAGCTTATTTGAGTAAAAGCATCAAGACTGTCCCTAAAATGCCGAGAGTATTGCACAATAACAAACCCACCCCTTGGAAAACTGGCACCCTCTTTGTGGGAGGCTGCCAGCAGAGTGCAGGCAGCCAGCAGAGAGGCAGGGGACCTGAGCTGGGCTCCTGTTTAGTTCACAGTACCTGTGACCCACCACGGGCAAGACATCAATTGTTTCATGAGGTGTTTAAAGGCCTGCAGGACGGGGGCCATTAGTTCATCCCTTCAGAGGAGGTGGAGGATCAGACTGTTGCCTGGTAGGGTCTGCGAGAAAGCCTCAGCAGGCACCAAAAGCAGGTGCAGGTTTGCTGGGAAGGGTGGCTGCGAGGGCTGGGAGCTCTCCCAACAAGAAACAGCTTTCCAGTACTAAGGCTACAGGTCTGACACTGAGGAAGAAGATGAGAGCTGCATGGCCTCCCCATGGCTGCATCCTGCCCTGAGCTGCATCTAGGAGCTTCTGAAACATCTCACTAAGTATTTGGATGCATTTTTAGTCTCTAAGTATTTCTGGCACTTTAGTCCCTTTCTTCTTCATCAGAATTTGCATTTGTGGAATGAAAACATTTTCGCTTCTCTGCCAGGGTGGTCACTAGGATTGGCACATTCACGAGTGCTAAGGGCTGACATACTGTAACAGAGACAGGAGCAGAAGTCCCCGAGACGCTCATCCCTGTGCACTCAGCCTGGTGGCAGGGCTCATCTCTTGGCTTAAGCCTCCAACATACTTGCAGGAAGAAAACTGTAAATAGAGAATACAAATGTAACCATTGTTATTTGCAACTCGACTTTCAAACATCTTGCCAGATTATAAATCTTGACCGCTTGGACCTCTGCCGTTTCTCAGGTCTGAACCAAAAATATTTACCAAGGAAATAATGCTTGTAACAATGATCTCAGACCAGTGCAGCTCATTAGCTAGTAATGTGCCTGCAGGCAGTATGAAAGATTCGATCCATCTGGAATTAAATAGCAAGGGATAGCTGGAAGCTGTATTCAATACTGATGGTGAGAAAAGCCTTAAAACTCCTTGATTGCAACACATGAAAGCTGTGAACCATCAATAACCAAAAAAATATGATGTGCCAACTATAGCAAAAGTAACGGCGGGGCAATGCCATTATTTGAGGTCATTCCACCTTCATCTTGTCAAAAAGGGATAAAGGAAGGGCATGACAGAAGCCAGATCTCCAGCATCCTACTCCCTTGTCAGTAGGACATAATTGGCATTAAATACTGAACGTGTCTGGATTTAATATAACTCCGCTGCTCAATTACTTCATCCACTCAAGCAATGGAAAGCAGCCCATTTCAAGAGTTTATAGGGGATAACTTGCTTTAAGTCAGACATCAGAGACCCAAATGCCCTAATTGATATTTTATTAATAAATTCTCAAAATTATCATAACCTGTTCCAAGCAGGGGAGGTAAACCCATGATTTATTACCAGGGAAGGGTGTCTTCTTTATAGAATACATATTTTTGTAGCTGATTAGAATTGAGGGCAAACACTGCTGATCTGTTCCCATCACTGGCAGCTAGGTCATTGGGAAATATACAAAGCACAACAGGGGAAGGACAAAGTCTTTCTGTGACATCTTTGACTATTGACCCCATTTTTGGGCAAGCGGGTAGCTGAAGGTCCATTGCCTTTTTCTCTACAGCTTCTCTGTTGGTGAGTGGAAGCAGGGTAGGCTTAATGGCCAAGTAGGACATTGGGCATTTGAGAGATACCTCAAGCTCACAGAAAATTGCTTGAGAAGCAGAGGCCAAATGCCAGGAGTAAGGATTTCTGTCAGTATTTGATCTGGGTGGTCATCTTTGGGTATGGACACGATGAAGAAGTTGCTGCATGAAAGCAGCATCAAAACTGCTGCCTTGCACTCCCTCTGGGAGCACCTTTGTCTTGCAAGCCTCTCCAAAGCAGAATGCCTGTCTCCAGTGTGTCCAGCTGCAGTCTGTGTGGGGTATTTAAGGTTGTCACCCCATGAGGATGCTATTGTGCCTTCCCAGTCTGGGTGATACTAACAGGGAGGGAGCGAGGTTTGACCCCATTAGCTGCCAGGTGATGGAGTGAAATGGTGGGGCACCAACTCCTGCCAAAAGTCTGCACTCTACATTAATAAATGAACCATTTGAGTCATTGTGACAGATTGATGGACTCATAAAAAGCAAGATGGAAAGGGACCTCAAAGCATCATCAAGTTCAGTGTTTCTCTGCCTCTGCTCTGAAAGGTATCAGGAGACTGTCTGTGAAAGCAATGCAGAAAGTCTGCTGCAACCTCCGCCCGTATATTCTCACAGATGCCAAAGCACAGTGAGAGGAGGGAAAACATGGCATAAAAGCACTCAGAACTTCATTTTCATCCAGTACTGAGTGGAAATCATGGTTATAATGCTGTGTAGGAGCTGGAGATTCCTCTCAGATGGTTTGTGTGGCCTTTCATCAAAATAAAATAAAATAAAATAAACTGTGCAGCTGCTGTAGCTCAGACTCTCCCCGAGTTTTCCGGAAAAATCAACTCTAACCATACATGAGAAAAAGTATTTGAGTTTCCTGGATGGACCCCATTTTTTGTGCCTGGAAATCCACTGTGCATCTGTACCAGTCAAGTCCAGGAGACCTGCAAGCAGGAGAGGCAGAGCAAGCTCCATCCTACTGCAGCTCTAGTAATATCAGTGCAACAAAATCTGGCAGTATTTTTCCTTTTTTTTTTAAAAGGAAGTAATTAATAATTTTTCTTTTCCCTTATTTATATCTTATTTTTGGAACTTAGATGGTCTTAGGTTATTTTAAGCATGTCACAGTGCCCTGATTTCTGAATCCTTATTTGGATGGAGAGTGTAAACATCCTAACAAAGGAATACAAGTGCTATCTGTCCTTTGCTTTTTTCTGAGTCATATTTTAAAAATAATGAGACATAAAACTGTATTTTATTTCACTTGATTTTACTTACACTATTATATAAATAACAAAATATATTCATCATAATGTGTATAAATTGCCCTCCTGTGCACAGTCAGCTGCGAGCTATCTTTGGGGGAATTTTTGGAACTTCAGAGAAGCACTGCCAGTGATGGTGAGGTGGGAGTACACTCAGCTAAATTAGTTCTAGCATTAATAAACCTGCCCAGAACCTCAGTGTAGCGATAGCCAGCTGGGTTGCTGCAGAGCTAGTAAGTGCTGGTGGGCCCCAGCTGGCCCTGTGCAGAAAACCACCTGGCACGCAGGGAATCCTGGTCCCCAGGGAAGCCTGGAGCATGCAGGTTTTATCCTTCTGCATCTAGCCCTCCTTCCTCTTTCAGTAATTCATTCATGGAGCACATTTCCAGAGTGGTGAGATCTGAAAACACTGTCTCTAGAAAGCCCTGTCTGGTATAACACTGAGAAGATGGAAACTGCAGTATAAAGCATCACTGTTTATAATTGGTTTTGTGTTCTGTGCTCTTGGGAATGATAGACCTGTGGCATTCAAAGACAGCAGTATGGCCTAGGTTCACAGGCAACAGTTAGCTCCAGGAACAAGTGAATGTGGCAACCTTTTAGCCCCAGTCTTAGCTGTACAGCTCCTTGCACAGCAGAAGGTGCCTTCCGCCACTGAGGTTTCCTGATGGTGCCAAGAACATCCTAACACTTTAACAACCCCCAAAACAAAGAAGTAAAGGCTTCTAGAGCTCGCTGTCCACTTCTGCATTTCTCAGTGTTTTAAACAAGTGCCTAAGCTTTAGGCAATTCAAGTAATTTGTTAAGAATCAAAATCTAATTTTCACTCTTTCATTTTGAACAGGATATTGGATCAGAGAGAAGGATCATACATTTGTGCTCAGCACATCCTCCTTGATTTTCACCCAGCTGTGTGCTGGAGAGCTCCTGTAGTTGTGGAAGAAGTTGAGTTATAGGGTCAGGGTTTCAGAAAGAGGATTTAAGTGATGCCACAAGCAGTTCGGTTGAGACTGCCAGATCCATTCACCCACCTAGTGGCTTTGTCCTCCCAGTGTGTTCTCTGGGGACTAAGTTATTATGACAAGTCACAGGTCTCTGGGACTTCCCACTCTTGCAGGCACCACTTAATTTACAATCCCTTTCAAATCCTGCCTGTCCTGAGACCAGAGTGGATTTCTGAACTGGCCATTTAAGTTGGAGTTGGTAAAGCCTCTGTTAGTATTCTAATACAACATTCTGCTTTGGGACCCTGGATCTGCTATTAGAAGACAAAAGCAATAACGGAAAACAAGCGTTCCTGTGAGGCAGTGCAATTTGTACATGGCATCCTTATGTTACCCTCCTTGTGCAGCACGGAGCTATTTAGAGACCCCTCTTTGATCCAAGTTGAACTTTAGCCCTTTGGAGTTCAGAGGTTATGTCAAAAACTTTCCTCCTGGCTTTTAACATCAGCAAGTAGAGATTTAAGCCCTAATGGCGACAAAATCCCATTGTTTTCTGCGCACCAGGACTTAGATGGGATTAAATTCAAGGAGAGGTGCAGCAGCTTGCTGCTGGTAATGATGTTTCTCTTGGGATCTTTAGGCTTTCAGGAAGAAACTTAGTGCCCAGTCCTAGTCTGCATATGTGTGCTAGCCAAAACTGCCTTGTCCAAATACATTTTAGTGGAAGAAATTAAGGATTCCTGCTTATCCTGTCTGCTTCCCTTTTCTGTGTTACTGTTGGCTCACAGAGTTTAGAGATATGTAGCAAACCACCAGTGCCCAGAGATCTTCTCATCACTCAGTTTCCCATGGATAGCCTTGAGGAAAAGAAAGCGCAAGCGTTTTGCTTATGGGTATCATGACAAAATTCAGCTTGTAATATGACCAGTCCAAGCCCAGATGAGTAGATGCTTTATGTTTCCCGTAAACCTCAGCCTTTAATAAGGGAAAATAGCAGAAAAGTAAGGCAGATGCTGCCAGAAAATATCTCATCCCCTGGAGGGAAGGAAGAGAATGAAAGAAATAGCTGGTGGTACAAAATATTTTGCCTAAAGAAATTTTGGAGTTGTTCCCTAGCCACAGTGGGCAAATCCTTATGAATTTCTCATCTGGGCTCTGTATTTACAAATGCTATTAATGCACCTAACAAAACCCAGTCTTTTGTAAAAAAAACCACGGTAAATCACTTCAGTGTGTCATCCTGTAGGTGACAGCTTGATCTACCATGAAATGGAGTGAGAGCAGAACCTTGCACAGTAGGATCTGCTGTTTGCCTCTGGTATGCTGCTCCATCACTGCCAGGGAGCAGATCCCACCTGGGCAGCACAGCTCTCTCTTCAAAGGCCAGCATGGAGGACCTCCTTAGGACAACTTGAAAGCGCAGCAGCGTGGAACGGAAAAGACCAGGTCACAGTGGAGCATAGATCACTCCCCAGGAGCAGCCACACAGCCTGCAAGACCCTTGGCACTTCCTGGAAGCCTCCGAATTGCAAAGTTTCCTGCATTAACTAACTGGCTGCTGGAATGCTGCAGTGGGCCCTATAAATCAGCAATGTTGTTTTTGATGACTCTGGCACGCAGGGTTGCAGGAGGGCACTGACATGACTGTGCAAAGCTCCCACCAGTTTTTGTTGCCTTTAAATGGAAGAGAAGGATATCAACCTAGTTTTTGATTGTGTTGCCCCGAAATTTCCAAGAAACCTTGCTCTTGTCCTGTCAGGTCATAGCAAAGCACCTTAGATCCTTGGGGTTTCTGTGACTGTGGAGGAGGATTTATGAGAAAGTCAGCTCTGATATGTGTCCTGTTAAATGCCTGACCAGTGAGTACCCTGATGTCTGTGAGTGCCTGTCCATGTGGTGCTTCTTGGATACTGAGGGTCCTGGAGAGCTCAGCCTGGGAGTCTGCTGGCAGGATAGGCACAGCTAGGGGCATCTGCACCGCAAATGTCCTGTACAAGTCACTGGGTTGTCTGCAGGCAGGAGTTCGAAGCAGGCTTCCACAAGGTCCTTCTGAGAGTCTGGAGTGCAGGCCTGAGGAAGGTGGGATGTGATTTGGTGAGTATGTGAGAAAGCACAGCAATGATTTTTTTTTCAGAGGCCAAGCAGTAGGTCAGAGAGGGAAGAAAGTGTGGCAAAATCTGAAATTTCACAAGGCGAAAACACAGGAGAAGGAGGCCCTTAAAATGCAATGACCTCAGATTCACACAGATCCTGGCAGAATTTACCACACACCTGTGTGCAGAGTGAGGCAGAAGCAGATAGCAGAGAGGCCTCAAGACCTGCCCCAGCAGAGCCTGTAGTCCTCAGTCATGTCCCCATGGTATTCATGGTCATCTTGCATGGCAGGCAGAGCAGAGGAGCATCCTTTCAAGACAGAGAGCCCTGTACCCCAGTGCTGCACAGCCTTGCTCCACAGGCACATACAGAGGCAATAGCCCAGCTTGGCCATGGGGACTTGTGAACTGTCTATTCTCCTTTGTTTCAAAGTGCCTGCCAATGCCTCAGCTGTTTCACATTTGCTTCCCTCAGAGATCTTCGATGGACATCACCTGTCCACCCCAGGGAATTCCTGCACTTGTTTCTCTTCGGCTGTTCACTGCTGCTGCAGAGGTTTTGCTGTGCACTGGGGCTCTGGGAGGACAGCCCCACACCAGGGGCCTCTCCTGTGCCCTGAATGGCAGAACCTTTCTGAGGAGCATACCCTGGCACAAGGACAGGAACAGCTTCAGTTTCTCAGGACTCAGCACTTTGAGAAGAGGAAATATTTTGAAATGCCCTTTTTGTTTCCCCACTGGGACAGCAGGTTCCCTGAGGAGAGGTAGTGAGAGCAGCATCTGTGAGGGCTGGGGATATGTGTCTTGCACAGGAGAAAGAACTGGGCAGAGCTCAGCCCAGAGACAGGACCAGGACATGCATTGAGAGAGGCACTTCTAGGCTTTCATGGAAAAGTGGCAGGCAGTGGAGTGAGGTACCACTGTGCAAAGGACAAGCAGCAGGGAGGAAGCAGAAACCTCTGCCAGGTTCCTCCAACAAGTCTGGTTTGTATCCCACAAGTAGGCAGCTCTTGCTCTGCTGGTAACAGGATCAGAAGGCATGGGACCACAGGGCTACAACTCAGCTGTGCAAGGTGCAAAGAGCTGACCTGGGGACAGTGTCCTGAACTGCCAGGGTCGCCTTTCACCCCTAGGTTAGCCAAGTTTGTTATGATGGTGAGCTCTCCCACTAACGCTCAGAAAAGGAAGCATCGACAGTGTTTATTTTTCTCTTCTCACACCTTCTCTTTACTCTTTTAATGTTTCGGGAGAAAAAATATGGCTACAAAAGGAATTAAATTACATTTTCAGCTGATTATGGCAAAATTATTTGCTTTTTCTCTGAAGAAACTTGATTATTTTTTGCTGTGTTTTTAGGGTAATTTGTTACCCTAAATTTGTTGGGAAAAAAAATCTTGTACTTCAGGAGAGGCTTCTGTGCAGAAAGATTTTTTTGCCATAGTGGTACAGAAGTGGTATCCTCCAAAGATTTTA
Organism: Oreocharis arfaki; assembly: GCA_013398015.1. Classification (NCBI taxonomy): domain Eukaryota; kingdom Metazoa; phylum Chordata; class Aves; order Passeriformes; family Paramythiidae; genus Oreocharis; species Oreocharis arfaki. The sequence continues at coordinate 395,734 of VZRR01000316.1, forward strand.
GATGTGGGATAATGGCTCTTAGCACTATTGCAGTGCCCTTTGCTGTTGAAGGAGGGTTTAAGCCTTGCTGGCAGACCCAAGGAACCAGCTATTCAGCCTCCTCAATTCTGCTGTCCAAACTATTGTTATCCAAAACTATAAACCATAGTCCAAGCATAGCTATCCCAACTATAGTTTTGGACAGATATTCCTGACCTTGTGGCTTGGTGTTGTGCATTCTTCAGTTTCAGGCTATATTAGCAAGTCTGGGAAGGAATCCATTCATATAATTATTCCAGTGTATCAATTCACTGCTCTTAGAGTGAAATCACTCAGCAGTGGGAAGCACATAAAGAGGACACACAGAGTTTAATGTTGGAAACACTTTAATGATGAAGAGATTGCCAGAAGTATCTTGGTTCAGCCCAGATCGCTAAAAGAGTAATTTTATGGGATATTGCAATTCTTTTGCATTAATTCAATCTTTTTTTCCGTACAATGGAACATGTGTTTTTTTATTCAGTATCACTAATCAACGTGCCACAGATTGTAGCGATTCCTGAAACTGTTTTCTCTCCATTGTCTCTCATTCTCTTACTGCTCCCCATCCCCACGATCTCCTCTTTCCCTGTGAGTGCTGTGACCTCGATTGTGACCAGGGTGGTCTCTGTGTTCCTGGGCACAAAAGGACAGTGAGAATGGCACTGTGCTGCAGTGCATCCTTGTGGCACTGCAGAATGACCAGCCAGGGGTTGGAAGGGCAGCTGGCACAGAGCATTTTCAGTTCACTCTGCACTAGGTAGATTTAAATGGAATCAGCACTATTTGGAAGAGGGATACATGCTTCTGGGCAGTGCAGCTATTGCTCCTCCTCCATGTCCTGGTACCCAGGAGATCCAGGAGGCCGTGAGCCTGCCAGGGTCGGGGCTGCTGGGCAGGAGCTGGGGCTGGTGCTGCAAACACATACAGTGGCATTCTGGTGGGGGAGGACACACCAGTTGTGTGGTGTGCTCAGTGTTCAAGGCTTGATCAGATTTAAGTTGTCACAAATTTGGCACTCAGATAGCTGAGGTGTCTCTGAACACCTGTGGTACTGAAGAAAAATAAAAGGATGAGGCCTTTGGATTGCTTCCTGCAGAGTTGCCGGGGCTCAAGTCTTGTAACATTGTTTCACTCAAGCATCAGCTGCCAGGATTAGAGCACCACTGAGAATAGCAGTTGGCGTTTCTTTAGTTTCCTAAGGAAGCCGGGTTTGCGGGATCACCATACCTATCCATCTGCCTCTCAATCCCTCCCTGATGACTTCCAAACCTCCTAGCAGACTGGAGAGAAGGGATGAAGTCTCAGAGTTATTAAGTTTGTACGATCATTGCGACACTGAACAAGAAAGGGAAGGAGATGAATCTTGTTAGAGCCCTCCCGAAGGAAGGATTGGTTGTCAGCCACGCTTTTTGTTAGCCCCTGGTGTTTCTGCATAGCCAGCCAAGGCAGTCACCACAAGCCAGCCATCACCACTTCTGCCTGCAGAACAGCTTAATTTACTGGCAAATCTTCATGGATGCAGAAACAGCTTGGAGAATAAGAAGCCTAGCAGGCTCTAGTTTCAGAAGGCCCCTACAGACTGTTCCCTGGATAATGACATTTTAAAAGCACGGCTCTTTGGATGCTTTGCATGTAAGCATTGCAGTGCTCCTGTTCTTTCCCCTACCTGCCACCCCTGGGAGAAGGGTTAAGAGTGACATCTGGAACTTTGGCACTCAGTATCACTATCTTGACACCTCAGTATCTTTCTTCTACTTCTTCTCACGAAACCTTTTCTGAGGTGGGCAGGGCTGTGGCCCATTTTCCTAAAAATAAACCATGAGATAAAGTGATTTGCTTCAAATCATGAGAAGTCAGAGGCCGAGAAAACTTAACTCTACCTCTGCCATGCCCTAGGATCCCATGCAAAAACATGTAATACATGCTGAGAACTGCTGACAAAATCGCCTATGAATAAGCAAAACCAATTGCATTCACTTATCATGTAAATAAGAACAGCACAAAAACTCAATTTATAAAATATTTTTGATTTGCACCGTAAGTTCCTGAGAATAAAATCTTTCACTTTGATTCGGCAGCAAATTGAGAAGTGGGACCTTGTTAAGCTTAATGCAAGACCACCAATATAAACAACTAATAAATGGATACCAAATGATGGTACCTGCTCTCGAGGAGTTACTGTAATGTCTGTTAAATTTTGATTTAATTCATTATTAACAAATTAGGAGCAGAACTTCTCATCTTGCTGCTTTTTCTGAAGGGGCAATGAGATTACCTAAATCTCAGTAAAACACTTTTGGCAGTCACATTCTTCTGATATTCCTTTAACTGAAAAGAGAAAAAGATCAGCTCCACCATTTTACCTCCCCTAGCTGAGCATTATTTATGGGCCACTAGAAAAAAAAAATCGTGGGCTACTCCTTATTTAGCTGAAAGAAAAAGAAATTGAACAATTTCACTAACAGCTGATGCTTTGGATCATTTGGGCAACCGTTTCACTTTCAATAAAATATATTTTTTCTGTTAAAATATTTAATAAAGTGATTGAGAAGCCCATGCATAAAAGTTCTCTTTGCACTTCATGACATGGAAGGTGATTGGTTGTTTCCAAAGAGATTTTATTCCTCTGTGCATTAGCAGGGTCTCAGGTTTCACAATTAAAGAACACAGTCCTTTTATGAAAGCCCATATTGTGAACTGAGGGGGAGAAAGGAATGCGCAAAAATCCCCCATTGCAGAGCTCAGCTGCATCCTTTGGTAGGTCCTTTTTACTCAGCAAGAATTATTAGGACTGAGGAGACTGGGCACAGCAAACACATGCAGTCAGGGCCAGCTGTTTTTGGCTCCAGCTCTGTGCCATTACCTTCATCCAAGGTGTGCTGTGCTCCTCGTCTCTCTACACCCCATCTCACAGCTCTCATGTGGCCTCAGCAGATATTTCAGCAGGGCAGGAGCAAGGCTCAGTTGTTGAGGCAGAAATAAGTCCAGATGTATTTGGGACTCAGCTCTGCCAGAGGCTTGACGTGACAAGTTGGCGCTTATGAGCAACAAGCAGGTCCTGGGCAGGAGAGGAGATGTTGGCAAGGGAATTGTACTATCTCCAGGCATGGCAGTCAGCTCTTGATAGGATGCAAGAGTTTAGAAAACATTTAGGAAGGCTTTGGGAAGATTTAGAATCATATGAAAGCTGGCTTCAAACTGAACAACTTGTGTCTCAGTAGTTGGTTTCCTCAGCAAATAGTTTTCTAGACAACAGAAATGTGGTGAGCTGGATTTATGCAAATCCTCACTGCAGTACCCTGTCGGGAAGGGTCAGTTTGACTAAGAAAGGCAGTGGTGGAAAGAACAGTAAAAGAATGTCAGTAAGTGAGCAAAACCTAGCAGAGCCAGATTGGGGCTCCCTCATGACCCTGCTAGGTAACCTCCTGAGGTAACCTCCTCCCCTGCCCCTTCTCCTCCTGCTTGATACCAAGCATGGTATTTATCAGCTAGTAACACAAATGAGTCAATGAACTGGTCCCCGTGGGTTAATACAGCACAGACCAAAAAGCCTAATTACCATGCTGAGGAATGTGAGGTTGCAGTAAGTCATTCTTCTATAGCTCAGTTTTTTGTACTTCAGGAGGAAAATCCTCCCTGTAGATAGAAATTATTATTTTTTCATATAAATACTTTCTAATACACCAACGAGTGTGCCTGGGAGGCTGGGCTCCAAGGTAGGATAAAGCAGCTCTGACTCACAGAGTGTGAACACACGTTCCACAGATTTCTGCCAGTATCTCTGGGTGTGTTAAAGCCTGTAATCAGCAAAAGTTCTTTAAAGACTGAGCATTGGTTTTCAGTGATTCCTTTGAAATGCTAATGGCATTGATCACCCTGCAAGTTGGAGTTATCGGTTCATACCCATCTCTTCCCTGAGACAGAGAGTGATGGAAAGAACATTTCCTAGTATTGTGGTTTAAACTGCATGGGTACCACAGCACAGCTGGGTCTCTTCCAAGTGGGCAGCAGTGCAGCATGGTGCCAGTGAGGTGGTGGGATGATCTTGGGGAAGACCAGAGCTGTTTGGGCTCCCACACTTCCTGCTCTGTGACCAGGCGTGCACGCCATGCTGGAGCTGCTGTCAAGGAAAGGCACTTGGGGAAATGGACTTACCAGTCAGCAGCAGCTGACTGCTTTTTTGTTTGAAGCTGACTCAAAAGCCTGTCAAACCCCCAAATCAAGCATTTCAATTGTATTTTTAAAATTTGCTTTGAAAAGCTCTTTAAAAAGATGAATTTGTCAGAAAAAAAAACATTATAGGGAAAACTCCTGCTATCTCAAATGGAAAACTGGAGGTAGTTCCTTCTGACTTGTATATTTTATTTCCTTGTTTTTATTTTCACATAAAAAACTATCCTCTGAACAAGAACAAGGTCTAAGAATAGCTTCCAACCCTTCAAAGCTGGCCTCTTTCAGGTTTTTTTCCTTTTACTGTTCGTTAAAAATATTTTGGTCGGTTCCCTGGCTGCTGTATCTGCAAGGTGTATGTCCCTAAGCACTGTCTGAGAGCAAGGGCTCTGGTGGCTGGGGAGCGTCAGAGCCCTGTGACCCTGTGGCCAAGGGCACTGAGGGCAGCACAGAGGGGCTGCCTTGGTGCAAATGATCTTAAAGACTAAATCTGCCCACAGTGTAGTATTTTCCAGACTCATGACCCCGGATCCAGACACAAGCTTCACTTATGCTTGAACTTCCACCAGGCTCCCAGCCCCTAGTTTGGCAATTGCTGCTGTAGTTCATCGAAAGTTTGTCAAAACCCATACAGTTCCACAAACCCCCACAGTTTCAAGAAATCATCATTTTTCTCCTGAAACCTGTTCTGCTGGAAATTTCCCAACTCAGTTCTACAGAGATCCATTATTTCTGAAACACTTCGGTAAACATTTATTGCAGGGGTTTTCTTAATGACAACAGCCACAGACTCTGGCTGAGTTTAATTTGGCAATTTGCAAATCTCACTCCTTTTTGTCTCTTGGCCAGTTGGAGCAAAGCAAAAATTTTTTGTGTCTTTCAACACCACCACTGTGGTTTGGCTGCAAAATACGCTGCAAAATGTTTCCTGGAGATCTCCCTGTGCCTGACACAGCAGTACTGTGGAACACAGGGCATTGCTTGTGATAGTGGCAAAATAATCAATATTTCCTCAGCATCCTTCTCTAACAAAAATTCAATATAAAGGAAGGTGTACCAGTGTATAGAGAATTATAGGTAGATGGAAAGAATTTCAGCTTGTGTTGTGTCCATGAATTTCCTTCAGTCTTTACTAGAGAAAGAACACTAAGTCTCACTCTGGTGAAAGAAGATAGACCAGATCCTGGAGGCACTCAGCAGTGGTCAGGCTACGTCCAGAGGGACAGCAATTACCACTTTCCCACAGGCTCTTGCTCTCTACCCAAAAATCCCTGCAAGCGTTTTGGAGTCTGGCACATGAGCCTATCCATATTTCATAATACCCTAGCAGAGTGGTGGTGGTGAGAGGTGGCAGACAGGGAATAAGGGTGGGAGGACAATCTCCTTGTGGGAATTGCACCAGGAGTGAAAGCCACCTCTTGGATGACTTCCTGGGATGGTGCCCCAAAGGGCTGCCTCTTTGTGCCCGGGAAGTGGAGCAGAGGACCCCACAGCCCCCAGTGCATCCCCTCCCTGCCTGGGCAGACGTTCACCAGGACAGCTTTGCTCCCAGTGCTGTCACGGGGAGGTGGCCAGCAGCATACAGCCAGTGTGGATGTGATTTCATTCACTGCTTTGTGAGCCAGTGTCAGTCTGCTGTTTTTCACATCATTCCTGATCCACAGCTGCAGCTAGGAGAGGAGAGCTCAGCCTGCAGCACTGGCTGGGGATATTGCAATCTGCTATTCCTGTTAGCAGTCTGCCTCCTCTTGCCCCAGAGATCTCTTTCCCCACAGATGCTTTCCATGCTGGAATGCGGATTTGCTTTTTGTGATCATTCTGTTCGAACCTTCTCTCCCTCAGGTTTGGATTACCTGCTTTTTGTTCCTGAGCTCTTGTGTCGGTACCTAACACAACTCTGGGATCTGTCTATTCTCTAAACCTGAACCGTGATAAAGATAAATCCCCACCTGCACTTTGCTCATCTGTTTGGCTGTGTGTTCTCAGATTCATCCACTAATCTCCTTGAAAGCCATTTGTTCAGTCCCTTTGCACTTGAGAAGAGCAAGCAGAGGACTGCTGGTGCATTTGGTTCCTTCCTACTGCCACATCACACTGTGAGCAGACCACTGTGGCAGAAAACCCCCAAACAACGGGACTTTTATAACTGTGCTGTTTTTTGAACATAATAGCTTGGTGAGTGTGAGACCTAAGGAAGAGTGTAAGCATCCCAGAAGAGATGCCCCGAGCAAGGGCAGAGGTGTCAGGCTGCCATGAGAGGGCAGGTGCATCCCCAGGCAGCTCAGTCACACCAGTGTTGCCTCTCTGCTCCCCACAGGCATCAAGCTTCGAAACCTGTTCCCATTGCTTTGGCCGACTCACACAGTGTCCTTTCCCTCTACGGGTCACTCCCTGCACCAAGGGCAGGTCCTCAGCAGGACTGAGCACATGCAGCTGCTCTGGAGAGGCTCATGTTGCTTTACGTGGGGTTTCTCACCCAGTGCCATGCTGAGGCTTCTCTCTACCATCCAGGAACCTGCTCCCATCCTGTTGTTGATCCTCTGATGCCTGCAGTGGGGCTAGGGCCTTTAAAAAGGAGCCCCATTTTCCAGTCACCCACTTCACAGCAAAACTCTGGAGTGCTAAGGCTACCTTTCAGTGTGAAATCCCAAATAATCTATTTCTGTGCTGGAGCAGAAAGGTCAGGTATATGCAGAAAACCCCCAGAGCCTTTCACAGATAGGTCAGTTATGGTTTGTCCTTGCACTGTTTATAGGAATCAGGCAGATGGAAAAAACCTCTCATCTCTGCAGGGGTCCCTGTGTGCTGAATTTGTTGCTGATCCACGCCATCCTGAGTGTTGAGGATGTTCTGCAGAGCAAGACAGGGTGAGGCAGCCCAGCTCTTGTGCTTAAAACTCACTTCAGACTTCCTTAATAAGTTCAGCTGCATTTAATATAAGCACCCAGGAAAATCTAAGCACCATGTTTGTGTGCTTGAGGCACCAAACAGAGAAAGTAACGTATTTTTCATCAGGTGCCTCTAATTTGTCCATTTTTAATGTTACAGTATCTGTAACACTACTTGAGTTACAGCCCAGAACACATTCTCCTCTTAAACTACTTTAGAGGTAGTAGAAACCACACAAAGCAGAACTGCTAACCCTCTTTCCTCCTTAAATCATTTCATATTTTGCAGGTCCTACAAAATGCTTTGCAGTTCAGGAGAACAGTCTCTCTGGGACACCACACATCCCATTTTAAATAATAGCCCAAGTGTTGCCTGGAGGAATATTAGTAACATTCGCCAATTTTAAAAGGTTTGTAAAAGAATTTCCCATTATAGGATTTCACAAGGCAGCCATTTCAGTATCATTTATGCCTTGTTACGTTTCAATGTCTTTCTAAGTTTATTTGTAATTTCTAAAAAAATGAAAACACTTGCTCCAGGAGAGAACTTCCAACCCTCTTTCTAGGAAAGATTTTCCTCCAAGTGAGAATATTGTAGGGTTTTAGGTGTCTTCGTTTGCATTGAGCTCCTTGGCCCTACAGAATAATCAGTATTCTCCAAAGAGAACCAGGGCAGCTGCCTGTCTGGCAGGGTGAGCAGTGGGGAGGGCTTGTTCAGCAGCTGCTGTGAGATGCTCCAGTCTCCTGGGGTTTATTCGTGGCTATGAAGCAAACTGGCTGCAGTGAACTGCAGGGAGAGCTGTGAGCACAGTTGAGCTGGGACTGGTACCAGTTTTGGTGGCTGGGACCCATGGCTAAAGGATATTTTCTCTGCACAGTCACTCCACTTGTGTGACACTGGCTCTGGCAGCTGCAGTGCAGCCGTGGCATGAAGGACGAGCCTGTGGACCCACTCCAAACACTAGACTGCTCCAATGCAACCCACATGAAGACAGAGAGTGATGCAGCCAGAGCCAGGCCAGCCTTACCTCGGTCCTTGCCCTTGCTTGGGCTATTGGATGCTTTGCCTTTCCTCTTCTCCCCCTGTTCTGCTGCTCCCCTGAGCTGGCAGCAGCGAGGCTGCAGCTCTGCCTCCCAGCAGCCTGCCCCTGCTCTCATCCCAGGGCCACTGATGGGCAGGACAGAGCGGGAGTGAAGCAGAAAGGCTGCAGCTGGTTTGGTTAATGCACAGCTGGATCTGCAGCCCTGGCAGGTGTGAACATCACGGCTCAGCTTACAATAGGAGTGGATGTAAAGCAGCAGGAGGTGTTCAGATGGCAACACTGATCTCCTGTGCACTTCACTGCAGAGGCTGGCAAAATGTTTCCGATTAGAGTCACTGACACTGAGCACCTGCACAGAGCAGGCTTCTAAACTGCTCCTGGTTCATGGGCTCAGATTCTGCCTGCTCCTACAATTGCCCCATCCCTGGCCTGATGTACCAAGTGCACTCCGGGCTAGAGGATGCTTCAAGCTCGAGGCTTCCCAGGCTGGAGAGGAATTCAAATTCAGAGGTGTCAGCTCTTGCTCAATTCACTTCTGAGTATATGAATGGAAGCAGTGAGGAGGCCTCTTCTCTAAAAGAAGAGTAAATATAACTTGATATTTGGAATGTGAACTTCTTGGTGTGAGATGTTCTCCGAGCATGTCTTGCCTCTTCTGGGATTCAAGAGACCAGCCTCTAGTTCTAAGATCCACCTCTGTGAGAAACTGTGGCCAGTGGACAAGGGTTCTGGGAATTTGGGCTTTGGTGAGAAGGGGAAATCTTGTCACTGAGCATATATAAAGCCAAGGAGCAGAAGAGGTCTAATACATTGGTTTTTAAAGAATCAGCCAAAGGCAGCATGCCCACACCTCAGTGCTTCTTATTCTCAACTGTAGCATAAATCCACTTCCTTCGGGACTTAAACTGAGGCACCAACCCAGCCACTGGAGCAGCTGTGGCACAGGCACACTCTGTGCTGCTGTCTAGGGTCCACAAACCCCTGTGCAGAGGCAGGGCAGAACGCCACAGGCAGTAGCATCTTAAACCACTTCACTGAGTTTTTCCAGAGCTCGTTTGTCAGAGCCTGAGGTCTCTAGCTGAACATAATCTTCCCTGAGCAAAAGGGCATCAGCCTTGTATGAAAACACTGGAGATATTTTGAAGAGTGTAACCACAAAGTGCAATACAGAGACCACAGCTGTTTTTCTGTACAGAAAACTCGGTTGAATCTTCCACATTTCCCCAAATCTCCAGATGTCTGAACTCTTCAAGGAAACTGAGAACCTGGGGTGGCATTTTCTGCATGCTTTCACCCCGAACAGGCATAAGGTACTGTGGCTGCATGACACTGTCAGACCCAGCAATCCTCAGAAACCTAGGGAAAAGAATGGAGATGAGCGTAACAACAGTGGAGGAGAGGGAGAGGAATGGACATCATTGCAATTGCTTGGAAACATCACTTTTTGATAAAAAAGCAGCTAACTTAAAAGCAATTTGATGCCACAAACACAATAGTAAGCACTGGAATGAGCTGAAAGGCAAACGGGATAGGTGACAGCTGTCAAGGAATGTGTGGCACCAGCTGTGTGTGAGATCTTGGCAGAAGCTGTGCCTTGGTTTCCTATACCATGAGATGGAGAATAGTATTTCCTTATCTCACAGGACTCTTGTAAGTCTTAATTAATTTATGTTCATAAATCACTGTGAGAGTTCAAGTAGGAGTATCCATTTGCTATGGAGCTGAAAATAATATAATCATTATATAATCATTTTTTCTCTTTGATAAATCACAGCGCAGGATAAATATTTTGCCAAGTGAGAACCTTCATCTTAATTTTGAACAGAAAATACCCTAATATTGAAACAAAGTATTAGTTAACCACAAAAGGGCTTTCCGTGTCCAGACTTGTGAACTTATAGCCTAGAGTCACAATGACTTTCTATCAAATCTACGTGTTGGAGTAAAATACCAATGACTGTAATCCTTGGGAAGAATCCCAAGACTGCAGTATACCTAAAGGAGAAGGAAGTGAGGAATGGTGCTCTCTGTGTCTAGGAAATGTTTACTTGACAAATATTTGGTAGCGAGCTTGGAGGTATTTTTGAGAAAAAAAAAAATGGCATGGCTTCATGTTGATGAATGTTTTGCTACTGATTAAATATGAGCCTGTATAAACTGTGTGGTGACAAAGAAACCTGAGACTGTAATGAGGAAACAGTTGGGTAGGATGTGAGAGATTGAAACCACAGATATTGCCATCCCCAGGAGAAATACCTCGTTCTAAGAGCTGGAAATTAGTTTGGGACTATTGGATTCCATTCAAGGAATGAGTCCTATTATGCACAATATCTCCTAATCTTTACCCTAGAAATTGCCTTGAAAAGCCAAATCTTGCATTGCAATAATTAAAGGAAAACATATGTGAAACAAGACGCTTATTTTGTGTCTGGGCTTTCATCAGCCTGTCCGGTATAAAACATCCCTGTGTCTCCAGTCAGTACAGATCAACTTCCCTCTGCACACCCCCAGGTGGAAAATGGCCCTGGGAATTTTATAGTATTTCCAAGGCACTTAATTTTGGTTGTGTGACCTGGCCTCATCCTTCAATATTTGTTTATTTATGCATTTAACCTTCTCTGTGTGGAGTCCCACTAACTTCTCTGAGAGGCTGTTTTCAAACTGCTCCCTAAGTTGTTGTTGAACCATATTGCTTGGCACGTTATTTTTTAACAGAGGCCAAAAGTTTTGAAAAGTGGTAACCTAAAAATGAGTTCCCTAGTTCCTGACTTGGACCCTTATTTAAGCAACACTGGGTGTGTAATACATTTGGACGTTATGCTGCTAATATAATATGTCCACCTTGTTATCATAGCTACCTCAGCTTTGAAAAATTATGAGTAAGAGTAATGGTAAAAAAAAAACCCCAAACAACTTGTTGCACTACATTTCTGTCTTTCCAGGGTAAAAGTTTGCCATACCCTGGGTAATTTCTGCTTGCCATTAATAAACATTTTATTGCAACACACTTAAGTCATGTTGTATATCCCTGCTCAGCAATATTGACACTCAGAGGTCAGGATTGCGTGAAATGGCCTCGATCCTGTGAAAATACAAGTCGGATTTGTGGTCAACCAAGGCTAGAGTTTCATGCTGATACAGACCTAATTGGCCATTGGAGTTTTTCAAGTATTTCCTTTCTGAAGCACTCTTTGCTGCTCTGCTGCTGGTTGCAAAACTTTGTTCTTCACAAGAAGGGAGTTGGTTATACTGAACTCACAAATGCCCTGTGTGTGACAGGTAAGGACATGCTGGGTACCAGCTCAGCAGGACAAGCTCTGGCTGGGCACAGCCCCAGCTGACAGCAGCAAGCACAGGGTCACCTGCATCACCTCCATCAGCAGGGAGTCAGCTGTCCAGAAAACTCACCGTGCTTCTTCTGCCAGAGTTGCAAACCCCATAAGAAGGAACTGAAGGGTAGAGCCAGTTCCGATGGTGTCCCAACATCTTCCTGATGAGATTTCAAACCACAGGAAAGGGCTGAATGATCCAGGTTAAAACAGAGGCATAGCTGGGAAAGTTCTGAGTTCGGCTGGTAGCTTTTTGGACACAGACCCTTCCTGCTTATGCTCAGGTATCTCTTCATCACATCTGACATTTTGATCTGTAAATGCAGATTACGTTAAAGGCTGGTAAGGATGCTGAAATTAACACTCAGACATGCTCACTCTTTCAAGAATTATTTTTTCCAAAATGCTGCACATCCCCAAGTTTGGATGGATAGTCTGGGTAATTGTTATACTCTTCAGAGAGAAAAACTTGATTCCAAAAAATTGAACTGTTTTGGAAAACATCGGTGAGATATGCACCTAACAGCTTCAAACAATGATGTGATATTGAGAGGTTTTGGTTCATATTCTTTTTAGTTCACCTCAGTTCCTCAACTGGAAAGGCTGTATTTCCAAAGTTACTCAGGGTGAAGATTGAAATTTAAAAATAGAGCAGTCCCCAAAAGGGAATGGGAAGTGTTCAGCTTGCTCTCTAAGGCAGGGTGTTTGCAGGCAGTCAGTGTTAGGAGGAAAGCGCTGGATCCAGATGCTATGCCATAGCTGCTGACCCTGAATCATCCCTCAGTCTCTTGCTAAAAATGTGTGCTGTGTGTATTTATTGCTCTCCAACTGCTTTCCTTTGAGTGTCCTTGGAGCAGCCTGGCCCTGGAGCAAAGCTTTAATTGCTTGTGTTTTTAAGTGCTCTAAAATCCACCTGTGTATTTTAGAAATATGTTCAGAGGAAAACCAAAAGTAGTTAAATGGTTTTAACACATTTGAAACCACTGCAGAAATAAGAGAGAGACAGAAAGACTGGTAAATGTAGCTATGGATTAACGGACTCAGGGCCAGAACTGTAACAACCACTTTTTTTTAATTCGCAAGTAAAAATTTTAAATATAGTATAAAAGTAAGATAAAAGAAATATTTGTTTTGTTGATTTCATTGTGTGTCATTTGAAATGTTCCCTGAAATCAAGTTTAACTTCAAGGTTCTGTTTCTCCCCATTTTCAATGGAAACAAACTCTAGTGATCCTAAAAAAAATTTTAGTTTTGTCTGGAAAATTATAAAATGAAGCAGCCGGATCCTATAAATTTTTTCCTATTTTTATTTTTGTTCGAATTTGGCAGATATTTTTGTTTTATGAAAATTACAGCATTGGCGGCGATTTAACCAGAGAAGCATTAACTTTCCTCATAACACTGTTTCCTCTTAGCACCTTAGCCCCAATGACATCCTCAGTCCTGCTTCCTGGGGTTGTTTGCTTAGGACGTTCCTCAGGCCCCTCTTATAGCAAAAAGCTGATTTTAATAATCAGACTCCTCTCTAGGCATGTGGCTGGGGACATTGTCTTCAAAGCTGGTAGGGCCTGGGGCAGACCTGGGAATGGGAACTGAGGATAATGTGATTAAGGGTTTGCAGGGATAGACAAATCCCCCAAACAAACTGGGGTTTCACGTTAAGAAAAAAGCTAAAATTCTTTGGCCTAAGGAGGCGGCTTCAGAAGCAATTATGCTGGGAAATGAGCTAGAATAAGTCTTGCAGAAGTACAGGTCTACAGGCACTGTGTGAACAGCATCTCAAGGCAGAGCCTCTCTTTCTTGCCCAGAACAAGGACAGACAGCTTGAACGATTACTTACCTCCACTGAACATCCTGACAGGGCTGGGCATCTTTTCTCTTTCCCTGCTCTGTAAATTATCAGGGAATACAATCAGAGAAAGTCTTCAACAGCCACTTCTCATGCAACTGGAGGCAAGCAGAGACTGAAGGTGCCCAGCAAAGTGGCTGAGTCACCATCTCTGGAGGTGTTTGAAAGACGTGTAGATGTGGCACTTAAGGACATGGTTTATTGGCAGACTTAGCAGTGTAAGTGTAACAACTGGACTTGATGGTCTTGAAGGTCTTTTCCAACCTAAACAATTTTATGATTTTCCATGATGATAAGACAGCTACGCTTTGCTCAATTTCTACCTGACTTACATCCAGCCAACTTCTCTATCCTATCTCTATCTCTCCTGATGATCTGGGTCACAGATAGAAACCTGGAAAAGTTTAACCTGTGCTAAAATTTTCAGGATAGATGCTGACCAAAATGTGCTTTATCTGTAGCAGGTGCTGGACTTTCAATTGACACAAGCAGCAAAAAATGTATCTGTTCAACTATCTGTGTTGGTGCAAGAAAAACCTACAAGCCTCCAGGAGCCAAAATCTCCTAGGAGCAATCCTGCTCAGTACTGTGGAGGGTGCTGAGCTCCTTGCACTTCCACAGGATATTTTGAATTTCCAGTACCTCCCAAGAAGAGGCACGGAAATGGTGCTGCAGCCTTGAAACCTAATGCATTCTGCTTGTGTTCCCCTCTATTTAGTTAGAAAAGTGGTAAACATCGCAGAGCTTAACCTTGTAACCTCAGCCAATTCACATAAAGTCAGTAAAATGGAGCAGAATCTAGAAACAATCAGCATTTGTGGCTTTCTAGGCCTTTTAAGCTCATTTCTCTGCAATGCAAACCTCCCTCTCCAATGATTTGTTCGGCTTTAAGTCCTCTGAATTCCAAGCTTTTATGTTATTACAAGCTTCCTTTTACTGGCTGTGTCTGTGCCAGCAGGTGCATGAACTGGGAGGCCCATGGAAATGTGCATTTTATTACTTCCAAACAGACCATATTTTCTGATTCTTACAAGTTCTGGAGCTATTACTCGATATTTGGCTATTAAGGTTACAAGAGCAGAGACACCTCACTTCTGAGCCTGTAGCTATGACTATTGAAAAGGCTACTGTGTAATTGCTGTTTGAAATGTGTGTGCCAGCTGGGAAACCTGCACATGTGGAAAAGTACCAGAATAAGGAATAAAGAGATGTCATAAATTCTGCTAAGAACCAGCAAGATGTTTCAACCAGGATTTCTGTTTGTGTCAGAAGGAAACCATTCTACTCCAATAAAGTGAGCAGGACTATGTTCCTACCAGACCCTACTTAGGAGGGGTCCCAGGCAGCCCTGGCACTGGAGTGAGGGAGCTCAAGGTAGCATCCTGGGGCTGTCATTCAGGAAGGAGCACGCTTCTCTCCATCACCTCCAAACGAGCAATCCTGCCTTGCTTGCAAGTTGTTTGCTGCCTGTGATGCTGCCTGCTGTTTCTGCCTGGTTTTGGTTACATGCTCTGATTTTCCTCTGGTAGGAAATGTAAAGGAGGGGCTGCCTATAATAAGTCAGCAAAGGTCTTCGAGAGAAAAAAGTCAACTTGGTAACTTCATGAAAAAAAGATGACTTTGTCGGGTTGCCATTAAACCGTGTGTGTGCAGCTCTGCTCAGAGCTATTTCTGGTTTCTATTTAAACATTCCAAAAGCAGTGGAAGTCCATTTATGGGAAATCAAATGGCAGACAATAGGGAAATTCCTCAGCAGGAAAAAGCAAAGGCTTTTATTTACAAGGAACTAATTTTTCCAAGCAAGGGAGAGCAGCAGACACAGTGTCAGACTCTCTTTCCCTTCCCAAATGACTGCTGAAAGGGACAGACGCTGCACTTTGACGAAGTGTTTACATATGGCCTCCCCAACAGCCAGGCTGACTGCTCCTGAGAGCCAGGAGTGAGCAAGAAATAATGCCACTGACTTTCAACTTGCTGCAAAAACTTTCATCTTGGAAGACAGGAAACCCTTTTGGGCACTCTTCACACACCTTGGAAAAAAAAGGCTTTGCATTAGTACAGGGTGATTGGAATGACCTTCAAGAGAGGTGTGATGCACAATGGAGCCTAGTCCAGAGACCATTTATTTGTATCCTTGCTCTGTTAAAGGATGAGACCTGGGGAATACGTTCCTTTTTTACAGTGCTCAGTCAGCTTTTGCTTTTGTCTTTCGGAAGAGGAGACTCCCAGGAAGACGGTTGTGATTCATTTTTTTGCCTGCTTTTAAGAGTCTGTGGTGAGGAAAAACACATTTCTATTTTTCTGCAAGTTGTTAAAATTGGGCAATCATAAGTAATGGTCTTGCTGACACTCACACAGATTTTGTAGCCTGTCGGTGCTCTTAGCAGGCTGAGAGACTACTGGTTATTTTCTGCAGGCACATGCCCTCGACCAAACCTTTAAATAAAAGCATTCCTACACCCACTTGTTCTTCTGAGTCCCCTTTCAACATCTCTCTCTTGCCTGCAGGCTTTTATAGCCTGTGGTCTGTTTATGGGTTTAGCTTTATAGCCAGTCTAATTAGTTGCTGTGATAAGGATAATTAGGTAATTAGGATAATTTGGACGGCACAGTATGAGGCTTTTCAAACCTCTTTTCTGGAGAGCTTTGTCTGCCACAGTGTAGTCACTGACACTTGTCTGATCTGATGGAAAACAAAAAGCCCAAATATCTCTGACCACGGCTGATGGCAGAGAGTTAACAGCCAAGCCAGAGGGCTGAGAATGAGTAACTGAGAGCCACGCTCCGTGGGCTGAACTCACACAGTCACAACTGAAAGACACACAACATGACAGCTCAGGGTATCTTGTAGGTTCCAAAACGAGCACTCAGATCCCTCTGTTCCTCACCTGCTGAGTTCTGATAGAGACAACGGTGAAGCACTACTAAAATATGATAAAGAAAGTATGGAATTCTCCTTCCTTTAATATCCTCAAATCCAGCTGGAATGCTTTCCTGAACAATATGCTCCAGCCAAATCCAAGTTATAAGTCACATAGTAGGAATGACTAGAAACTTTCTTGTTTCTCGGAGAGGGTGAGACTGCAGGTTCCTGAGCCTCTCTTCTCTGGGTGCCTGTGACTTGATGGACTTTCTCTTGTAACCCCTTTTTCTCATTCCCTTTTCTCTTTAATTCCTAATTTATCTGTTGAGAGCATGGAAGTAGGAATGTCAATAGGATCATAATTGCAAAGAGAGGGCCTTAGGTAGAAAAGTGTGGAAGCATTTCCCTGCTCTTAATTGGAATTGGTGACCATTTTGCAATACTCCAAATTGTTTCAAGAGGTGCAGCGTTGTCCAAACACCGTGGAGGACTAAAAAGCAAGACACAAATCAGGAATAAACAGGGAATTTGAAGCAGAGAGGTGAGGGAGAATGGACATAAAACAACCAATTGAATTTCCAGCATTCATAGGGAGGAAAAAACTGATCAACCATTGGAGTCTAAGCTGAGGAGCAAGAAGATGTATCTATTAAACATGCTGCATGTTCATGGAGAAAGAAATGTGAAGGCTGCTAACTTACAACATTTCCAGTTCATGAAAAGAAATGATTCAGCATGGAAAAGAGCCTCCCTCAGCTGCTCCCAGAAACTTTCTTCTGTGTGTCCGTGCTGGAAGCAGGAAAAAGCTGAGCAAGGGAGCTGAAGAGAAGCAACTTTCACAGCTGGAGCACCACATGGGCGCTCCCAAGGACGGGCACAGATGCAGATGCAGGACATTCCCCTTCCCTGCACTGTGATGTGCAGGCCACATCTGGAGGCAGAGCAGTGGAAGGGATCACAGCTGGCAGCTGAGATGAGACTCTGCAGCCCCTCAAGCAGTTGGCCAGAGATCAGTCCCAAGAGCTGAGCTGCAGAAAAGATCTGAGGTGAAGCTGAAACACCAGGAAGTGTCATGAGAGCCTGCTATTTGTGTAATCCCAGGGCACAGAGAGAAATAGATTTCCTAAGAAATTGGTTTACCAAGGTTTTAAACTGGAGACAGGCAAGGATCCAATCTACATAGGGAAAACATGCAAGATTCTTGCCAAATACAAGCTGAATTACAAGAAACTATGGGCTGGAGCTCTTCTAACCTGCAATACATTCGACTGGAGTGGTTCAGGCAATACTGGGAGGGGGGTAGAAGTCTCCTGATTTGTGCATGAGGGCTGCTGTTATACAAGTATCATTCCTCATGGAGAAAAACCTGCATTCCCTCTCATGTCTGCAAAGCAGATGAACCAGGGATTTCCTGGTCAGGGAAGACCAGGCACTCTTCAATAAAAACAGAAATGTTAGAGCAAAGCTAAAAGCCAAATTGAGTCTTAACTTCTTCCAGTAGTCCCCTGGGTTCTTCAGAGTTATTAGTCTTTGTAAATATATGCTACAATTAGCTGGACTGATTGCCTAAACATGTATTGACTAGAGCTGCTCAGGACATTTTTGCTGAAGTGATTGAGTAAATATTTTTTCCACAATAATCTGTAGTGGTGATGACTGTTCTCACCAATATTTATAGCTCTTTTTTAACGTTAGAAAAAAAAGTTTATTTACTTTCCTCTAGTTTTAGTTATTTGTTGACATTCCCGTGTCATTCAGTCTTCCAACTAGCATGTCATAACCTATTGTAGAAGAGTTGTGGCAGTTCTATTTCGGGATGAAAAAGAAGGATGTGTATAGGGAGATGAAGCAAAGGGGAAAGTGGACACAAGCACACAGTGTGTTCACCAGGTGATATGATATATGACATAAGAGACAGCACAGGATGTGAGAGTTATGTTATAATACCTTCTGTAATAGCCATAATTTAATTTTTTTTTTTTTTTAATAAATAGGGGCAGCTGCTACTTCACAATGACTGGAACATCCTGTCTTTTCTGGATTATGTCTCCTACCAGTGTTAGTGTATCCTAGCATTCAGAACAAAGAAGTACTCATAAATTGGATGAGCAGCTATTGTTTAAAATATTTTAATATGATTCCCAGTGAAGACTGGAATGGCTGTGTCTCAAGAAATGATGTAAAACTAATAAAAGTAACAGTAGAATAAATACATATGAACTTTTTTTCCCCAAAAAGGACATTTTTTTCTGAGTGTTTGCAATAAAATATTCAGTGGGTTTTTTTCATTTTGGCTCAGAATGAAAGGAGATTTTTGAATTTTGCACTGGTGCAATGAGCTAATAGCAGTACCCATAACATAGAACTTCCATGTTCGTATAGAAGTGCAATGTTTTGTTGCTGCTTTACGACTGTTTGTGCACCCAAGGGAGTGCTGTAGCTCTCTGAATGAAGCAGACCAGTTGTACCCAAACTTTGTGTCCCCAGCAACAGGCAGGACCTACTTCTCCTTTAGCAGTTAGGGTTCTTTAACCTTTTATCTTTCAAGCTGGATGTTCCTTTCAAAATATATGTTATCAATACTCATTATGGATTTAAGTATTACTGTTATCTCTATAAATGTCCATTCTGTTTCTGAGTTCTCTCCCTCAGTGACATTTTCTGGCAGCAAATTACACTATGAAAAATGCAATTAAAATGAGTAGTATGTCCTTTTGCTGGCTTTGAATTTGTTTCACTGAATTGCCATTTGTTTGGTTGAGGATTTTTGTATTATAAGCCAAGGAGAGCCATATTTCCCTGTCTCTGTTCCCTGACACTTTTATTGTTCATACAGTTTATCATGTATATTCTACTCCTCTCCTGCTTGAAAAAATGACATTTAGCAACCTCTTCTCAGAGATTTCTCTTACATGTTCTTCATTATGTTCATTGCCATTCTTGAATGTCTGTGTATAGAGAATGCTTTTTGAGACAAGTGATCGGAAATGCACACTAAAACTGGCTGGAAATTTGATGTGTTCGCATCAGAAAAAGTATTTATGCTGGAACAACTTCTTGTGAAAGAGACACATCCATTCTTTTTTTAAAATTTGTAACATCTGAAAAAAACCAATAGAGCAACATTTTATCGTTTGAAAAAAAGTTGAAAAATATGCTTATTTTATGTAGCAAATACATTATATCCATGTGTGCAAACAAAATTAAACATTCCTGATGACCAAAAATTGTTTTGGGGAATTTACATGAAGGTATTTCTGGACAATACTTTTGGGATAAAGGTTACCCACTAAAATTGCTTGTCCATATCACATTCATCTCAGCAAGTCCAGCAAACACCGTGCTATTGAGATAGTCTACCTTGCAGCAACTAAATGCTATTAACTTATCAGGAAAAAAATGAGAGATCTTGGTTTTTCAGACATTTCAGGCGATGCAACTGATGTGTGGACAAATGTATCATGAATTATATGAAGAAATAAAGGCCCTAAAGCTGTGAAGCATCCAGTGTTCAAAGCTTCTACTGCTTTTGGAAGGAGGTAATTTTGTCCAGAGCACAGCAACATTTGACCCAAATAGGCTATTTTAGGAGGTCAGGCAGCCCTTGCCAAGCTGTTCCCCTTGAGCTGTCAGACCAGTGGGGTTCTCCAGGTGCTATTAATGCTGAAAGCTTTTTGCTTGGACTAGCATGGGGAGATAGGGATGTCTCCTGGGAAGTTAAAAGGCTGCTTTTCACATAATAAAAGATCCTTTAATACCATCCTATGGAGATTCATCTTGTTTCTAATCTATCAAAACTAACTTGTGCCTCAGGGGCCATTGGACTGTTGCCCGGTTTGCCTTGCCCATTTCTCATAAAAAAATCCCAGGAAAGTTTGGCAGCATCATCATTTCATGAATGAAGCAGATTGATGTAAACAACATTGTAAGTTTAATGGGGTCTATACTTGCAAACATTAGTCCCACTCTGACCCCATACTGTAGACTCCTGCTGACCTGGGGGTTAGGCTCGTCTGAAGATAACATGAGTTTCTACATCAGTCCCCAGATTTATTCAAGCTTATGTTGACTTTCAGCCTGTCTGCCTAAAATATACATGGGGAAGGACAGATTGCTTTCTGCACCGAGTGCTGTCTAAGGGAAGTGTCTGCTGAGATTTTGGTTCTGGGCCAAGTTTCCTGCTGTCTAGCATTAGGGCTTTGGCAAGGCAGTCTGGGCCCTGTCACAAAGAGAATCTATAAAAAAGGTTTTTCCCTGTCATCACACATAATTAAGGACAACATTTTAATCAGGCTGCTCCCACTTAATTGCGGTGCTTTGCGCAGCTACCCTGGACCTGCTGTTTTAAATAGATCCAGTGCATTTGTCAGACTGGGTCAGGCTGGGAAGATGAAACCTCGTTGGAGACATGGGGCAGTCAATTATTGTATAACGAAGGAATGTGCTCATGTCATGGTGTGTTACAAAATAACCATGGTTAGATGCAGGAGGGATTGATTGCTGTGGTACTGGGAGAAGTCAGCTCCAAACTCTGGTAGCTTACTGTGGTTTAAGAGACCACATGGAGAGCTGAAGCTTTCAGAATCTAATCTCGGGGCTGGGCAGGCAATTTTGATTGACTGATAATTTTATTTTTATTTAAGTAATAAACAGAACAACGAAAAGGATTTTTAGGTGCCTTGCACATGGAAAAATATTCCTAAAAACTCAAGGCCTGATTTTATTTAAAAAAAGAAACCAAAGAAGAGCTCAACCAGGAAGATATGGCTGGTAACATTTTGATCACTCACAGCCCAATTGCTACAAAATCTTTGTGCCAAAAGTTGTTTTCATTCTGCAGCATGCCTTGGAAGTCACCATTTTTAGACCCTATCAACTCAAGGTATAGGAGAGAAGAACATTTGCCAGACTTGTGGAGGCTTAAAAACTGTTTGATATATAGCCAGAAGTATCCCACAGGAGCACTCAAGGAAAGGAAACTCATGAAAGGAGACAATCCTTTCATTGCTGGGCCATGGTAGTCCCTTGCTCTAAGTGCTGCAGAGAAGCCAATGGGCAGACCTCATATCCTGAGTTCACTGTGCTGTGGGCCACCCCACCCACGATGCATTTTGCTCCAGGTTCAGTAAACTGCAGCTCAGTATGGGAAAAACAAAGCCAATGTCACTCTGGTTTTCAAAAAGGGCGAGAAGGAGGACACAGGGAACTACCAGCCAGCCAGCCTCAGCTCAATCCCTGGAAAGACAACGGAATGCCTCATTCTGTAGGAGATCTCTATCCTTATGGATGACAAGAAGGTGATCAGGAGTAGTCAGCATGCATGCACTAAAAGTAAATCATGCTTGACCAACCCGATTGCCTTCTACAATGAAACAACTACCTGCGCTCCAGCATGAGTGCATGGCCTGTAAAATTTATTGAGCAGCTTTTGAGCGCAGCTGGAGTCACAGTTCCAGTTCTGACCCCAGCACTGCCAGGGAATCTGATACACAGGAGGGTTGAGGGAACTGCTGAAAGTACAGCACAGACATCCTGAGCCTGGACCATTAGCTTTGTATCCTAATGATAATCAGCTAGATTTTCTACTGTCTGAATGAATGGCTGCCCAAAAGGCTGTGTGGCAGTCCCAACAGGTCCCATGCAGGATCATAACATCTGCTGCTGCTGGTATATCTGTGTGAATGTACAGCTGCAAATTCTGGGCTGAACCCAACACACAGGTAACTTAATTTAACAAATCAACATCAGTANGAGTAGTCAGCATGCATGCACTAAAAGTAAATCATGCTTGACCAACCCGATTGCCTTCTACAATGAAACAACTACCTGCACTCCAGCATGAGTTCATGGCCTGTAAAATTTATTGAGCAGCTTTTGAGTGCAGCTGGAGTCACAGTTCCAGTTCTGACCCCAGCACTGCCAGGGAATCTGATACACAGGAGGGTTGAGGGAACTGCTGAAAGTACAGCACAGACATCCTGAGTCTGGACCATTAGCTTTGTGTCCTAATGATAATCAGCTAGATTTTCTACTGTCTGAATGAATGGCTGCCCAAAAGGCTGTGTGGCAGTCCTAACAGGTCCCATGCAGGATCATAACATCTGCTGCTGCTGGTATATCTGTGTGAATGTACAGCTGCAAATTCTGGGCTGAACCCAACACACAGGTAACTTAATTTAACAAATCAACATCAGTAAACAGGAGGCAAGAGATGAGACCTTTCACCTACAGCTGTTGTTTGGAATGTTCACCAGTGTCTCTCTTCCTATGAGATGGGATGGGCTGCGCTGCTGCACACATACAGGTCTCCAGCAAAGGGCTGGCCCTAGCTGTGATCTTCCCCATAAGACCTACACAGGCCTCAGCAGCTTTTTGAGGGTTGGACAGCTGGTGGGGAAGACATGCTAAGCTGGCCTCTGTGCTGCCTGGCGTGGCTGATGGTCCCCAGCGCAGTTCCAGGCCACAGACCTGTCTCACATGAACTTGCCCAGAAGAGGCACACAGCGTCCAACATGATGGGACCTGCAGGAGTTTCAGAAATGCCCTGTCTTGGGATTCTTCATTCTCCCCTTGGTGGTCAGTTCAGGTTACTAAAAAGTCAGCCCTGCCAGTGCTGTTGGTTTCTTGTAGATGATTTTGGCCATCACCCACTAAAAATCTCTTTCCTAATTCCTACTGCAACCACAGATATTCACAGCAGGGGAATAAAATAACTGGATTGACCAGAAATAGGAGATTGGGAAGTCAGCAGTGGAAATCCCCTTTTGGCAACTGCTCCATCTGTGGATAAATGCTGAAGAGAATTGTGCAAAGGGGACATCACTGTTGCCAGCGCTGGCTTCCACTGGACACTCTGTACTGGATCATATTTCAAGGACATCTGTAAACATCGTCCTCTCTCCATCATGTCAGGTGCTTGACAGGACTAGAGAGGATTTACAGCTAGGCAGCATGGGAAGGATCAGCTGAGGAGATGGTCCTCTTCTCATTCCAGGATGGCTTTCCAGCAGGTTAGCAGACTTACAGCCCAAGCCTTCACAATCCCACATTTTCCTAATCTTTTACAGCACAAAATCACCTCGTGCACGCATTTATCTTTGCAATGGAACACAACGGAAACACTTGCAAAAGCTGTTATGGTATCTCAACAGCAACGAAAACAACTCCCTGCAGTATTTCCTCAGCGGAAAGAAGGAACAGGTGGGCCAGTACCTTCATCTGCCATGCCAACTGTATCCTCAGAAGGACATGACTTGGCTATAAGTTTTGGATCTCAGTAGAAGCAACCTGCAGAAAATGCAGATGAACATCCAGAATCCCAGGCACTAAAATCACAATTACAAAGGACATTTGATTGCCTGACTGGCGACTGAACATTTCTCATTGCCATGGAGTTCTTGAGGTCAGCTCACAATAAGCTGTTCTGAAAGTAAACATCTGACTGCAGTGAGGGAAGGGCAGCCACAAAAGCAGAGAGCAGCAGGCTTCAGGTGTTAGCAATCTGCTCATCTCAATTAGTCACCAGAACATGGGGAGAAGCTCCCAAGGTCTGTATTCTCTTTCAACCTTCACTGTTACGTGCTCTGTAATCTGTGGCAAGTCGCTTATTTGTCCATGTCTCAGTTTCCCTAAGATGGTGAGTTTTTCCAGCCAGGGACCTGTATCTCATTCAGGGCCTTCAGGCGCTACTGAAATAGAAAAATACAGCAATACTAAACTCCTTTGAGACCTTGTTCTTACTCCACTTGCAGGCGGTCACACCTCATCATAGCCGTGTGGATAAGGTTTGGATAATGTGACACACCTTACATGCTTCCTTTTGAGCAGGGTGTTTAAGAGGCCCAGTATATTTATTTAATGAGATGCTAATTTACTGTACACGTACTTTTATGGCTCTGGACAAAGGTGTCTTTTGCGTTTCCTAACTTCTTAAATAAGGAAAGCTTCCTCAGGGCTGCTTCAGCTCCAGCCCCTGGTATGAGATGACCACAGACACAAGTGGTGAAACAAGCCATGTTCTGGTGAGGGACAGATGCTGCATCAGATCCCCTCTCTCGTGCACATCCCTGGCATTCTAGCCAGAATTAGTTTTTGCCAACCAGTGAACTGTAAGCAAAAATGGCATTCCTAGAGAAAAGCACATTGCCGGTACCACCGATTATGCT
The DNA here is from genome assembly GCA_013398015.1 of Oreocharis arfaki. Taxonomy (NCBI): domain Eukaryota; kingdom Metazoa; phylum Chordata; class Aves; order Passeriformes; family Paramythiidae; genus Oreocharis; species Oreocharis arfaki. Next base: position 420,062 of record VZRR01000316.1, read on the forward strand.
CCTGGTTTCTATAAAATGTGCACACTACAGGGCCATGCTTATCTGCTGCCTCTGTGCCACCAGTCTCCTGATAATATTGGAAGGCTTGACTGTGTGTCATTTGCCCTGTGTTTTCAACAGTTCCTGGGAATTCCTCTTTTGTTTGATGAAAACTTTTGAGGAAAGAGTAACAGTTTTATACCTGCTGGTCCCAAGAAGGCCTCAGTGGTTGTGATGGAGAGTAAACTCACAACATGAATATGTTGCTGAGCCACAGAACACTAAGGAATTGGCCTGGGTCAGCATGTTTCACGTTGCCATCCAGCTCTTCAAGCCAGCAGCTGATTTCTTGGCTCTGAAAAGCTCTAAGGTTATTCAATATGTAACTATCTCTTCAGATTTGTTTTTCTAACGGCAAGTCAAAATATGGTTTCAATTTCATCAAAAAAAGTCCTGTTTATACAAGTGTTTGCAGTGGAGTTTTATGGTCTTTTCCCAGTTGGATCAGACCACTACACCGCGCTCTGCTGAAGCTCGTGCTGTGTGTGCTGCAGCCAATGCTGACGGGGGTGAATGCACCTTACGTTCAGCACATCGCTCTTCCTTTTTCTTCTTCATTATCACTGAGGGAAATAACTGAGGAAAAGCCAGGAAGACTCCTTAAGGCACCTTTCCAAGTCAGGACCTGGGATGTGGCCAGGTAGTTTTCAAAAACATAACAGGGCGCCAGTTTCCCACAAAGCATTTCAAGAACGCACCCTCCATCTTCACAGTCCAGTTTCATCATAAATACTGAGGATTCACACACAAAGAACAAAGCAGAAGAACACATGGCAAAGCAATCAAATATAAAATACTGGCATTCTTGAATTTCATTTCACCTCAGTGTTTTGGACTCTTCCCTTTGGAGAATTCACTTGGTCAGATGCACACAGTTGCTGAGTTACTGTCACGGACAGACTCAGCCTATGATGAACACATTGCTGTCTGCCTCTTCTTTTTTTTTTTTCCTTTTTAAATTTTTTTGCCTTTTCCCACCACTCACTAGGATGGGTTTTTATTTACCTACCAGCTTGTGAGATGGGAATTTGCACTGGAGCTCATCAATTACTCCCTTCAGGTCTCCAGTTCCCTTATCAGCAAATAAAAACAAATCAGTGGAATTAAGCACATGAGAGAGCCACTGAATGTGCAAACACTATTTTTCCTCCCAGACTTGTGCACAGGGCAATAAAAACAACATTTCTGCAAATCAGAAACCTTTTCCTTTCACCAAAGAAGTCTCCATAAGTGTAGCACTACTCTGGTGCCCAGGTAAATAGCTGCTGGCTGAAAATGCTCAGCTCCAAGAAAATCAAAGAACATATTTCAAATTGATATTGAAAAATGCATTATGAACTGTTTATTTGATGAGGAAATAGTCTCCAAAAATAGACCAAAATTCCCTTCGTAGTCTAGTCACAAATGGTAATTTGCCCATCTCTTCTCAGTGGAATGTCAAAATAAACTGCCCAGCAGACTGTAAAACTGTTCTCAAAAATTCAACAGGTTTGTTCCTTGGCACACACTCCAAACCAAATGATGCTTTAAATCCTTTCAGCATCCCCCTCATGAAAATAAGAATATCAGTTTCTTAGCTGGCTGGCCAAAGAGAAAAAATATGTTTTCAAATCACATTGAAGTGCTTATGATTATTTTTAGCTCTCCCAATATAAGACGTAAAAGAATTTATTTTCTTTCTCTTTTTTTCTCCTGTATTTTTCTTTTATAATAATTTATAATAATCTATAAAATTTTTAAACCAATTTTATTGGTTAGGGACCAATAACAGTTTTTAAAAGTAAAAATCTGTATTTTAGACAATGTTACTGCAAAATTTTAATTTTTGTCAAGTTCTTCTTTCTTAAAATGTAGTTAATAAATAAATTTGTACAGTTTTTGTCATCACAAGCACATGTTTTTCAGTAGAAATTGGTTTGCCTGAGATGATATGCATCGCTCAGCACCCATGATGTGGAGGAAGCAGAGAGAATATTTTGAGCACTTAAAGATTTTCATGTAAAAAATACTGTTTCATTTAAAGTTATTCTAATAGTATATTTTAGTTCCTCAAATTAGTTTCAGGAGGCAGTTCAGTGCACCCATCAAAGATGAATTTAACCATGATTTAAGCATGACTCTACTCACAAATCCAATCCATTGCTGTGTCAAAATAAACACAAAGCTCAGCAGCACAGCTTTGGTATCCACATTTCTCTGAGCCATAGCCCTCACTAAAATATATTACTCCCTATATAAATGGCAACAGTTAGAATTTTTTAACCTCAGTTAAAATGAAAAAACAAAGCAGGAATCCCTTTTCCAGTCCTTACCCTGTTAGATTTATGATCAAAAATACAGTGTGTCTCTCAAAAGGGGGAGGTCACAGAATGGTTTCAGCTAGTATTGGAGCCTGTGAAAAAAGGCATTGTTGTTTGGTTAACCAGTGTCAGACAATTAGGCAATGCTCAAAAATCAATTACTTATACACTATAGGCAAAATGACATGTTTTCCTAACTGTGGTATATTTTATTTCCTCTTGGAGCCCTGATAATAGTTCTAACCAAGATATTTTTAAGTCTTTTATTACTCAAAAAAGATGGTTTCTTAGAAGAAAAAGTTTTTCAAATCTGGAAATTATAGAGTTCCTAAAACATCCAGAACAGCTTTAGAACAATTACTTTTGTCTGCCTTGGTCTGCATTTTCAAAAGCTTTTAGGTCAGTTTGTCTTTCTTCTTTTTCGTCCTTTTTTTTTTTTTTCTTTTTAATTTAACTAAGATGCAGCTGTGAAAACTGGATCCTTCTTTTGAACTCCTGTATTTGCGTTTGCTTCTGGCAGCCCTGAGGAAATGTGATTGTTTTAAAGCTTGCTGCAGAGTTTAAAAGGTTTTAATACGGGAGGCCAAAAGTAACATGTTACACAGTTCAGTGGATTTAGAGGTCCATACTGCCTCAACCTCTGTCTGTGGTGATCAGGTGAAGCTGGGGTGTAACTGCAGTATAGGTATGCTGGTGATTTCTAGTGATTAAGGCAACTAATAGAAAGATTAAGGAGTGAAATGGTTCTGAGCTCGACCAGACTTTCCCCAAGGTCAGGACCATTTGTGCACAAGGCAAAGTGTCTGATCTGTCTCAAAGGAAAACATACAAGGTTTTGGTAGATATTGCCTCTACAGAATTATCTTACATTTGAAGATAGATGGAAACCAAGACTGTTTTGTTCAAGATGTACTAATTAACACACTGGTCAGTAATGCACAAAATGAGGTTCCTGACACAGGTAATCCTCACTGCAGAGGTGCCATTGCCGCAAAGCAAGCTGGTCATGCATGTGGCATTAAAGTCAGCAGCCACTGGCCCCAGGTAAGTGTGTGTCACCCCAACAGCAGCGTGTCAACCTGCCAGTTGGTTTCCTTTGGGGAGGTCTCCTTTGGAGTGCCCCTGTGGGTTTTTGTGTGTGTCATGTATGGAGCTGGAGCTAAAAGTCAAACCTTAAATCTTAGAGCAAAAAATTAGTCTCACTAATAACCTCAATCCTAATTAAAGAAAGGTTTAAATTGAGTTTTAATCTGCTAGTTAATGTGAGCTAGCATTGATTCATTTAAACACTATCACCATATCAAAACGAAAAGAACTAAAGGCCTTAGGTTTGCTTCAGAGAAATACTTAGGCACACCTCTTTATGTACATGTGTAAGTAGTCCTGCTGGAATCAGTGGGGCTGCTCATCCAGCAGGAATGTCCCTTTGTACACTGCTGGATCAAGATAACGAGTGATATATGGCTGGTGATAAGTTTTATGTTTCAGCCAACACAGATGGTGTCATGGGCAAACTCCTATTGTGTTTTGATCACCGAAGCTTTGATCCTACTTCAACTGTGTCTGGAAATCAGCATTACTTGGCTTCACGTGTGTGAGTGCAGGGGCTGCTCTGCAGTGAGGTGGTGGGAAACACTGCTGCAGAATCTACAGCTGCTGCCTCCAGAAGGAGTCCCTGGGACCAACTTTCAAAAAGCAGTAGGCTGGTAATACAAGTGAAGAAGGGCAGGAAAATGTTATAAACATCTCTTCCGTAACATTCAATTAGTTAAATGACTGTCTGTATCCAGATCAGTGTTCTCAACTGTTTTGCTTTATTTCTAGTAGGAAGAGATTACATGCCAAGCTCTCTTTCATGTTTTTTCTTTAACCTGGGGGTACATGGCCAAAACAAAATCAGCCATTGTGCTGCAGCCTGCGTAAGGGACTACCCTAAATACTCTGGCTTTTGTAATTCTACTTTCAAATGTTCCCCAAATCATGGGAATTCACGGGGACGAGCTCTGTCCTAATTAATCCCAACATTATGTTCTCAGGTTCAGCTCCATGCTAGTGAGAAAGTGATAAGAGCCATGTCACCAACCAGGCTAAGATGACTGTCACTTAAATACAGTTTTTTCTGTATGTTGATGTAAATCAGCCATACCCAGTGAGGACTTCCCTACCTTTTCACCAGCATGACTTCTGAAGTTGTGTAAATTGTATAGATACTCTGGTGAAATATCCATGCAACAGTTTTCTTTTTTACTTAGGGTTCAAAGTGCTTCTTTGCCTAAGTTTTGATGCTGGGAGTGGAAAAAGTGCACAGTTCTGTCAGGATACATGTTGAGTCTCCTCAGTACAGCATGTGCCTGGCTCTGCTGGCCTGAGTGTCACTGAAGAGGAATGTGTGTGGGCCATGGACTGCTTTCATCAGCAATATTTGCTGCTCACTGCAGTGCTTACAGTGGCAAGAGATCACAGCCCTGTTGCTTTTGGGGATATGTCAAGGAGGATTTGGGAAGGAACTGTCCAGAACGACATGCTCTGGTGCATGGAGGGTCAGGGGAGGCAGCTGAGTTACTGCGAGTCCCCTTAAGTAGCAAAAGAAAAAGCAGGTTTTCATAAAAATGTAGTTATTGTCCCAGGGAGGAAGGGACGTATGAGAAGCGAAGGTCCTCTTTCTGAGGAGGATCATGATGCTGAGATGGTTGTGCCAAAGAGTAAAGCATCACCGTGGCACCATGAGATCTCCCTCTGGCAGGACTCAGGCTGCACTTTTTAGCAGTTAAAATACGGTTTTAACCATACAGTCCAGTGATGGTGAAGGGCTGAGAAAAATCTCTGTAATATTCAACAGAAACTGAAGAAGCAATATCACACATGAAGTATGAGAGAGCTGAGTCCACAGCCAGCATTTATGCTTGAGAACCTGAGAATATGAAACAGGAATATGAGGTTCATTTTCAAAATATTTGTTCTTCAAAGACCTTTATTTGTTTAAAATTTCCTAAATCTAAAAGGAAATAAGGACACTAAACAGATGGGACACCACCTCCACATCACAGCTCCACTGTATATCCCTCTCTCCCCTGAGGAGAGCCGTAATCAGAGCAGCAACGAGGTGCACTGCAGCCCAGACCTGGGAAAGAGAAGTTCTGGCTCACACAGATGCCTGGAGATGCGCATTTTCCTCACAAAGGGTGGCTGTGCAGAGGTCACTGATATCCCAATCCTCCTCCAAAAGTGGGGTTACTAAACCTTTGCCTTCTGGCCAGTATGCAAGAGGCCTGTTTGATCTCTTGCTTGTACGTGATTTCCACTCATCCCCTTCCAGAGGAACTTGCTGTCCTGTTGAAGAAAGCCGTCCCTCCCGAGACACAGCACAGACCCTTGGTGGGTGATCCTCTGCACATGTGTTTCTAGATAGCAAGTTTGCCAAAGAGAAGTGCGTGTCCCTTCCCACTATGTGCTATCTTGGGGGTTTTGACAGCTTCACTGCACATTCCTGTCATTGCTGGGGAGAAGGCATTGACAGAGGACACAAGTCTTCACCTTGGATATATCATTTCTCTTCCCTTTAAAATATGCAAAACAGTCACCTTAAACTAGATGTGAGTCAGAGATGGATGCTTAAGATCCAGATTTTGGCTGTCCTCTGGAGTCTGGACCTTTAGTGCAGGCTTGTTTGATAGCAAGGCTTGACCTGAAGTCAGGACACCCAGGGAGTATGCATCCCAGCCCTGGCCAAACATCGCTGGCTCTGGGTCAGGGGCCGGGAAATGACTTGTGGGTCTCTTCCAAATCACTCATCATTTTTCATCACCTCCCTACCGGCTCTTGATATTCCTTTGCTCCCTACAGTGAAGGATTTCTTGAGTCCTCAAGAGGACTTTCAGAGACTCTGAGACATTATACATTGTCAATTTCTTCTTATTTCTCTTAATTTCTCCTTTTCTCCCCATTAGCCCTTATTGTTTTAATTTTTTTTAATGCCCACAACTTATTTTCAGGTTTCGGAGATATATTTTCACCAGCTGATCTAGGAGATAACAGAGTAACAAGACTATCTTGATTTTCTGCCTTAACTGTCAGTTACTTAATTCTTTCTACTGATCCTAACTTGCCACCCTGAGAGAACTCCAAATAATTTACTTTCCTCCTGCAGTATCTCCCCTCCAGACACCCAAAGATGCTCTTACGATTCCACAGATCATCCTTTCTCCCCTGCGTTTTGGCCAAAACAGAACTCACAATTCTTTTGATATAACCCCACATAAATCAGCCTCTCTAGCCACTCTATCATTGTGCTGTGCTTCTCTGAATTCCTTCCAATTTGTTCTCACTACTGTTACTGAGCTGTCCAGAACTGAACGCAGTATTAATATTCCACACACTGTATATAGTGCCTGTCAGGCAAAGATTAGGAGTTTTATGAAGATTGATTATTTAAACCTTCCAATACCACCAGTGATCTGGGAGTCCCTGACTATTATTACTCCAAAACTGAAAAATCCCATTCATCCACTTATCAAGGTCAATTCATGTTTCTGATGGTTGAGCGAAATGTTAGCTTTTCTTATCCTCACTACAGTGAGGGGTAAGCCAGTAGACTTTGGCATCCAGCCACAAAAAGCCTCATATCATAACAACTTCATGGTATTTGCAGGCTGGAGCTGCCAGCCCCAGGTTCAGTGGGTGCTCTGCCTGTTCACTGCATGAGAGGGTTCAGTGCTTCAGGCTGAGGAGCCAACCTCAAGCTAGCGCGCTGGGAGAGGAGGGGCTCAGTGAGCAGACAGAAAACGCTGATGGGAACGATGGGTTTCAAATCCAATAGACTGGAATCTATGTCTGCTCTTTACTCCCCAAACCAGAAATGGGTCGTGGGGGAAGAGGGCATTTCGCACAACCTTTCTGAGGTCAGCAATCATTTTTTTGTCTGCCTCCAACAGCTTAAGACAGCTGCTTTGCCTTTCCAGGCTGGTGCTCAGATTTAAGGTCCTGCAGTTCTTTAGTTTCCAGATCTTTGATTTACATTGAGCAAAGTACTTTGCAAGGAAGGCTGCAACTAAAACGTTTCAAAATTGGATGTTAAAACCTGTGTTTAAAACTGATTGTATTAAGATCAGCATTTTATGGCTGAACATGATGCATTAATAGAGGCGAACAGTTTTCCACATCTCCTGCAAACACATAGAAAAGAGGGGTAGGCTTCAGGTTTTGCTTATATGAAACCTTGAAACATTCCATAAGAAAAGAACCTACGTATGTGTGGTGTATCTTGCAAAGATTTCAGGGGGGCCACAGTTATGTTATCTCCTTTTTCCAAATGCCTTCCAAATGCTAGGCTTCTGAGGGCTGTGTCCCTTGATCATGGCCTCAAGAATGGGCTCCCATGAAAGACCAGCCAGCCCTTTGTGCAGTAACACAGGAATGCATCAGGCTCTTGGCCATAGAAAATGCTGGATATAAGTCCTGTTTCATACACCCTTGTCTGCTGCATGAGATGCAGCAGAGATGGAATGAGAATCGGCAGTGCTCTGTTTTCATGAAAGTAAACTACCAAAAAATAACCAAAGAAAACAATTTTGCACAGAGATTTTTAACAAAAACATGTGTTTCTCCAATTCTACAGAAAGTGAAGTTTACATTTTAATGAAAAACCCTGTACTATCTGTAGGCTTGCTCCGATAAAGCCCTGATTCCATCACACACTCTGTATAGTTCCCCAGACATCTGCAGTAAGGGGACAGCAGTATCTAAAGCTTATTTGTTTCCCTGTCATTGGCAGATGAATGAGACTTTTCAGACATGGCTATGCTAGGGAGCCTTCCCTGCTCTTCTCTGCCTGTAGACTTAGCCAGTATCCCAAACTGCCAGATAACTATTGCCTCACAGTCTGATGAGTTGGTGAATCCCACTGTGGGATCAGTCAGATATATTTAAGTCTGACCCAGTACTTGAGCTTATCAGGCGCTGTAGTGTAGAAGGGGGAATGACCAGAAAAAAAATGTAGATGATTTTCTGGAAATTTACAGAAAAGCGGAGATTTGCCGTGACAGTGCAAGCAAAAAGTGGCTTAACCATTTCCTGCTTTTCCTCAGCATCTTTGTAGGTGATGGGTGAAAGTAATGGAAGACCAAGTAGTGTGAAGTCATTTCCTCCACTGCTAACGTCCACTTGCCGATACTCAAGACAGCAACTCATAATGCTTAATATTTGTACTTGGATGTGGAGCCACTGATCGCTGGGGTAGGAAGCTGTAAATCAGGATGGTGGCCCGAGAGTCTGCTCTGAGATTCCAGTGGTGCTGGAGGATGTTTGCTACACTGGGGGAACAGGACTGTTCTGAAGCAAGTCCAAGTTCAAAACCAAGTCTCTGTTCTGAAGGAAGTAATAAGTGATAAGTGTGAGATATGAGACTGAAATTATGGGCTGCTAACAACTCTCAAAGGCTTCTAGATTTAGTTCCTGAAGCTATCCTTGGCCAGATTTTCATGCCAATAAGTTTCCTGAGGAAAATATATCTGTTCTACACACGCTGATGAGAGAGCACTGCAGATTTGCCATGGAAAACCAATCCATATGGAGTGCTTTCCAATAGTTTTTAAAGTTAATGGAAAGGGTTCCGTGGTTTAATTGTGCATAGTACATCACACCTCTCTGAAAGGTTGCCTGGCTCTGCTAAGCTCGTGAAAAGGACTAAATCAAATTCTCCTTAGCTTGGAGTTCTTAATGTGGAGCAGGAAATTCCCAGTTAACCTCTGGTCTATTTCCAGCTGCTCTTAATGACAATTCTATCACTAATTTGCTGATCTAATGACTTCTTCAGAACATTTTTAGCAAGTTGTTACGCATATTGGAAAGTAACACTGGCTTTGTGCAGCCTGTGTAGGCTGCTTTACATGTGAACAGTGGTGCCAACTAACTTCAGATTCATAAACTGCAGAAAAAGAAATTGTTGACTGAACTTCTTCATCATTAAGTTTCAAGAGAGATATTAACACTAATTTGATTTTTCCTGCACAGTTCTCATGGTATGAGGGCTAAGTAACTTTCTCTCAAAGGAAAAAGTTTTGCGAATTCCCGAGGGGAAATCTGGGACTTAATTTTTAACCAAACTGCCCCACACTTACTGCCCCAGTGGCAGTAGTCTATTCTTGTGTATGACTGTGGCATTTTTAGAGGATTTAATCTATATAGTATCTGTACCAGCTAAGGATTTTGGCATTTTCACACAGCCCCTGCCAAAATGCAGCCACCTGCATATGATATTTTACAGGCACAACAACATTTCCATGCATTGGCCTTTAAGTATAAACTGGGATATTAAAGAGCAATAGTGGCTAGAAAATGTAACAACATCAGTGTGAAGACATCTGCCTTCAGGATATTATTTCTGTACACAGAGCATTAGTGTTTGGAGCATTGTGCAATCCATGACGGAGAAACTCTCACCTCACTGGTTAGTTTTTGATGTCTCAATGAAGCATGAAGACAGCAAATCCCTTGGTGGTTGGCAGGAGACATTGATTCATTTCACGGGTCTCAAGAGGGCAAAGACCAAACTTAATAACCTGAGAAGTGAACGTTTTGAGAAGTGTGATATGGAGTCAGGCCTCCTATTTGAGCTCCTGACGCTTACTCAGCTGAAAGTTGTTCTCTTGGTGGAAATTCCTGAGAAGGCCAAAAATAACAGCATTCTGTTCCTCTTTGGAATTCCCTGTGCCCGTCCTTTCCATTCTGGAGTTCAGGATGCTAAATGAAGGGCCCAGCCTCTGCTCCTTTCCTTTCCCCCCTTGACTCCATGCAAGGATGTCAGGGGAGGTGAACCACAAGCGCAGCATGGAGGTAGTCTCTGTTTCATCATGGGAAAGGGTGACTCCATGAACCACGTGCCAGTGTGCCCCACTCCTTGTTTAGCTCCTGACCCTTGCAAAGGCCACTGGCTCTCCCTTCCCCATGGCCAGTGGTACACAACTTCTGGGATGCTGAGGGCTACTGCTCCCACCAGGTCATCCTCCCGTTTCCAGGGAAAGCAGGACACAGAAAGTAGGCTCAGAGTTTTTATGGCAATCTTCAATAAAGCAACTTGAAGTTTCAGTGGGAAATAGCAATTATTTATCAAAAAGAACTGCAACTATCTTACAGGCAGGAGTAGGGTGTTTCAGATTTCTAGCCTACTAGGAGGAATCAGAAAGAAAGAAAACAAAGGGAAGCAGATACTCTAAAGACATCTTTAATTAGACAAAGATTTCTCCCCAAATTCCACACAAGCTTCTCAGCCCTCAGGTTTCTATAGACAAAGTACTTCAGAAGGACCAGAAAAAGCTGGCAGCAAAACCACTAAAACGTGGGAAATCAGATGGAATATGGGCCATGTGAATCTGTGCTATAACAGCTTAACGTAAGACTGTTGAAGTCAGCAGAGATTTTCTGCTTGCAAAGCTCTGAAAGGTAGCCCTAAAAGTCAGGAAATGGTCATTCTTTGATGTCCAAACTTTCCCTTACTTCCCACACTTTTTTATTTGGTGACTTCAGTTTGTATTTGTCAAACTGGACCATCTTATTCAGGTTTGATACGCTCTGCTGTGGTGCAAGTAGGAATGCAGCAGATGTGTAGAAAAATTTAGGCACACTGAAAAAAAAAAGAGCATTATGAATAGAGGCTTTGGAAGGTGTTCAAAGCTATGCTTACTGTGGTTCAATGAAATTTAGGGCAATGGGGTGACAGACATTAAAGGGCACAGAAAAATATAATGTCCTTACCATGGGAAAAACGTAATTTCATCACTAAGGACAAACAAACGTCTGGGACAAGCAGTTGAAATAAAATTTAACAGAGTTTATTTTTTAAAGAAAACCATGGGTTTAGAAATGCTGAAATGCTGACTTCAGATTTTGGTTTGACCCTCTTCTTGGCATATCCTTTTCCCACAAGGGCCTGTGGTGCCCCATGGTCCATGAGGTCTCATGGCCACCCCTTGCCACCCCTCACCCATGGGTTGGGCCACACAGGAGGCTGCAGGCAGCCGACCCTACACAGATCCTGGGGCACAGTGCAGACACCAGGCATCATGTCAGCTTTGCACAAAATGCTGCAGGTCTTCTGCTCCTCGTTTAGTGACTTCTGTGGAAAATTCCACTGGAAATGATCCATTCAAATGGAAAATGTTTATAATATTGAAACAGACCCATTTTTGATAAGAGAAAGTGTGGGGGTGGAGGGACGCTCTACTCAAAATACTTCAACTAACTCTGCTTAACAGAATAACTACTCATCTGTTGGTCTAAAAACAATGGATTTACTATACTTGTTAAACAGAGTTCCAGGAAAAATGCCCTCTAATGAAGCAGGAGCAAAACTCAGCTTGCTTTTATTTTTCATCTAAAAATAACAAGTAAGTTTTGAAACAATGAGCTATACTGCTGGAAGGCCCTAAATTTTATTGTTTTGTTCCAAAATTGTATGTTGCCAGGAAGTCAAATGACCTGCATCAGAAGAACTCAGCACAGCTTCTTAAATGTTTCAAGGTGATCAAAATGTTTCAGGTTAATCCACACTAATTCTTTCACTATGTCTTGCTTTTCTGAAAAATCCAGAAATGCTGTTTGGCAAAGCCCTGTTAGTATAGCTCTAATTATTGCAATTTATTGCAGTTTGTATTGTACTTAGGAAACAGAGTTTATCAATTTCAATGAGACTTCACACTCTGTGGAATGAAATATCCGAAGTCACACCTGGAAAAAAGATTCCCAAATCTCTTGGACAATTCCAAAAATCGTACATTTCTGCATGTATTTCCTGTAAGGCAGGTTGACAATTGTTCACACTCTATTAGAAATGCATGGTCAGAGCACACACAGCTCAGCAATGGTGTATTAACTTCTCCTGAAAGACCAAAACGAGATCTGCTGTTCCTGATCACATCAGGCCGCAGTATGTGGGTCGTTCATACTCGCCCAATGACTGACTGAGTAAATGATGTGAAATGATCCATTCCTGCAGCTCTGACCTCATGGTACTGTGAGGGGCCCAGAAGGAGACAGAGTTCACTGAGACATCTTTCCAAAGTTTATTTCAGATTTGGTAGAGCATGAGTTCTTCTGTTTAGAATGCTATTATCTAATCTGTTCTCTAACATGTTGCACTATAAACAAACACTAGTCTTCTGTTTCCAGACACAGAAATGTCCTCTATTCCCTCCACCTTTGTACAATGCATTCCAGCCACAAACACTGTTTTTTTACTATCTCTGATGTCTTTTTTAGAATGAAGAATGACTCTCTGTTTGGCCTGGGTATGGTTATTTACAAGTGTTTGTAAAATGTCTAGGACCTAGAAGGAAAGGGGATAAAAAAGGCCAAAGGGACTGAAAGTAGGAAAGGACTATTAGCAATTGTTTGTTTTATTAAAACTAAAAGTTCATTCTGGTGTTGTTTAAAAAAAATAAACCCGTATATTTTATTGCATGTGCTTGGGCCCAGTACAGGCTATTTTTGCCAGAGGGCTGCAGTGAAAGGTGGGATTTTTTCCACTGATATCATGCAGGGTCCAATTAAGTGAGTGATGCTTACAAGATTCATCACAGCTCAGCAATTCATGGACTGGCATTAACCTGTCATGTTTAATTTCTGTTTCTTTTAGTGAAATCTGTAATGATGGAGCTTGTGCATGTGCCAGCCCCAGCTGGTCCTGTGCCAGAGGTTTTGATCCGGACAGCGAAGCTTAGGCAGCAGAGCCAGGCTGAAAGCACGTGTCTTTCTTCCCTCACTACTACCTCACTAATATCCTGAGCAAATGTCCCCTCTAGAAATACTCCATCTTTCAAATTTTTGCAGCATTCTCACAGAAATGTGCACTTGCCATTCACTTAAGGAGGTGGTCTGAAAATAAACATGTCTTCTAGGCTCTCTTAATCAAGAAGTCCACAGCATTTATTTATTTATTTATTTATTTATTTATTTACCCAATGTTGGGATCAGACCAGTCATGAATTTGTCTTTTTTTCTGTGACTTTAGGGGCCTCCAGATTTTCTATAACATTTCCGCTGCTTAGGTGTCTCTGCTTGCTGTCTAATAATGCTCTTTGTTCAGACACTTCCTTGTCTTCGGAGTCTCTCTTTCTGGGAAACAGTAGGTATATTTACACTCGGGTTTTTCCCATCTTCACTCTTTTGTACTCTTTGTCCTCTTTGGGTGGAGGAAACAGGAGGGAAGAGACCAAAAGTGTGGGGAAGGAGGAAAAGTGAAACTCTGCCTGATCTAATTTTTTGCTCCAGATAAAGCTCAAGTTCCAGATATGGGGCCAGAAGCACATACGTCTCGGTCAAAAATTAGCACTAACCTGGTTTTCTAAGAGACAGTTTCTCTTCTCAGTTTCCATCTGGAAAATTTAACTTTCCTAACATTTGATATCTTCAGAAAGCTTCTGGTTTTGATAAGGTCTTGTTTTCTGTCAGGAGAATTTTTCAATTTCGCACTTTCGATCAGATCCTGCGTCGCACATACTCCACTCTGCTCCTATGCCTTAGACAACTTACATAAAAACACTCAGCACAACCGAGAGCTTGAGTTCTTGAGCAAATTCCAAGAGAATTTTGGAGCTTTCAGCTAATTGAAAGGTAGAATATTTTCTGGGGGGTTTTTTGTTGTTTTTTTTTGTTTGTTTTTGTTTTTTGTTTGTTTGCTTTTGTTTTTGTTTTTGTTTTTTTTTTTTTTTTTTTTACAGAAGGAGGATACCAGAACACAGTGACCCTTGCCTTGTTTTTGTTAGGCTTTTTTTCCTGGGTGCTGGTATCTTCTAATGAGTCACGAAAATATTTCTGTTCATGGTACAGTCCTGCACAATCACTCCCATTCTTATCTTGCTGCCCCATCCCACTGTTGCCTACAAATGTGTGCATGTGCGGTATTTCTGTCTCATTATTCCTATTATTCCTTTAAGGCAGAGGGTCCACGATCAAAGTCAGCAAATGGGATTTAATGAGTGAAAACCAGAACTAACGCTACTACAGAAAGCCGTACCAGTTCTTTAAGAAGGACAAGCTATGGAATTTACTGAGCCATGCCTGTTATAAACCTGCTGCAGTCTGACCATGGAGATTGCTGGTAGGCTTCCAGATATTATATAGGCCAAATGCACTTAATTTGCAAGACAAAACAAAAAGGCCAAGTGTTTTTTGTGTGTGGTCTGATTGAAGAGCACTGTTTTCTGTGTTATTTAATTTGGAAAGAGGAAAGCATATTATGGGTCAGTTTATTTTATTTTATAATTTACTACTCAGTAGAGAAAAGAAATGCCTTCAGGGCCCCAATTTGCGTGTAGCAGCATCACTTGGAGACTGCAATGTGCAGGACACAGAAGCAAAAACTTTCCACTCTAGCGAAAAGAAGTTCCCATCAGAGAGGAGCACCTGAGCTGTGGCTGCCAATGGCCACCCCAGGAGGCATGCATGGACTTGGTTTTAATTTCTATCTATGTGATGTTCAGAGGGTCTTAGTTTAGGCTCATGACATTGAATGTTGAATCAACAAACAGTGCTTGTTAAGCAAGAAGAAGATTGATAGCATTGACATATTGTTTGGGACAAATCCACTTCCACTGACTTCCTGCAATCCTGTGGGTCCATGTAGGACATCTTTCTACTGTGGTGGGCAGCAGCTGTCTTTAGCAAAAAAAAAGAAAAAGAAAATTGTAATTGTTCATCACCTGCTTAGCAGTTTCCACAGACACACAGGGGTACATGGGTCACATGAGTGATGAGGGTATTGAGTTTAACAGTGACCTTTCCCTTGTCTGGAGTTGATGCACAGACGCCCTTAGTCCTGTTTTTGTTACTATTTGTCAATGAACTGGGTTTTCACTGAGCCAATATTTTGCATCTAGTCCTCTAAATTCTTTTATGGATATTTTGTTTCCGAAATTGCTCTTGGAGGTTTTGTGGTATTGCTTCCTTATGGCACCGCAGCCCCACTCTGAATGCAGTGTGAGGACAAAAACAACCAGGAATAAAGGATGGGGGCAGCAAAAGAAATATCAGTTGGGTTCTTGGAGTTCCTGAAGGATTACAGTGTCCCCAGGAGAGCTGAAGGCAGCTCGGTCAGTCTCTGTGAGGCAGCCACAGCCAGTCCTGTCCCTTGGGTCTGCCCAAGGCAACTTCAGCTAAAGGCATCAACCCACAGCTGGCAGTAAGGCTGGGATGGGAATTCTTCGAATATAAGCAAGCAGGGCTGTTGCCAAAGCTGAAAAACCTCATCTACTTGACTCAGAAACAAGAGGAACCGCAAACCTTTATAGACGCTCTGTACAAACACTTGTAGACACTTGAATAGTACACAGCACCCTGGTGTTAGCTCAGACACCACCCAAGAGAAGAGTTACTCAACATGGGAAAAAAATTATTCTTGCTCCTGCAGCAGAAAGATTTAATCAAACCTAACATGCAGCAAAATTCTTGTGCTCACAGTGGGGACCTTTTGGTGTCTGACTTTCCCAACAGACGTAGAGCACTGCAGGGGGACAGTGGCCGAGCACTGTGACGTCCAGGCAGGGAGCAGGCAATGGACCTGCCTGACACTGCTCTGCTCTCAGTCCCTGCATGTGAACTCTACTGCCTGTTTTATTGTCTCACATGGTACTGCAGGCTCAGGCCAGCAAGTGCATGCTACTTTCATGCCATGCTTTCAGGGCTTAAAACCACTTTAGGGAAGATGCAGTTGGCACAGGAGAGTGTCCTGTCCATGAGGGGACACTTCCTCTGGAATGCCTTGTTTTTTATGGGTTTTCGGGCTCACTGGACTCATGCACCTACAAAGGGAAAGGGAATGTAAGTGGTCCTTGCAGGGGGCTGCAGTGACTACCTACGGTCTGGTAAAGCCTGCCTTTGCAGGGCTCGTAGGTTCCCGGGCATGGCTGGTGCTTGATCTTCAGCCTCAGGAGCTGGACAGGAGTGGTGCTACTGAGAGCAGGAAAGTGAAAGAATAAGAAGGGTGAAGTGTTGTAAGCTGGAATCTGGCCACAGGGCTACACTGAGCATTTCTGCACTTGCAGAAGTTGCCATGGTATTTTAATAACTGTGATTTAATGGCCCGTCTGGAAGACAGCAGCACTGGTACAGCTGGGTTTGTGCCACACACATCACTACTTATAGTTTTGTAGTGAGGCAATTTTCTTTTAGAAACCAAGGGGAACCTATTTTGTGCCTCCCTTTATACCAGCATGTTCACATGTGTTGTCAGGTCTGTCCTTTTGTGCTCCCTGGTTGCAGATGTACTGTGTCTCCACCTCGCAGTGTTCTTCACTTATAGCAGTGGACCAGGGCAGATGTAGAGAGAAAGAAAATTGGGTACACTTGCAGGACACGGGCAAACCCTTCTCTGCCCTTCTGTTTGTCATTCAGCTCAGATGGAGCCAGAGGCATTGACTTCCATTCAGCAAAAGCATCTGTTCTGCTCAGCTTTCTGTGAACAGTGGCAGGAAAAAGTGCTATTCCCACTCTTCACAGGCCTTTGCAATGGCATCTAGAATGTCTTCAAGAAGTTCTGTCCTGAAGCCCAAAGCCCACTGCCCAATGCCTCTTGTGAATGTGGTTTTTCTGATTTATTTCAAAACTTTTCCACTTCAGGCTGGTACAGATTGTACTGAACAATCCAGTTTCAAAATGCTGCCCTTGCAACTGTTATGCAGTTGTTTTCTAGTCCTTTCCTCTAATTCTTCTTGCCTTTCGATAGGCGCTATCAAGAGACTCAGGAAACAATAAATAGAAGTGTTGTTTAAGTTTATCTTAGGAGAATATGGGATGTTGGCTCAAGGAACTTTGCTGATTATCTTGGCTAGCCTTGGACATTTCCTTTGTCATGTCTATAATTGCTTTAAGAAATATGTTCATGCTGAGCCAATTTCTAATACTGTAGATTCAACTACTTGATTTCAGATATATGGCCAAGTTCTGCCCCCTGCCTTACTGGGATTGCCCCAGCATAACAAAAGCCTCATTTGTTCCATGGGTCTCAGGTATGTGATTTCTTCATTGTAACTCACTTATTGCTTTCAGGATATTTGTGTCTTGAATGAAATTTTAGACTTCTGGAAGAGGTAGTTAATAGGAATGAGAGGGAGAAAAGCAAACTGCACAATATATCTAACAAATATGTGACATCTAATTTAAAAATCTGTTGTTTTCTTTCAACAAAGGGGGAAGAAAGCAATGCAACCATATTCCCTCTTTCCCCAGGATATTGGCATGAGTCCTGGATCCACTGACATTTATAGGGAGATGCAATTAATTAACTTCAAATACCAGATTAGCTCATGGATTCAATATATCTCCATTCTTATATGGACATGAAAAAGCTTTTGATTAATGATCACAACCTTTCTCAGGAATTTGAGGGCTTTTACTTACTAGTGACAGCTTTTTCTAGGGGTCTATATCATCGGTGCACGAAGTGGCTTCAAAGTCAGTGCCTGGTATTCGTTACTGGTACTGCAAATGAAGCCTACAGGCTGCAACCTTGGCCCTGTTAAGTCACTTGCAGTTTAATCACTGACTTCAGTGGCACCCAGATTTCATCCTGATGCTTCTCTAGATAAACTTCTTTAATGAACAAAACAGAAAACCCTACATCACCAAAGGCTATTGCCTGCTTGGAGAGCCAGTGAAGTTAGGCAGAAGGCAGGGTCTAGTCTTAAATATCAATCCAAACCCAGAGCTTAAGAAAAGGAGCAGGTAAGGCTGGACACAGAGGGAGGGCAGATGTGGCTGCAGGAGATTGTCACCATGCATAAACTATCACTGCCACTCTCCAGACTTCAGGCAGTAGGTTATAGCACTTTGCTGTCTTTCAAATAATGCTTATTTCAGGATGCCCCTACAGTTTCAAATACACCCATGGATCCTACTCTCTCAGACGCTGCAGCAGGACAGGTCTGGAGTCCATTCACACTGCCGTGAATCCAGTACTTCTACAACTAAATATACTGCAGATGCAGTTCAGTTCTTCCAAATCACAAGGGACATGTTCTAGCCCTAAGATCAGAAACACAGCTACTCCATCTATTAACAGTCATGGCAAAGCACAGCCCTGTCCAGCCTAGTCAGTCATAAGGCCTGAGCTAGGACTGCCCGCAGAGGCCCTGACTGCTTTCTGCACAGGGTCGGTGGCCATTTGATGATGAGCCATTTTCTGGTGAGTCTGTACTGTGCAACTGGATCACACTGTCTAGCCCAGTAAGAAGTCCTCCTTTGTCTGCTGGCCAGGGAACATCCAGCAGCAGATCAGAGTCTCCCCTGAGGCCAGCTGCACAGACTTCCCTGTTTTGTGCTCTTCAGGAGTGAGGTGTTAATATTTTATCTGGCGGCAAAATATGTCTGAGAAGCTCCTGGTTCTGGCAGGTCTGCTTCACTCCCCTGCCACTGCACGTGGGCAGATTTTGCTGTCAGCCTGGGTAACACCTGATTTGTTTTGGCAACTTGAGCCATTTCACTGATACAAGCAATGAGGTGGCCCTACCTGAGCACCCCAGGGAAAGCTCAAGCAAGGCTCAGAACCCCTACACCTCAGCTTTGCAGTCATACCATCAGGAAGGCAAACCTCATGTACAGCAGATGTGGTTCAGTAAAATGATGCAGCTTTGGCAGTCAGTAGCTCAGACATGTACAAAAATCTTGTGCTGGTTTTCCTCTTGAGCTGAATTTCATCCACAGAATAAGACTAGCTGCTTGTTTTCCTGGCTTGTTTTGGGGAAAGCGATGTTTTTCATGGGGTTTCCGCTGATTAAACCTAATGAATTTCCATTGCCATCAGCAGAGTCCAGACAGGCTCTTCCAGGCTGGTGGGAATGAGTTAGGGAGCAGTGCACATGGTGTCTTAACATGTTGATGTTGGTAAAGACCCATTTTAAACGAACACTGTGGTCCTGATTCTCTACCCACCTCACATGGCATAAATTTTGAGAGATCCTATAGAAACAACAGTGTTTCTGTAGAACAGAGAAGAGAGGTCCTCACTTAGATTTCCCTTTAAATATTGCATCAGGCTGCCAATGCAATATACATTTTCACATATGTTAGTACAGAGAATGGATGCTTCCTTAGGAAGCACTTTATCTGGCTAATTGTATCTCTAAAATAATAAATTCCTTATGTGAAAAACTGTGGTCTGATCCACTGTCAAGCATGTGGAACAGGTTCCCCTTCTGGGTCCAGATGAAATAGCTTAATAGGCTGTTACAGACAGACCTATGGAAGTATGAGGATTTTTCACTTCAGGCTGCAGTACTTGGGAGGACAATGACTCAGTCCCAACAATACTGTTCAAAATGAGGATTATTGCATTATTCCAGGCCTGAGTTTGCTTGCACTGACACTGGTTTTTAGCTTTGTAATTCCTCCATTCACTTCTACTGAGACTTTAAGTAAGCCAACTTTTAGGGCTGAAGATGGTGTCAGGTCTCTCCCAGCTGCTCTTAGGAAGGAGCCGTGTAATTTTCTCCTGAGTGTAAATCAGAGGAGTGCTGTGGGAGAGGCCCATCAGAAAAACGTGAAGTCTGTTCATGTCACCATGTTCTGGCCTGCCCTGATGAATTCCCCCTCTTCAAAGCCTGACAGCACCAAAGAGTTTTAGAAAACTTCTGGCAAAGGTCAGGGACTCCATCAAGTCCTTGCATCCTTCCAGGTGAGAACCTGGATCTGTAAACATATTTTAGGCAACATTTGCAGGAACATTTGTTCTGAAGCTTGGAGTAACTTGGCGCCTAAACCCATTCATAAACTGTTTCCATCTTCCAGTGCCCTTGCACCAACCACTTCGATCTATTTCATTTTGAAGTATGATTCACTTTTAAAAATAAAATGCAACATATAAGCAGCTTCCAGCATGTGTCAGGAAGAGATAAGTCACCCAAAGCTATGATGGCCCACCAGGGTGCCTTCAGGGGATTCAGACTACTGTCTACACAGTCCTTATTAGGATCGTTCTCTCCCTCTCCCTCTCTCTCTCTCACTTCCTTTTGGCATTTGCTCTGTAAACTGAACAGCACCTGAGCCAGCATCATGAACCTCACCAGTCTTTGTGGAGTTCAAACTGAGTTCAAATGTTTTAATTAAAATGTCCCCTTCCTCTCTATCATTAGATAGCTGCAAACAGATGACTGGAGCTTCCTGACTGGAAAGGGTTGGTCAATGGCCTTATATCCGAGGGGTGAAACCTCTCTACTGGGAAAAAAGTCTTGACTTAAATCGTCTGTGTAAGGACATGTATTAAGTCAGAGCAGTGGCAGCTGGGTTAAGACTTGAAATTGTCTCACCATGATCTTGTGGGAAAGGATTTTGTCCTCAAAAGCTTGGTATACAGGTTTCTGACTCCCTGTTCAGAGCTGATACGTGTGACTGGCTCTTTGCCTTCATGCACCCAGGATGTTGAACACATATAAACTGTTTTATCTTGGAATGAGATCTGCTCTGTCTGTTGGAATAGCACTGGGAACTGAAGGCAAAGACGAAGGAAGATGATCTTTGTGAGTAACTGACTTTCTGCTACAGCTGCTAAAAACTTGGGATCACCCCAAATTGAAAAATATGCCTTCCTTTTATAAATGTGCTGACCCCCAGTCACATTGCACTTTCTCTGCCCAGAAGTGATGATTTGTTAAATTTCTGGCACTTTAATTTCCTTACAGGAATGAAACACCAGTCTCCATGGTCCCAAGTTTGCTTTAGAATGGGGAACGAAAACATTTTCGCCCTAAATGTTTTGAAACCTTCTCTGTTCATCTCTTTAAGCCAAACCCGATACAGCCCTGCCACTTGCCATGCTTGCCCTAGCACGACATTTTCTGGGAAACTATGGTTGCAGCTGAACCTTTGAGACATTCAGAATCCACTTCAGCTTGAGTTTGTGCTGTTTTTATTTCCTGATTGCTTCCTTTTTCAGAGGAGAAATGAGTACAAACCTGCCTCATAGATAGGCAAATTCTGGCTCAAGCCCTTCTCCCACTTTAAACTAGCAAGGAAAGTGCTCTGGTGTCAGTAGAAAGCACAGAGGAACTGTTCCCCATCAAGCTTCAGAGGTGTTTGAAAGGCTCTAATGTCAGGCCTGAATTTCCTGCTTGCTGCTCAAACCATGCAACATGATCCCCACCACAGCTAACCTGCCAAGGCTGCTCGGAGGTCTCTCGAGCTCCAAGCCTGTGCTGCTGCAAGTCAGCCCATCAGTTTTAGCTGTAATGGTCCCATGGCCACTTCTGACTGAGGGGAAGGGCAGCTCTGCAGGGTGCCCAGCAGCAAACCACTGAGGATGCCCCCTTCCCTAGGGATTGCTGCACCCTCTGCAGAGCCCGATTCATTCATCCCCTGACAGTTCATGGGCTCAGACACTTGGTTAGGCTGTGGCTCCACGAGCAGTCCATGTACAGACCCAGCAGGCAGGAGCTGGGGCTAATGCTGAAAGCTCTCCAAGCTCCCCTCTGCCCCTCGGCTCCTTCTTCCTTTCTTATGACAACACAAGTGGCACAACAATAAAACCAAAATCATGATGTCACTGTTGCTTCGCTAATCCAGTGCACAGCAGACTGGCCGTGTTTTCCTTGGGAATAGGATTGCCTCAAAGGGCTGTGGAAGAATATTTCCCTGGGGAGGTTTCCCTTCCAGTTGCTGATGCGACCCACTACTAAAGAATCAGAGGCGCTTTTTTGCCAGTAAATATTTTTATTGCAGTAGTAACATTGTTGAAGCCGTGATGAAAGGATATAGGCCAGTCAAGGTTTGTAGGGAGAGATAACATCTTTTATTAGAGTAGCTAATACTGTAGGAAAAACCAGACATACTTTTGGAAGCAATACTATCCTTTATTATCTCACTGTTCCCCCTCCCCTGTGACCCCCTACCATCCTTCATCTGAAACAATAAATACTTATAAAGTGGAAGGAAACTTGACCCTCTGGGGCAGGTAAGAGACAAAGGCTTGTGTCTGGCTCCTGCTCCCTGTACCTCTCCCACTGGCAAGGGTAAGGAATCGCCCAATGCTCAAGGGCATTGCATGGCCCCCGCCTGCCCTGCTGTTCTGTGCCAGAAACAACAACAAAGAGAAAACCATCTCACAGTGGCGTCAGTAATGAGCGCTTCTGATTAGGGTCCCTAGCCTGGCCTCTCTGTGCTCCTCCGCCAGCACCTTGTGGGTCAGTAAGAGCCCAACGGCAGCTGAAAGTTAGAGGCTCATAATATTCTCAGCATGCAGTAAAAGGATTTTAGGTTTGATATTAGGAAATCTTTGGGGGGCACAGTTACTGACACACCAAGAAGGATTTGTCCGGGGTCGTTGCAGGATCTCCTTTGCTGAAGAGCCTCAAGAGCTTAGAGGAACATTTGTAAAAAATGAAATTACGTGAAAGTGCCTTGTGCGGCCTGAGGGCAGGGAGATAGACCAAGTAAAGGTGATGGTGGCTCCTTCCCTGAGAGCCCATTTTCATTTCAGAGCTCTCCATTTCCCTCCCACACCCTTGCAGGCCAGTCTCAGCTCTGCAGTCTTGTAATGTTGATCTGGCACAGGGACCATGGAGCAGATTACAGTGCTCTATGAATTTGGGGTTGCATGCTTTCCACCTGGATGTCCTGTAGGGAAAATCATCGCTGAGAAGGACAGCCATATGTACCATGACCAGAGCATTTTGTTGGCCTTCCTATGGCTGTCACCCAAGTGAGGCATCTCCAGCTAAAGGTTATGTAGTCAGCAAGCCCTTTCTCAGACAGATACAGAAGACGGTTTCTCCACAGATCATGGTCCCCTCACTCTTCATGAATTGCCAAGAGATTTCAGAAGCAGGTCCCAGAGCAGCACCTTGTCAGAGGCAGCAACAGGAGGTGGAGGAAGGAGAGAATCAGAATGTGGGTTTTGATTACACTTTTCAACACCAATAGAAGAGTATAATAGAGACCAGGCCTTGAGTAATTTGCTTAGACTAGGAATAACACCTACAGTGGATGGTGCAGAGTTTGGAGCGGCAGTTGGATGCCAAAGAGAATGCATCTGGTTTAAATTAAATCAATACAAGGATTTTGAGAATGGGGAAGACCTTGGTCTTATGCTGATGGGGACAGAGGGAGTGCCAAACCTGTTCAGAGTGGACTCTCAGCTGACTGAATGACCACATGCCATGTTATCTCCATGTTATTTCACACCACAGTAATCACCTACACACTCTGCTGCCCAGGGCAGAAATTACCTGGGAAGTCTACTCAAATTAAGGAATATTGCCCCGTTTCAGGAGCCAGGGACAGCAGATATAGATGAGGACAGGCTACCCAGCTCTTTTTTGTAAATGAAGCTGGCTGTCACTAGAAGGTTTTACTTTCCTAGAGAATACTGCTGTCTGGAAAGTGCTTAACAGAAAAATTTCTGGTTGGTTCAGAGAAAGGAGGAAGGGGAGGAAGAAGGCAGGCAGTGATGGAGGGGTTGTGAAAATATGTCAATTTAAACAGAAACTTGTTTGCAATGGTGTCAGAGTTTCTTTTAGCTCTTGTTCTGATTCATATCAGCTTTTTTATTACATTACAAATCTAGATTAATTTCATATTAGTGTTTTATGTTAAGTTGGTGTTATTTAATCTGTACAATGTTTTAAAAGAAAAAAAACCCAACAGCTACTTGCCCTCTCTTGGGATGTTATTGTTACCCTAAATTCTTTCAGTTACTGGTTTTAATTCCTTTCAGGTTTGATGTCCAGCTTTCCAGAACAATGAGTATAGAATAGCTTGTTTTCCTGCCAGTTCCCTCCTGCAGACTCTGTAAAAGTGAGTCCTGCCTGGTCCTTCACTTGTGAATTTTCATGGAGCTCTTCATGAAGAAGATAGGCTTCACTAGGGCCTGTCGTCTTGTCCTGCAGGCCTCTGGGGTTGAGCAGATGTTGCTTGTGAAAGGATTTTGAAAGGCTTTTGAATAAGAAGCTAATCCATAAGATAAAATAAAGAAATAAAATTTCAAAATGGATCAGAGGAAACACTTTTTCAGCCAATGTATGATCAAGCAACAAAACTCATTTCCCATAATATTGTTAGACATAAATAAAAAAAAGAAACTTGGCAAGATCTTAAAAGGAATGGATTTCTCTGTAGATAACAAGCATATCCAATGTTGTAAATAATGAATTATTTAAGGGTTTAATAAAACCTCTGTTTCAACATTGAGACTAATCTTTAATAGGATATATAAGGAGATCTTCTTAGAGCAGATAGTTTCATTATCTCCTGCTTTGGAGCATATCTTTCCCAAAAGGACTGGTGGCTACTAGCTATTGTCAGGAAACAGGGAGCCATGCTACATGAACTTTCTTCAGTGCTGCCTTGTTCGTACTCTCTAAACTGAGTAGACATCGAGGTAAAACATTTGGCAGTATTTAACAAGGAGTGGAAAATTTGTAGATAGCAAAAATATCTTGGACCTCATTGAGGGTAAAGCTAAGATCTCTCTTTTGAGGGCTGTGATGCTGCACTAGATAAATCAAGATCTTCATGTTTTTGGTTTTTTTTCTAGAGTAAAAGACTTCTTAAGAACCTCTAGGATGGTCTGTGAGTTTGCAGAGCCATGTGACAGTCTATCTTTCCAATATATAGGGAAAGCAATTGCAGCAAGAACAATCTAAGATTATAGCTTAAACCTGAAGGGAGATTTAATTTTTTGCACCATGAATCTCAAACATTAGGAAAACTAAAGGAAAAACTAATTTCTTTCTGTAGATTTTGACCCAATAAAATATTGTCATCAAAATGACCTGCAGGATGTTTCAGCCCATTCTCCCTAACACTGCATGTCTCCTCTGGCAGAGCAGCTATGCTGATAGGCGTTATATTATTTAATGTTATCTCTAATGTCATCTGGCTGGTGTAATTGGAGCTGACTGGGTCTCTGATCTATTGAGCCTACACATCTCTGTCTTCACACCTCTGTTGGCCACAGTTGCTGCTAAAAAGAGCCCTGGGGACAACTGACATTCTTGACTGCCAGCCCAAATGTGTCAGCTGGAAGGAAGGCTATTTCCCAAATGACATCCCCTGTCTCACGGAGCTTTTGGCAGCCACCCCAGTGCCATCTCCAGTCAGGAATTTCTGGCTGTTGGATCATGAAGAGGCAGAGCTCTCTGTGACCCTTGATCCTGGCTGCCCTGCCCCTACCCCTAAACGGGGGGGTGCCATTGTCTGCCAAAGTGGTCAGTGGCCTCAGGCTGGTTCCCATGACCATCCTTCCACCTGGTGCTGGCTGCAAGGTCAGGGGCTGAGAGGGGCACAGAGCCACCCACAAGGCAGCATCTCCTCCAGGGTTCTCTCCAGGTCCCCCTCCCTGCTTTTTAGTGGGAATTGTACCCAGCCCATGCTGCAGCTGTCCCTGTGCTGCAGCCAGATGGGCCCAGGGGCTCTTGTCCTGGCCAAAACATCAGTGGCCACTTAACACCTTACAGGGGAAAATGTGACACTCGGTTGAAGTGTTGGTGGTGCTGGCAAAAAGCCAGAGCAACTGCATTACGGGCACAGGAGTACATTCCTGTATGACTGAGAAGTAGGGCTTATATGCCTGGGCTTGTATTCTCATCACAGAGAAACTTCTGCCTTTGCTTTCCCACCCAGAAGTACAAGAGACGAAGGAACTAATGCCACTTTCCAGGTGGCTAACAGAAAGCAAAGATCCCTAGTACAGCTTAGCTGTCAGCCAAGCTGCACTTAAGCAGTTAAGCAACAGCAAAAAAAAAGTTTTCTTAGAGTCCACAGCCACAAAGTTTCCTCCAGAGCCCTTTCCATTGTGCGTTGGGAGCTCTACACCTCCCCCATCTCCTTGCCTTCATTGAAACTGGAGTTCATCTGCTCCGTCCAGCCTGCTGCAGCTTGGGGAATTTCACGTCACTCCCGTCTCAGCTAGTGATGAGCCTGAGCTACACATTTTTGGATGAAGATGCCTGTGTTTGTTTCCCAGTTGTAGATTTACGGGAAGAGTGGGAAGAAGTCTTCTCAACTTTGTCCCAGTTCCTTAAAAACAAAAAGCCAGTAAGGATAGTCAGCTGTGCTTGCGGATTGGGCGCCATCCCAGCTCTCCATGGCCACGGGCTGCTGCGTCATTCCCAGGGAGCTGTGACATTGCAACAGGTAAACAGGGAGTGAGGCTTTCCTCACAAGTGCAGCTCAAGATGGAGGCATCATCTCTCCTCCACTGCAGTCCTTCTGCTGCCTCTCCTGTCTGCAGTACCTGGGGCTGAGGAGACCAGGTGAGAGGCAGGTGCCCTGGCAGACAGCCAAAAGAGCCAAGGTGAGGATGGATGGGTGGATGGATGGATGAGTCAAGATCCCAGCACAAAGGTTGCAGACAGGCCAGGGAGGCAGTGCCCTCCTTAGTTCCACCAGAGACTGGGTGCCTGGGGCATGGGGTTCCCCCCAGATCCCTGTTTCTGATAGTGCACCTTCTGCCCACCCTGCTGGCTCCTGTCTTCAGAAGGGCATGAAACAGAGGGGGAAAGCATTCCAAAGAGTGAATCACTCCAAGAAACTGCTGCAAAGTAGATGTCTGGGAATCATTAGGAGAACACTCTCAATCTTCCCAGAGCAGCTGAAAGCTTTACTGCCAACAGCACTTGGCCGCCAGTCTCCCCTTGCTGCATAAATGATGATAATGGTCTTTGCTACTTCTTCTCCACATGTTCTCCTCCTCCTTGGGGGGGGTGGGCTCTCCTTGGCAACCACAAAGCTCTTGTTATATGCAAGGAGCTGTTGGCAGTGAGGACTGGAATTTGACAGAAGAGGGAGAGGGAGTAAACTCCCTCCTCAAGTTAATAAACACCAGTGATGGGCCCCCGCTGTGGCACTTGGTGCATATTCCATGGCTACTCTGGTCACCTTTGATGGACAGCACTTGCCTATTAACAGGCACTGAGTTTTGATTGGGGCTGGAGAAGCATCCAGTGCTTATAGCAGAAAAGCAGTGAACCTCTTTCCTTGTGGTAGCACTGACAAAGTCCGGTTACTCAGCCTCTGGTCTGAGACCTCTCAGACAAAGGCCTAAGGGTCATATGTCATCTACCATGGTCCAGCACTCACCTTTCAAGGACCACATTCCTACAGCCCTCTGGTTACTCAAGGCCTGCCTCAACTTCTCCAAAGGGTCCCCCCTCCTGGACCTAGATCCATCACTATCCTCACTTTGTATTTCTTCTGGTGGTACTTAGCTGGGGCTCGAGCATTCACTCTGCAGCAGCTGCAAAGAGCCCTTTCTAAGCGGTATCTTGCTGATGAAGGGCTGTCTGCTCAGCACTGAGCTCTCTGCAGCACACCGAGCAGTAGTAACACAAACCCAGCAAGCAAAGCCTTTGCTGCCACAGAAATATCTCTTGCTACAAAACAATAAAGCAGAGCTCCTTGTCCTGCAGCACCTCTTTCTCTGAGAGCATGTGGAGCTAAAATGACCCGCCAAGCTTCGTAGGGGTGAGTGTCTCCCTGCAGCAATAGTGTTCCCATCCTTGCCTGATGTATGACAATAGACAGCTTTTCCACCTCTAGGGTTTCATGCTGTAGTGCTTATATTTCAGACCTGAAGCTTGACAAATAATGGTGAGAAATAAAAGCAACATATAATGAAATGCACTGAGATTTGTGAATATATTTAGATTGTGCCCCAGCCCATGTGCCTGGCAGACCTGGCCCAGTCCAGAGCAACCCATATTGGCACCTCTGAAGATGTGTTTTCTGTGTCTAGTGACTGTACAGACACACAAGTAGTTGCCTTTGAGGAGGATAGGGTAGTGTTCTGACTTCCAAGTGCAAACACAAGAAATAGATGTTCCAAGTTTGCCATTTTCTTGGAATAAAAAATCCCAGGCTTCTCCAGAAACTTTCAGTGCTCATACACATGTCTGTTGAGCACATGTGATGGCTCTAGCATCAGCCCTACTGAATATGTAGAAAATTAGTATCAGAGCTGCTGAGCAGAAACCTGGCAGATCCAGTTGTCTCACTGGCAAATAGCAAGATAGGAACAAACCAGAAAACCCCAAAATATCTTTCACAGTAGCCTTCTCCCTAGTTTGCTGTTGGGGTTTTCTGCACGCAGTTTCCTGTATCAGCCACCCAGGCTTGAACATTGGCCCCTGGCTCCCTGGGGGATGCAGGAATGTTGGATTTCAGTAGACTCTGACATGAGTAAAAGGCAAGTGATCCCTTCTTTGACTTACTCAGAAATGAGAAGCAGGCACATGCAGGCTTGCACCAGCCAGGAAACATTTCTCTGTAAATGTCCCCGTGCCTTTTTGTTGGGATTACTGACAATATAGAACTGTTTTGCAACACAAGTGCTCATGTACTCATGTTGGCCTCTTCCAAGCACCAAAAATGTGCAGGCAGCTCCATGAGCTTCAGAGAAAAACAGATTTGATGCAATTACTGGGCTGCTTTAAGATCAAAACAGTGCAGTGCAGCAAACAGATCAACTTTATGCCAAAGCATTTCCTAAAGAAAGTTTTATTATAGCAAGACTCCATTCTCAGAGGTCTTTCATGTTGTTTGTATTACAAAGTCGTGAGCTAACTTACCCAAAATGACTTGCGTTCTAAAACTGAGCTGCTTCTCTTTTGCTCTTTCATTCTAAAACTTTGAGTTTCCTAAATCTCCTTAATGAAAGTTCTCAAGGGGCTGACTGTAGAAGATGGGAGAAGCCAGCCAAGTGCAGCATTCCAGGACCAGCTCTCCATGGAGGGAGAGACTTAGAAACTGAGGTCAGTGGTCTGGCTTGGGTCTGACAGTTAGAGACCTGTATGACCAAAGGTCTACTACACCTCGTGCTCCTGTCTCCTCACACCCCCTGCTCTCCCCCCGTGCCAAGTCCATCCTTACTCAGTGCCAACTATGTTCTGAGCAGACCATCTTTTCTCTAAAGGCCAAAAAAAATGTAGTTTTTATGGAAGCCATGGGAGAAAGTCATTAGTTCAGCTTGCAAGGGAAATTTTTCTTTAACGATAAACAGGTAAATAAATTGCCCAAAAGCAAGACCACTAATCATCTGAAAAGCTATCATTCAGCCTCATAGGAGCAGCAGCTAAAATACTTCACGCTGCTCCTCTCCTCTTCTTCACAGACTGAGACATGCAGGAAGATTACATCCCTCAGAGTGCAAGGTAACATGGGCTCCCAACCTCATCAAGGAAGCTGCACAACCAAATATGAGCAGTGGCACTTGGGTTCATTTCTAAAGACTGAAAAAGCAACAAAATGCAGGGGTGTCGAAGGAAAGGGAGGTGGGTCGCAAGCAGTGGTGATGCTACATCAGTTGTTTTGCCCTCCCCTGAAAATCCTCAACTTTTGCAGGAACACAAATGGCACAGTACAACCTAGGAGTAGGAAATAATCTGTTTTTAGATGTCTATGTTTTCCTATTGTTTATCAAGCCTCATTTCCCTTCTCTGTCTGCATGGACCTAAATAAAGCACATTAAACTACAGACAATGCATATTGCACATGTTGAGGCTGCATTAGATCATCCCATGTGGCTCTACCACAGAAGCAACGAGGCTGCCTGTCCTGGAGGTCAGCCCCAGGGCTTGCTCCTCCCCTCCACTGCCTCTCCTCGTACCAGCAGTGATGTGCATCACTGCACAGTCCCGTGGGTACCCAGAAAGGCAGATAAATGCACACAAAGAACAGGAAAGGAGAAAGAAAGCCAGGGGAATACACTGGGGCACAGAGCTGCCTGACAATCCTTCTGGGGGCTTTAAGTCTTTTGTTTCAAATAGGGGCTTTCTTTGAACGACAATGTCTAGGCCAGTTATCTAATACACAGGTGTAAAAACCTCAGCAAGAACATATAAGGCATAAAAGACAAGCCCTGTGTCCCTCAGGACTGTGAGTAAGTCTATGACCATGTAAGCCTAAGGCTTTTCTGCTAAGAAATACTAGGGAAAGTCCTGGTTTGTTCAATGAGGGAAATGCTGGATAAATGGTTTCCTCATACATCCAACACACTTGAAGGTCCCAAGGCGGAACTCCCTGACTGGTCTCACCAGACATGTGAAAAATTCAACACCAGAAGTGCACCCCTGAGCTGAAAGGTGACAACCAGTGAAAAAGCAAAGGAGAGGGAGACGTTTTGCCAGTGGACATTGGTCTGGTTCCTCACATTGCAGGGTAGGACTGCTTTACAGCAGTTGTAGGAGCAAAAGGGTTGTGGGAGGCTGTGGTGGGATGCTGGCTTTCCATTTGAGGTTTTAGAGGGTTGCATGCTTTACATTTGCTGGTGGTGGTGAGTAGTCAGGTTTGGACTGATCATTAATGAAATGGCATCCAAAATATTTGACAAACTGAAAAAGAAATTAAAACCCATTTAAAAGTGTACTTTAGGTATTTTTTTAAAAAATAAATCAGGCTTTTTTAACAGGAAAAATTCTTTTGGATTACTTTCTGCTTTGAAAAAGAAAACAATTACTGATTTTGTTATGAGTCACTTTTTGGAATTGACCAATTCTGTGATAATTTTCTTGAAATATTTTGGTACTACTGAGCATACATATTTTGCCTCATGCAGAAATGAGCCAAAAACTTTCCCACTACGGGGCTAATCCACGAGTATTTCATAAACAGATCATTTATTTGCTGGTACTACTCAGAAAACTGAGCAGTCTCTACTAAGACTTAAATGGAGATTGCAGAAAAAATAAGGTGTTTCCAGACTGACACTTCTCACATTAGAACAGCCACTCCAGCCCTCAAAGTACTATCTTCACATGCGTAGTGTCCAACAGCAGCACCTCAGTGCACCACAACAGTTTCAGAAAACAGTTGTGCTCATTGTGCTCCACACATTGCCTATAGTTTTTTTTCTAGCCAGAACATCACTTGTTGCACTCAAGACATGAACATTTTGATTCATTGCTTCATATTTATATCTCACTTAACTCTTTTTCCCAGCTGACTCCCACTCTCAGGTGCTGCAATAGATGCAAAATCGAAAAATCACCGTCAGAGAAAGCTGTCAACAAGTCTCAGTTCCTTGTGTCCTCAGAAAGCAGCATCTTACTCCCTCACTGGGCTCTTACAAGCCTTTATCACTGTTTCAGCACTCCTGTTTGGTATCTACACACACCTCCACCTCCTGAGAGATCTGATCTGATGTCAAATTTTTTATTGCAATCAACTGATCTGCCAAGCACATTTTACAGTGCTGAGGATCTTTGAAATGTTTCTAGGCCAAAAAGGCCTGTATCCTCTCTCATTTAACTTATCAATATTCTGTTGTTCAGTTTTCATTTGGGGGTCTTTGGACCCTTTTTTTGGTTTTATTTATCCTTACTGCAATTTTTGGTTTCTGGTGAGATTTCAAAGTTTTCTTGGCAGTAGTAGCTAGAAATTTTTCACAGTTACCTGCCCACGCTAAAACTCTTGTGACCCAGACACTGATTGGACAGATAACGGCTTTTATTTTACATTTCAGTGCTCCATTTGTGTAGTGAGGAGAAAAGCAATTCTCTGGCTGATGGAGAATAATCTGAAAAGCATATTAAGTGTATATAGCCCTAGGTCTGCTTTCTTGTACACACACTCTGTCCTCCCAATTTACATGTGGTCTCGTTCACAACCTTTGCTCAAAATCGTATTGTGTGATATTTTCTAGAGATGGATCCTGGCCAGATTCCTGCTGAACTCAAAACATGTTAAGTCCAGCCCTGTTTTTCCCCCTTGCCTTGCTCCTCTGCTGCAGGTTTTGCAGATCAGGCTTTTGCTCAAGAGCTTCACTGTGCAGTGCTCATGCCCGGGTCACTAAAGCCTCGTTAGCAGAGATATCTTACTGCCTAATGACAGATCTAATGCTGGAGCACTTGGCATGAGAAGGATTGTCTGGGGAAGGGGACAACACTGAGACTAGGAAAAACTGTATTCAATTCCTTACGGAGCAGTCACAAACTTCCTTCCTTCAGCTAAATCACTTCAACTGGCGCGTGCTTCAGATCCCCGTCTGCGCAGGGTGGATAATGTTTCCTCCTACCTCCAATGAATAGAACCATCTAAAGCTTTGCAAGTCTGGGGTATTTTGATATCACGACAATGAGGACAAGGACCAGGGGCCTACAGACTCAGATCACTTTCAATGAAATACCTGAGTAACTTGCAAAATGGGGAGTTGATAAATACCACAAAAGGAAATGCAACTGGTAACTGGGTGCATCCGAGCACTGTGCACAAGGACCATGCTTCCCAAGTGTGAGAAATTACTAAATATAGCAAAGGGGAGGAAAATCTCCATCAGAGAACAAGGTCTTTCTTGAATTTCACATCTTCAGTTTCCTGGGGAGACATTTAGCCTCAACAACTATAAAATATTTTTCTGGGTCTGGAGGCATGGGAAAGCAAGAAAAAAAAGCCACGTTAGTTCCTGGGACTTAATTTTCACATTAACACTTCTCCCCCTTCTGAAGAAACCCAGCCCTTCTGGTTTGTACACATCATGAGTACACATCTTGGTGCTGTGACCATTTCTCTGGGGAGCCTGTTTCAGTGCCTCTGGGTGAGAAACTTTTTCCTAATATCTAACCTAAACCTCCCCTGACACAGCTTCATGCCATTCCCTCAGGTCGTGTAACTGGACCCCAGAGAGAAGAAATCAGTGCCTGCCCCCTTTGCAGGACTTTGATGATTCCTGTGAGTCCCTTCCATCTCAGGATGTTCTATTCGATAATAGAATATAATGATCATTCTACAACTATTGATTACCACATGCTGTTGAATTTCCAGTGCTGTGTGAAATACGGAGTTTTCAAAGAGTGAGACTTGATGCAGGTCCTGCTGGGCTCAGAAGGATTCAGCTGTTACCTTACACTCCAGTGGATAATTTACCGGGAGGAGATGGTGACGTGCTCAGCAAAAGGAAGACTGGGGCCCTAGGACCCCCTTTCCTAACCAACCCCACATCCCATCATGTAATCTCTGAATTATTGTTAGGGCTTGTTTTTTCCATAGTTTCACATCAATAAATATCTCACAACTTCAGACTCTTTCCATAAAGTATAGCAAATTCTTCACTGCTTCAACCTCTTAGAAATAAAGCATAATCCTCTGCAGTGACCTGTGGTTTTTCTCATAGTGAAATTTGTGCCTTTATTGTCCCTGCATGGCTTTGCCTGAACTGCCTGTCAACTAACAACGGTGCCTACAAAGGAGGAGATTTATACATGGAGTTAAAACAGAGCCATCAGGAGTGGGGTATTGAGTCTCTCCTTGGGTTTCTGTACAAGTAACATGAGGTGAAAGCGGAAGGAAAGGGTGCTCTTGTGGCAGGGGGGTGGGGTGGGCAGCCAAGAGAAAAGCTTTCATTTAACACCGTTTAAATGTAAATTGTAGTGAAATGTGTAAGTGACAGAAGGGAGGTTATGTCTGATCAGATAGGAGGCTTTGAATCTCTGCCAAACTAAACTTCCAGATATTTTCCTTCTTTCTTTTTTGCATTCTTCTCCTCTCACCACTTTTGATCAGTGACATATACAGAGATGGCTGCTATCAGGGAGTCAAGTAACAAAACTGCCCAGAGCAGGAGCTGGAATATTGGATTCAAAAGGAAACTCTGGCATATCAAAGATATTCAAGGACAGGGAGAACATCAAGGGTTTCCTTCAAGAGATAATGAAGGCACTAATGCAAAGTGAAACTGAAGATGAGGAAAGAAGGTGAGAAAGACATCTGAGAATATTTTGGCAGGGGAGGAAAAGAGTCCTGTTGAATGAAAAAGGGATCAAATAACGAAACTCGCAGAAAGACCAAACCCAGGAGATAATGTCATTTTCTTCTATTCACTTCTGTGCAGGCCTGGAGCTTAGACGAGATTTTGAGTTAAATTCTGACAGAAAGACATCCAGGGGGTTCATACAGTGAAGAAGATCTGTTCCATAAAATGAGCTGATGTGCTGATGACAGCATGGAGAGTAAAATCACTCAGATCTAGAATTAAAAACTCTGAGAAAATGGATAACAAATGTCAAGTTTTGAAGAAAATATAGATTGTTTTTTCTTTGTTTTGTCATCATAAATCCTATTGACACTAGTAATTCCCTCTGGGGAAATCCAGAACCTGCCCTAGTTTAAATTAAAGGATTTTTCACAATGAAAATTTTGAAGACCTCTGCATGTAATGAGTGAGATCACCTTGCTAATTTGCACAAGTCACCCTGTCACTGTCCTGGAGCAGAGAACAAGGACGAAGCTAAAATCATCCGTGTGTAACTAATATTTTTCATGACATTCACACAAGAGAGAGATATCTGAAGAAAAAATGTTAGCTTAGGAGGTACATACAGATACAAGTCTAAAGGATAGACTTGGGTCTCTATGAATGTAGACATGACTTTCCAAATTTTTATTCCTTTATTTACTGGCATCAAAGGATAACAGGAATAATGGAAAACAGAGATCTAGGACTTCCCCAACATCCAGTCTACAACAGTGAAGTTGAGGAAAACGTAAATGGCAGCTCTAATTCAGTGTCTTGGTGAATTGTGTGAAGGGTTGTCCAGACAATTTTGTTAGCAGAGAACTGAAATCTCTTCTACAAAATGGAGTAATCCTGTAGGCACAATGGATCCAAAAGTGAGGTCTTCCAAGGTCTGTCCATCTGTCTGTCCTGTTGGGCTACCTGGGGCTCAAGTGGCACCTCATGTGTTCTCCCTGAATTTTCAAAGCCAAGACATGAATTCAGGCCCCCAGATGACCCCCTGGAGAACCTGGTTTATTTCATTGTTAAAAAGATTCAGGATGCAGAAGTCCTGAATAACAAGCGTTCACTTGGTGTTTCCTTGAACACAGATACCTCTGTGGGAGGTGTCAGGACACTCATCTCTGTGTGCTGAGGTTATGCATAGATTGATGTGAAAGTCCTTTAATTTTTACTCATTCAGTAAATAACAAATTCCAGTGACAAAATCCATGAGTCATGGGGTGAATCAGGAGTCACGAAAATCCATGGAATTTTTCCATATTTGTGTGTATACATAAGATCAGGTCTTAGATCTTGAGCACTCTTAGCTAAGCCCTTAAAGTTACTGGCACATTTATCTGTCACAATTTCAATTCAGTTGCCCAGCTGCTGATTCATGGTCAGGTTCCTAAATCTCACAGCCACATACTTTCTGATTGCTTCAATTTACAAAGCCACTAAAATCCTGTTACTGGACTGTGCCTTGTGCTCAAATCATGGCTCTAAATCATTAAAAAATTCCAATTCAGATCACATGTAAGCTTTTGGGATATTCAGCTAAATGGGACTGTCCCTGAAGAAAACTGATTTGCAATTACATATGTTATTCCTGAGTTGGGAACATTTTCAAGCTTCCATCGATCAGTTGTAATAAAATGCAGTATAAGGTAATGTTCTGCAGTCAAAACATGGAACCTGGCACAGAACAACGTAAACCCTACCTACACCATGAAATAATGGTAAAAACACCTTATCAAATTTTGACCCAGAAACACACATGTAGCAAGATAACAAATACCTTGTTCTTGGAGAAAGGCCAGTACTGATTTATATCTTGCAACCCAAATAAATATAAAAGGCCTGCCAGAGCTGGCCATGTAAATCTTAACCACCTCATATGGTTTCATTCTATGAAGTGAAAAATATGAGGAAGAAGGTGTTTTTGCACTGTGAATGAGCTATTCAGGAAAAGTGTTATTTATTGAACTCTCTGGGAGGGAAGTTAATTTCAGAAGTTATAAATGTGATGAATTATAGCCAGTATCTCGGAGGAATTAAATGGAAATGAAAGGAAAGAAAGTCCCTATTTTCATGTAAATAACAATAGAAGCTGGGTAATGCTAAATATAGGCTTACACCTGCCAGGAACTGGCTGACTAGAAATCTCTGGAACCATCACTAGTTAATCAGAGTGGATACTGTCCCACAAAACAGTGGCACTCGTGTTTGTGTGTTCAGTCTCCATGGGGATCCATGGGACAGTGCTGGTGACAATTTCAGCCTAGGGGTGGCTTGTGACCTATTTGCTTCACTCTTTGCTGTTCCTACAGCTTGGATGAAACGTGGTAGAGTCCTTGTTCCCAAAGTGAACAGTTTTGAGCTAGGAGCTGGAGGGAGGTGGGAGAAGAATAGTCCAATGGTTGCTGTCAGGCTCAATGCAGTGAATTTTGGTGCCCTGAATTTGTGAATACAGGTCCCAAGGCCACCAGGGTGGGCCACCCCATTTCTGAAATTCCCCCTCAGCTCAGACACCTGGTTTAAGACACTTGCTTTCAAGAGGACTGCGTACTTGTAAGTCCCCACACACATCAGTCTCACAGACTGAGAAGGGCAAAAGAAGAGATTGAATATCTTGATACTGGAGTAAGGATTTTGCATTTGTAAAGTGGAAAAGCGACACAGAAAAGCAAAGGAAAAGCACTAGAGGAGGAAGACAGGGCAGTATGGGCTGTGTGACAGGACGAGGCAGAGGACATGGGGATATTGAGGATGGTGCTGAAGGTCGGTTGTATGAGGGGGGAAAGCACTGCAGCAAAAAGAAAAAAGGTGTTGGTGTCGAAGAAAGTCACCGAAAACCCACCCACTCTCTGACTTTGTGAGCTGCTGGTCTTGTATTCAGGCTGGACAGTACTCGTGTCTCCAATTTACATTCCCTTGTCCTTTCACATCACCTTGTCTGTGTCCACCACTGGGCGCACACACAGGTACCTCCCTGTTCAGACACCCCACATGCATCCTGCACACATCACCCAGGATTCCATCAGCAGGCACCAATGTGCAGGCGTTTGTTGTAACTTTACTGCCTTAAACATCAGCTTTCTGTGGCTCCCAACACACAAAGGTGTCCCAGCCTTGCATAACCTTGTTACTGTGAGCCTATGCTAATAAATCTGAATAAGTAATAGACAGATACAAATCTGGGTAATAGAGTTAAATATCCCTTCTTAACTCAAACACAAACCAGATGTTTTCCATCTACCAGCAGGCCTCCACAATTATCCAAACTGCCCATGCTGTCCCCCCTGGCTCCCTGCCGGCCCCTTTCTCCTGAGTGATGAATAAGATGCATCACCATGGCTAACTCAGGGATCAGGTTGCTTTAATTCAACAGTACTTTATCAGGCAGGTTTGTTGTGTTTCTTTGTTCAGCTGCTTTAAAGCACCTCCTGTTTTGCTCTGCTTTGTTCTATTTTGCTCCCCACAATCACAGCCTCTGCCTGGAGTCAGGGCTTTGCTGGGGAACTCAGCCCAGTCACCCGCACAGAGGCTGAAATAATATTTGGTGTTTTTTTTCACAGTGCAGTAAGTGATCCTTGTGAGTGGTATAGAAGCAGTAATTAACACTTCACACGTCCTGTGAGGGAGAGCTGGGCTGGCAGGAATTGAGGCCAGGTGTGGCTGTCACAGCCCTTCGGGCAGAGGTGGGATCTGGACCTGCTCCCTCACACAGCCCTTCCTGCCATTCCAGCAGCTCAGAGGAGCTGCCAAGCAAGGGAAAACTGACAGGCAGAGGCTTACATGTAGAGCACGATCAAAGGCCTCCTATTTTTTAATTAGGTTATAATCAACAGTGGGTTCTCATAATGCTCTTATAAATTACTGAGCACCGAGCAGCACTCAGAGAGCTTTGGCCGCCCATGGAACAGCTTCACAGGCAGGGCTTGTGGGGGTCTTTCCAGTCAGCTCATGCCTGAGGCCAAGGGGCCAACTGCTCTTGCTGAAAGGGAAGGAAATTTATTGATCGTGGTGATCTGGGATCCCCACAATGCAGATGAAAAGGTAATGCTGAGCAAAGCAATAATCAGGATGCTCCTAAAATTAGTTTGTTTTCAATCGAAAAACCACTTTTTCTCCTTTTTTTTCTTGGTCTGGAGCAAATTGAGAGCAGTCCAATCTTGTAATTGTATTTCCACCACAGCGTGCCAAGGCAATCAGATTTGTCAGGACTAAGCTGTCTTCTTTAAGAGTTAAATTTTATTAACAAGCTTGCTTGCAAGTCAGCTACACGAACTCCAATTTGTCCCTTGGATCTGCACAGCAGAGCCTCAGCATGAACCTCTTAGCTTTTCTACATAGACAACCTTCCCAGCAGTATGATTAGAATAATGTGTGCAAAGACAGCACCAAAATTCAATTAAAAACGGCACATTTTGCTGGAAACAGACTAGGGAGAGCAGCTCACATCTCAAAAGCCAGCTTGTATCACTGAGCCAGAAAGCACGGGTTTACAGGAAAGGCCTATTATGGAGATTGCATGACTTGGACATTTGACACTGGCAGATATGGGTTCTAAAATCTGGTATACACAGAACATTTGCTACCAAACCAATTTTTGGCTTTCCAACACTGTCATTGCCTTCTTCCTGACTTTCCCCCTGAAATTCTTTGGAACTAAAGGAGTAATCCGAATTGACCTTTAACCATGAAAAGCTGGCTGGCAGTACAGCCAATGCCTTCAGAAGGTCAAAGGTGGTTGGATACAAACCAGATCCTAGAGCTCTGACCTCGTCATGCTTAACAATCTCTAAAGAGAGTCCAAGAAAAAGTGAAGAGTGAACATGCTCTTCTCCAGATAGAAATTCCCTCCAGGGCAGGATTTAAGAGAAATTTTCCATTGCTGCAGCCTGAGTTGGACTTGATCAGTGAATATTTAAAAATTCAAGGAAGATTTGTGACTTCAGTTTGACTGATGCTTGATCAGGGTTTCTATCCTGGGGATTTCAGAGATTCCTTTCCTAGCACCAAGTCCAAAGAAATGGATAGTGTTCACATTAAAAATGAAAAAAAAAAAAAAAAAAAGAACATGAACATCTGGAAGTCAGCCCTCTAAAATGGCTGTGTATAATCAGGATTAAGCCATTACACGTCTTGCTTCTTAAATGATGGAAAATTGAACTGTTCTGAATTACAGTTCTCTCTGCTAAGAACCTGCTACAGGCAGGAAAGAAAAGCAACCATTGCTTAAACAGCAGCAGCAGAATCCCAGCTTTTGAAAAACTCAGGTTTCCCCTTCACAAACCATTCAAACACTGGAATGTAAAGTAGTGATGAAAAATGAAAACCATGTCAGCCCAGAAAGCGATATATTAAAGCAAAGTGTTTGGGAGTCAAAGGCCCTTAAATAAATCTAAAATACATACTTTATTTTAAGCCCTAAATCTGCTGCTGCTAATCCTCATATTTAAAGCCAGAAATCTATTTTCCTGGAAAGAAGCTGAAGCGAGATGGAATTTGACATGGCTAGCACCACACTGTTATTGTCTTCAATATTTGTTGGGTCCATCACTGCCAGCAATATCTTTCTGCCGTATTTCAAAATTACTCCCATATTTAATGTACTCCAATGAGTAGAAAATAGCACTGGAACCAAAAGCCCAATTCCCTGTCCTCTCTTGCAGTAAATACAGAAGTTGTAGGTGGTATCCTAACCTGCTAAACCACCCCATTTCCGTTGCTGACAGCAGTCAGCATTCACACCTTGTCTTTTCAT
This sequence comes from Oreocharis arfaki, assembly GCA_013398015.1. NCBI lineage: Eukaryota > Metazoa > Chordata > Aves > Passeriformes > Paramythiidae > Oreocharis > Oreocharis arfaki. The sequence continues at coordinate 459,855 of VZRR01000316.1, forward strand.
CAAACTTTGCACACGTTTGATCCTGAGCCAGTCATGGGCCTGGCAAGAATTTTTGTCACCCTCTTAGAGTGCAAGGGACTGGAAAAGGGAGGTTCAATGAGCTGCCCAGGGGCATAGAGGCATTTGATGATATAATATAAGCTAGAAATTGGAGGTGGTGTGGTGCCACGGCTGTGGCACATGCTGCTGAGAGCCAGGAAATCTGCACTTGGTGTTGACTGCAGCACAGAGGTGGGCGGGACTCCCCGTGATCTCTCCTCCCTCTGAACATCAGTTTTCATGTTGGCACCTGCCTCTTCCGGAAGTCCCTGGACAGAAGGGGTCATAGCACGGTGAAACTTTTCTCCAAGTGCCTCTGGGTCCTTCTGTGGCATAGATGCAGAAGTGAGGATAGATGCAGTGAGAAGGTTTATAAATTACTACTATAATCTAATTATTATTAAATTATAAATATATTGTTACTCAAAGATCTATAAATTTTCTTCTCTAATGTGTGAGGAGCAAGCAGAAAAATTTTGCAATGTTGCTGTGAGTTTCGAGTACCTGAATTTTGGGCTCTCCTCTGCCAGTGAATACGAGCATGAGCCTTGGGCAGAGATGTCCAAAGGCCTGTGCAGCCCACGGCCAGCGGGGGCAGCAGGGACACCTCCAGTCCTCAGTGCAAAATAAATAAATACTTGTCTGCAACACGAACCTCTAAACACAGCATCCAGCTTGCTGCCAGCGGAGAGGGAGGAAGCTTCTAAATTTCTGCTGGCGGGAGCTTTGTGAGGAAGAAGAGCCCAGTCCTCCTGCAAGCACCGCAGGCACTCCTCCTGCCAGGGCTAATGCCTGCAGCTTCAGACCACAGGCTCCAGCCTTGCCAGATCTTTCAATCCCTGTTTCTCCCTTTTTTTTTTTAGAGAAAATCCTATTGTTTTAGGTTGAAATCAGAAAACCCCAAGAGGTTCTGTGGGATGGGACTAATTAGCCAGCATGGACATAACCTGGTCTACACAAGCAGTGACTAACTCCTAACATACTGCTAATGAACAGACCTGAGAAATAAATGAAATAGGGCGAAGTTTTCTCCTGCCAAGTAACACACTCTTCTGCCAAATATATTTGAAACAAAATAATCCAAGTAATTCTCTTGATTTTTAATCCCAGCTTTTGATTTTCACTTTGTTTTTAAACCTCTCTGATCTTTGTGAAGGGGATGTGGAGGGACAAAGGCTCATATTTCTATCCCTTTTTTTCCACAGACAAAGGAAATGGAGAGGAGAGAAATGGGAGAAAAATGCTGGTGTTCAGTCTCTCTCCCTATCTCCTCAGACATTTTATCTCTCCCACTGTTCTGGCTGGGGACTACAGCAAGAGAAAAAGAGGAGACAATATGTGAAATCAGGAAGGACTGAAGATTTCTTTTATTTCTTCTTGTTTCTTTTCTTTTCCCTCTTTTTTTACAAGAAGTTAAGAGATTGAAATGATACAAAAAATTCACAAATTCAAATACTGAAAAGTTAAATTCAGTCAAATACTTGTTGTGCAATACTGAATTAAAAAGCTGAATTTTGATTCACTTATGATTTTATTGGAATTAAATACTCAACACAAAGTTGCTTCCTAATAAAGTTCATATTCAAATAGTGGGAGAATATAATTGATAAAGGAAGGGTAAAAATAGAGAATAAATAGGGAAACTTAAAATCCAGAAACAAATTATTTCAGGTCATGATTCTGGAATCCGCGATATTTCCCATAATATAGAAGACATTATAGAAATACCAGTCAGTCTTAACCTTTAAGGCATTGAGTTTTCTCAGCACCTTGTCACTCCCACTGAAGTGAAACATCTTCAATATCTCACAGTATCTGCCTCCCACTCCCATGTGTCTGGTGTGAAATTTCCCCAGACTGCCTCCATATGGGACTGCTCTGGTCACGGAAAAGCTGCTCCCTGTCTCCAGCCTTGCTGTGTCACTTGCTGTAATCATGACTTATGGATGAGTGTTATCACTGCATGAGAAACTCAGCCATCCCCAGCCAAGCAGTGAAAACCACAAACCTTGGAATAAAATAAACCAACGTACAGTTATTGCCACTGTTGCTTTTGCTATAGTCAAGGGAGTCTTCAAAATATGTTTCCAAGTACATTTCCCAACATCTCACCTCCAGAGCTTTGTTTCACAGGCCTCAGCTACAAATCACAGCCCTCCACCCAGGGATGCTGATGGTCTGTTCTGTACCGAGCCTTCTCCACTGAGTGTCTGGGAGTCTCTGTCACACACACTGTGCCAGCAATGCTCTACACGGTTAGAGAAGCCTGAGCTGTTCTTTCATATGACCTTGCTCTGACAAAAATTACTCCTTTGTGCTTGAACCATCCAGCTGATATTCCTCATGCTCAGGAGACAAATAGCAGGTCAGGATGGTGTTCCTTTTTTTTTTTAAACTAATAGAGGAGACTAAAATCTGAAAATATCTAGTTATTAAAATATGAGGAAAGGGGAAGAAATGGACAGTTTAGACACTGTACCAGAAGACATCTTTGTCTGTCAGCATCTCCCTGTTTGGAGGCAAGGTCTTGAAACTGGACTGCCCACTCACCACAGATACAGGGAAGCAAATTTTGGTGCTCTAAGGAAGCTTTTGGCTGTATTAGGCAAGCTAACTTTAACTTCCCTAGCATTGCATTCTTTCCCCAGAGGTTTTGCCTGCACTGAGCACCTGTCAGTCACCCTAGGGCAAGAGGAGAGGAGCCAGACTTTCTTCACAATTGCTCTCCAGCTTCCCTGCCATGCTCTCCCTCACATTGGACCAAGCACACAAGCTTTCTGTTCTCTTTCCAAAGAAGTCTTTTACTGGCAGTTTGTTTCTTTTTGGGGGGGTCTTCATAATCAAGCATCACTAGAGGACTTGAAACAAGCCAGGGAGATTTCATGGTCTGCTTTCAAAGGACTCGTGTGCCAGGAATCAGCAGCGTCTCTGAGAAGCTGTATTCACAGGGAACTGAGGAAGCAGAGCCCAGGGTGGCAGCCTTGAGAAAGTGACCTGAGTTGTGTGGACTCTCTGTGGGTATCTGTGCTGCATGGGAAGTGCCACTGAGTAAAGGATATGCCTTCCTGTGTGCTGAAACCAGCAGGAGATGCTCTGTGATATACAGGCAACCTCTTTTTCCCAGGACTGCATGACTTGCAGCCTGAGCCCTTGGGGTGTCCTGGGAGACCCATCCCCAGCACTGCCCATTTCTGCTGATGTGTCACCTTGGTTGCTCCCATGGGGGTCAGGGCTCTGTAGTGCAAACACAGAAACTGTGGAAAAAGTATCCCCTAGTGACCTCTGCAGCAAGGAGAAGCAGTGCCTCCCTGTAGCTCTCCTGGCAGTGGTGCCAGCTTCTGTGGAGCAGAAACCACTCTCTGTTCACTACTTATACAGCTGCTGAGCACCTGAGGTGCCAAGGTGATGCAAGGACTAACAGCTAAGGCACACTAATGCATTTTCCCACTCCATTTAGCTTTTCTGAAATTGTTTCCAAAAGAAACTCCTGTCTCCTTCACTTGTCTTCCTAGAAGGCCATTTCAGAGACTGGCAAGCCTGTGCCACCCTCCCTCCATCGGAAGCCTCTCAGGAGAGCCTGTATGGTAGTGCTGGTCCCACTCAACCTACAGGGGACAAAGGGGAAAGAGGCCTCCTTAGGTTTTTGGGTTGTTTTTTTTTTTTTTTACAGTACAAAAGGGAAAAGATCCCTACTCTTCATGAAAGCAATGGGAAAAATGAAATGAATACATATTACTTCACCTCCTTCCCTACTTCCATGCATTCCTGATCTGAGCCAGGGGACTGGGAGAACTAGAACCTAACCTAAACCCTCCTACTTTGTTTCAGTGCTGCTTTCTTTTAGGTATTTTTGGAAGGAGATGTTGCAGGTGGCGTTCTCAAACATGTTTACTGTGTGTAAGGGGGAAAAGTGGGAAAAGCTATGACTAGTCTTTCAGAAAGAAATCAGTAGTCCTCTGGTATACTGCAAGTGTGAATGTTGCAGCCCTCCAACCAAGACAGGAACAGCAGTGTGTGACTCAGACACCACCATGCTCAACAGTCAAGGAGGGCTCTGTGAGTCCGTGCAGTGCAGCTCCATGAGAAATGCTGAGTGCTGGCAGCAGGCAGGCTCAGCTCACAAACAGCAAGGGGAAACTGAAGAAATGGTCCCATTTATACCAGATGCCAGGCTTCAGACTGTGCTGTCACTTCCATCTGCCCTTGTGCTGTGGTAATGCACCTGGCGATGCAAACGCAGTGAGTGCTTGGCCTGTGCTCTCAGGGAGCAGAGTGGCTTTTTCAGCCAGCCCTGCACAGACAGAGCACGTGCTGGAGGTGTGTAACACTGCAAAACTGCTCAGCACTGGCAGAGAGAGGGAACATCATGTCTTTTCCAGCTGCAGCTCTTGCAAATCCGTGGGAAACTTTTCCTCTCAAATATCTTCATTAGTTTGTTATATTCATTCTTCTTGTCTGGCTTGTATTTCTGTGTGCAGATAATTCCAATGCAGTTGCTTAAATCTATCCTCCATTTTGGTATCAAGCCACATATTTTCAACCCTCTAATATTTATCATTAATATAAGCATCTATTTATATGTGTTAAATGCCAAATTGGCACACAATTTCTTGGCTAAGCCAGGGCCTGGAGACTTCTCCACATGGCATCCCTCCAGGCTGCAGGGATTGCTTCCACTTTAAATAACAACTTCTCCCTGAAAGCTTCTGTGGCACCTGTGTTAACAACAGCAAGAGACCCTCAGGACCATGTCAAAGCACACTTGGCAGCTGCATAGCAGGGAGGGAGCGCTGACTTCTGCCTCCTGCGCCTCAAACCTGCCTGTGCTGTGGAAGCAGAGCCATGTGTGCAGCTCGCTGGCAAAGCCTTCCCATGCCATAGGCTCTTGTTCACCGCAGCCGAGCTCTTGAACCCCCATCATGTCCCATCTACAAGGTGTTCTCACTTCCAAGCCCAGGATAGCGCCGCCTGTGCTGGGATGATGATTCAGTACTCAAAACAGCCTTACCTCTTCTATCTCTTCCTCTTTCTTTATCAGTCCTGCTCTGGCTTCCCCTGCCGAGGTGCCCAGGCACCTCTCAAACCAAACAGCTCCCTGAAAAGCCTTCTCCTCGAGGCTGGCTGGCCTTGGCTGCTTTGGATCCACTTTCTCATTCTGTATTGCTTCTCATACATCATCTCATAGTAGCAGGCTCTGTGAATCCAGCACTCCAGCAGTAAGTGACAAAGAAGTTGATTGCAAACAGATATTTTCGGTATGCGTACATGTGAATGCATACTTATGTTCAAGACTGGAAATCTTAAAATTGTTTTATTTCCTTGTATCCTCCCTACTCATTTCATGTTCCATTTTTAGCTGTGCTTGCAATTTACTTGGAACCTGCCCTCTTAAGTCAGATGGATGAATTATTGCTTTGCTTTTTCTGGGAAAATAATACTATAGAACGGTCACTCCAGCATACGCAAGTATTACTGGCAAAGAATATGTAGGTAGTTTAGATTTATATGGCTGTAACTGAAAGCAGAACTTGGCTCTGTTCTGCCTGACTGTCATGAAAAGAGATAGTCACAATGGGCTTTAGTATGAACTTGGCTTCTAGAAATTATGGCAATAAAAATAGCAATGCCATCATTTGTTAATTCTAATTATTCCAAAGCTCAGACATACAGTCCTGTTCTTAAAGAGATGTGTTGAACTGAAATGCCTAAAAAGAAAGTTCTTCTACCAGAATAATACAAACAACATAGAGCCCTCCATGAACTTATAACCATCAGCACACGGTTTGAATACTGCAGGTTCTTCTTGGCAGAAAAAAAAATTTCTTTTCCAACATCCTTTTTTTTTTTCATATTTGCAGAGTTTCTGGAGCAAGTTTCTGTTACTGAGGTGAGTTGTATGCAAATGTAGAGAGACATTATGGCGGCTGACCCATGCCTTGGACACCTGCAAGAAGAAATGCCACCACCCAGGCTGTGACCCTCATGTCTTAGCAAAAGATGGTTGGTAGACCACAGCCAACAGGAATCAGAAGCAAGAAAGCAGTTATAAGATGGTTTTTTCTTTTTTTTCTTAATTAGAATTTTTCCACAGGGCTTTGGGACTTTTCTCACAGCTCTGATGGGTGTCCAGCCTTATCCATCTCCTGTTCTGTTGTCTTACAGATGGTAGTGGCACTGATTTACCTTTTTGTGTCTGTCAATGTCCAGTTAACAGCATTTCAGATCTAAGCAATTCCAAGCAGATCCTGCTGCACATTCTGTCCATTAAAAGCTCAGAAACAGAACAAAATATTTCACTCAAATGTCACATGCAACTCTTATATCTTGCCCATTTCTTGAATGCATGTGCTTGCTTTCAAGTTCATTGAGGACTGATGACAAGTGCCATACGGGCAAGCCCAAAGTTTTCCACAAATTTCCCGTATCTTCGTGGTATTGGAACCTGAGCGTCTTCCAGGTGGCCATGAATTTGTGTGGTACATCCATCCCATGTGAGGTATCTTCCTTCACATCCTCTTGCTGAGGAAAGTTGTGCACATGAAGCCAACGTATTTGGGCAGTATTTTTCTGAAATGTGAACTTTTGCAGACAGTTGTGCTGCACAGTTGTCACACTGCCCATGCTGTTAGGTAGCTCCTTCCTCCCTCACTTGCAAACCCCCCTACAGTTTCTGAATCCACTGGCCACTTTCAGTCACATTGGATAAAACGGAAGAGATGTCAAAGACAAGAGGTTCCTATAAAGCAGTGAAAACCGGGGCTTGGATAGAGGACGGAGACCCCAGTGAGTGTTCTGAGTGAGGGAAGGACTGCAAGGTGACACCAGAAATTACCTATCCCGTTTTATTGACAGCTGTCAAGGAACAAACATATTTGTGAGCCAGTCAATGCCACATGGCTCGAAACAGGCAGTGGCACATGCTGCTTTTGGTTTCCCTGGAGTTAGAGGATCACTGAAGAAGAGATAAGAGTCTGTGATGTATTTCAGGTAGTTCATGGAAAAGTGAGGTCATGGGAAATGCTTACATTGGTTGTCATTATGCTGATGACATCCAGAAACCCCATAGAAAAACAGGCTGCATCAATTTGCATGATCAGGAAATAACTTGTTTTAATATTTGCCTGCTCATTGTTCCCTGCAGAAGACATGGGTTATGCCAAATGCCTGGCACTGGGAGACAGAAAATTCTGAGCTGCAGGATGTCCCCAGAGTCTGGTGGAGAACAGTTTGTCCTCCATACAGTTGGGTTTCCATGTGCAGAGCTGCCACAGACCTCAGACTCCCCAGCAGATCCAGGCAACTGAAATTAGTTTAGCTCCTAAGACAGACAACCCACTCGAATTACCTTCTAATGTGGCAAACAGAGCACATGTCCACAAGCTGCTGCCACAGGCAGTTTTGTTGACCTGCAGTCAGCGAGTTACTCTAACTTCACTGTGGTGCTGCAAGACAGAGATGAGATTAACTAGAATGGAAGTTAAGCAAGAAGAGCACATGTACAGGACCATTAATCACAATACCATTGCAGCTTCTCTTCTTGGTACAAAATTATCTATTCCCAGTAATGACACACTCTTTTACTGATCTGCTTAGCTTGTTTTTCCTCTTACATTTCCCCATGCAAAGAGTAGCAATTGCAATGAAATGAGGGGAGAATCAGGAGGGGAGGATGAGGGTACCAATACACATACATACTGTGACAGTATGTCTTTCATCAAACAAAAAGTAACATTCCCCTAAAGTAATCATGCAATGCTCAGGAACACGTTGCCCCATCATGGAGTCCCTCAGACTGATCATTAGTCAAAATCAGAGCTCTTTCCCTTCCTGCTCGTGTTTCTACGTGGAGCAGACATGTTGGTAATGAAGATGACTGCCAGCATGGGCTTTGCATGTGACCTTTCTCCAAAAGCAATACTTTCCCATCAGTTTTCCATCAAAATCCTCGTGTCCAGCTAATTCCTACGAGACATCCTTAGGCGTCCCAGCTGGATGGCTAAAGCATTGACCTATTCCCTGACCTTGGCATACATTTTATAATTAAACTTGCAAAAGCAAGCAATTCTTCAGACTGCCAGGCCAGGCAAGAAACCCAGGTTCTAAGAAGCCACACACTATGCACATGTTTTGTTTTACTGAGATCACTGGATTTGGCCAGCTGCTGACTCCTGGATTAATGACCAATACCTCCTCCCCTCAGGTGTCCCACTTAGCTTTTCCCTGTAGAAATGGGGCAGCCATCAGACCTGCTGGGATTTGAATCCCAAATTACTTTGGACATTGACCTTTCCAACGCTGCATGAATTTTTTTAAACAGTAACTGAAATCTCAACTAATGATTTATTTATTTTATAATTAATCAGCCCAATGGAGGAAAAAGAGATAGATTCTGACAGGTCCTTAGTCCCAGAGCTGCTTATCAGCATGTGCCGTAAACAGGGAGAAAAATCATAAATATTTCATTATTCCTCAAGGTAAGGGATTTCAGAGTGAAAAATTGCTTCCCAATAGCAAACTTCAGGGCAATGTCATTAAAATGGGTCACAGATTCCTAGAATGTAAAGTCTGCCATGGGTCTCCCCTGGAGCAAAGGATTCCCTCCCACTCCCACACAGCTCCCTTGGGGCTCCCAGGCAGCTCCACTTCAGCATGGAAATTCAGGGCTGCACCTGAAGGTGTCCGCGTTATCACCTGCATTCGTGACCTTTAGGAAAGGAGAGGAACCCCATTTGGTTTCTCATTTCAGAGGAACATGGAGTTTCCCAGCACAACTGCTGTTTCGGTCTTCTGCCCGTGTAGAGATGAAGTATTTTTGCTTGCTTTGGGAAAAAGTGTGTCTCTCAGGCTGAAGGAGCCATGCTCCCCACAGCCCATGCAGCCCCTGACTCTGCCAGGGGGTCTCTCCAGCCCCGGCCACTGCAGTGGGAACTCAGCACAGCCTGGACCGAACCCACGAAACTCAGCCAAGTGGGAGAGAGGAGCCTCCAAAGCCCATCCCACCATGGGGCCCTTTGGGCAGGGATCCTGGAGCTGACAACAGGAGGTGGGTGATGGACTCCTTCTGAGAGAGAAATGATGTTCCCCTATCCCTGCAGGAAGCTGCTCTGGTTCCTGGCTCTATTTAGCATTCACAGTGATGACTTGGCATGTTCTCTACATGAATCCTGATAAACTCCTAACCTCAAAAACATCCTGTAACTAGGGGTTGTCATGTCTAGTTGCCATATGGTGTGAGGAAGTGTTTCCCTTTATCACTATTGCATTTGCTCCTGCTGCCGAGTTTCACTGAACCTCTTATTTTAAAGACAATGCGAATATTAATTCCTCCCTCTCTTATCTATCCCACCCACTCTCTATGTATTTCTTATGTCCACTTTTATTAATCTCCTCTTCAATGTGAGTTCCTCCAACTGTTTTCAGTTTCTTCTAGAAAAAGTTTTGCTTATCCACATCAGTAATGGCATCAGTCACTACCTGCCCACTTTGAATAGGGACCAAAAGAATATCAGCCAAAAGATCAAGGCAACTGTAACCCATTACTCAAAAATTAGGTCAAGCACCACTTCTTTTAATACAGCTACAGAAATAACTTAAGGTCTTACAACAACATCTTTTGTCTCTGTTTGTGGCATTATTTTACTATTATTATATTCTGTACAGTAGGGCATATGTTCTATTAATTTTCAAAAGCATGAATAGCTTTTTAAGCTTCTATTTAAAGAGCTCTTGGCAAACTGTATAAGGGCTAAGAGAATACAATCTTTTTTTATATGTTTTTAATCCCTTCCCTAAACAAATCCTCTGACTTGAATATTTTACATTTTGAAGGCACTCGGGTTTATGATTTGCTGTGTGATGCTCACTGTTAATGGTACCCATCACATTTTTGTGGTATCTACATTATCTGTTTTCTATAAGTGTGCCATCGTAATTCAAAACAGCAGCTTTCAAATGCGTTTTACCTCTGCCCAAGAGAGATCACATCACTTCTTTTTAACACTTCCACTGCAATTGCAATAACCAAAGTCTACTTTGCATGGCTCTTCCAGTCTTTAATGTTTAATCTAAGTGCCCTGGTATTGTTTAAATATCTATTAATTCTCCTAATATTCAGCCTGACTGTGAAGGAATCTGTGCACTCCTTTACGAAAAGCCTGCGCTTCAGCCTCCGAATGGGAAAAGATTTATGCCTGGACCACAGCTTCAGTTTGCAGAGCCACCTTGTCTGTTCCACTACAACCCTTCCCTAAAGCTTCCCCTTTAGACAGGGAGAGAGGAATCTGAGGAAATTGTTACCGTTCTTCTCTCTTCGTTATGAAAACAAGAGTCTCCCTTGCTCCTCCATCCCTTCCAGTCCCTTCCCAGCATAAACATCTCTTCCACTACAGAGACGTGACACAGGGCAGAAGAGCCTCAGTTTATGTGTGAGCATCAATTGCAATGAGACAGTGTAGTTTAATGATGTAAAGGAAAATTAAATATTTATAGGCTCTTGCAGGATGTTCAGTGTTAGTTCTGTAGTAAGGGAGAACCCCTGAATATCTTAGTTGTCTTCTCAAAAGTAACCTTCTTCCCTCTAAAGTAATGATCCTTGTGAATTCCTGATAAGAGTATTTTCATTCCCAGAAGTGACACCAGGACTACAGCTGTTAATCAAATAGTTTCTAGGCAAAGCTGTCACCTTGAAATCCATGTTTGTATCAGAGTCAGTACTCATATTAAAAGCAGTCCCTTGACCTGATTGTGTTGATCCACGTCCTATGACCCAAGGGAGTTTATTTTTATTGTTTCTCTAAAATGAAAAAAGCACAATTAAAAATAATTATATATGAAAACACAAGCAAAGAGGAAATGAATAAGCACTAAGCTCAGAACAATGGGATGGGTCACAAATGACATGCCAGGCCAAACGAGAACTGCAGCCTCTGCTCCAGCTCTTCAAGAGCTTCTGAATGCCCTTAACTCTATTCCCCTGGCCTGATCCTGCACTGATTGTATCATTAGGGCTCCAAATTCAGCAAGAACAAGCGCAAGCCCTAAAGAAACCTTCTTGCCTGGGAACCTGAGGAGAAGAAATGTACCTCTCAAGTCATGCTGGTGTCGTGCCAAGGTAGACTTTGTTTCTCCATGGGCCTGGTGGTGACTTGGGAGATGACCTTCCAGAAAGGGGCTGGTAGAGGTGAGGTGGTCATCGTGTCTCTCTGAGATCAAAAAAGAGTTAATGCTCCAGCAGAGCATCAGGACATATCGTGATGGGTGTCAGATTTTCCAGTAGCATGTTTTTGTTTCAAGTGAGACTACTATGTGCTGCAAGGGGGGTGCTCTCTGGTTTTTCAACAGACATACTACATCCTTCTCTAGGAGTCTGTTTGTCTTGTTTCACTTTCAGAAGGCATTTGGCCAAATTGCCATCAACTCATTCAGGCTGAACTTCATGTTGAATCAAAATATCGTCTCAGAGGTGTGGAGGAATGCCTGTGGCTGAGATTGTACCAAACTTGGGTTAAGTTATCCCAAACTATTACATAATCTGGCAGTGGCCTCTCAAGCAGACCCAGAGCAGTATGGTTGAAGAAGCCTGCAGCTCACTGAGAAATGTGTTGTTCTTAGCTGCAGACAGAGAATTGGAAACATCAATTATAAAGTAGACAAAAACGTAAATAGAGGAGCAATGTGTTGACCGCTGCAGGCAAACACAAGGAGCCAGGGGAACAGCAAGAACTGTAAGTCTTTGTTCAGATGCCGTGATGCAACTGACCCCAGGGTGGCTCAGGACCGAGATCTGCTACAGGCCATCCAATCACTCATAGGAAGTAGAAAAAACTTTAACAAGCATTTGTGCAAGATATTCAAACAAGGAGACAAGGTGGCAATAGGAGATTTTAGTTACCCAAAACTGTGTTGAAAAAACAATAGGGTAACTTAAAAACTCTAGTATATAACCAAGGTTTTCAGCAGGAGTAGAAGAGCAAAAAGATCCTAAAAGTTTTCTGTGTTAGAAGCTACCCCTATGCAGAAGAACACCAGGCACATGGAGGTACTATTCCAGATGCAGCAACTTTCTGAGGACTTTGAAATGTGTAACACAAGCCCTTAGCTAAGGATAAGTACAAGGGAGTAAGACAAACAACTGGGTACAGAAGCAAAGCTGCTGCAGCACAGAAGGCAGTTCAGCTTAGGAAAGACATCAACGGGAACTGGGAAAAGTTCTATAAATACATTTTAATTAGAGGAAGAAAAAGGAAAGTCCTGGTCCATTGCTAAACAGGAAAAGAGAGCAAGTAACATATTTTGCAGAGAAGCCTGGCATGTCTCTTTATCCAACCCTTACTAAAAAAAAAAAAGAAAAAAAAAAGAAAGAAAGCTGTTTGTGACCAGCTGATTAACCAAATTATTTTTAAAATTAGTCAGAACTGTAGATCAAAACAGGAAAAGACCAAGTTTAAGAATACTTGGATGAGCTAACTGCACACAAGTCAGCAGGGCCTCAGAAGTTCACCTGAACTTATTCAAGAAATAAGGTGAAGTAATCTGTGAATAGCAAACAATTATTGCAAAGCAATTACTGTAAAGTATTCCTATAGAACAGGACAAGCCCTGGAGCACAGGAGAAGGGTGACTGTAGTGCTGAACCTAAAAAAGGAATAATGAGACCCCAGGAAGCTATAAACCACTCATCCTGGTTTCCCAAAAATCTGGAATGAGTTATTAAACAATCAGTTTTTTAAATACCTAGAATTATGGTATGGTGATAAAAAGCAGTCCACCTGAGTTTGTCCAAAACAAATCATGTCAAACCTGTCTATTTTTCCCCTTTCCAATAGAGTAGCTGACTTAGTGAATAAAGAAGAACAAGTGGATGTGATTTATCTTATCTCCTGATATGGTTGCATTAGGTATGAGCTAAAATGTAATCACAACAAGACGGGTGCACAACTGGGTGAACTTTACTCCAAAACAACAGTTATCAATTGTTCTATCAAATAGGAAGTTGTTCAAGCAGGGTTCCTCTGGGATCTTTTCAGGGCCTGTTTCCATTCTTTTCACTAATTATGCAGAGAATGAAATCCGTGGTTACCATTAAATTTGGAGAGGTTATAAGAGAATCAAAGTCAGAGGATCAAAGCACAGAAATTATCTGGAAAGATGGTCCACAGCCAACCTAATTAACCACTAGGATATAGTGCTACTTTCAGAGAAAAGAAGCCGAATTCCCATCTATAAAGCTGGGAGAAATTTGTGAGCAGTGGCATGGCAGAAGGTCTGAGGGATGAAGCAAATGACAGGCTGGATTTCAGCCTGCAGTGCAGGGCCCAGACAAAAAAATATGAGTACCTGAGTTGTATATATGAAGCACCATACATAAGACAAAGAAAGCAATTATTCTGCTCTGCACTTTGGTGTGGAGGTTTCAGTTGAAAGATTTTGTCGAGTTTGGGGCATTGTACTTTATAAAGCTATAGATACACTGGAGACAATCCAGAGGAGATCAACAAGTATGATCAGAGATTTGGAAAAAGCAGCCAGTGAGATAGAAAGAATTGCACTTGTTTAGTCTATAGAAGATTGTTTAGTTTAGAGAAGATGAAGGTGAGGCAAGACTAATTCCTAAAGGCATAAAAATCTTCAACAAAGATGACAGTAAGCAATTTTTCTTTCTGAAAGTAAGGACAAGAAGAGATCAACTAAACACTCAGCAAAGGCTGCTAGGACTGGAGCTCAGAGAAAACTTTCCATCCATGGGTGCAGCAGAGCAGAAGATTGTCCAACCTCCTTCACTGGAGAGGCTTAGGCGCAGGTTAGGGGAATGCCTTCTAGATGGGGAGAAAACACACTACTCTGAGCCCCAAGAGATATCTCTCATTGGAGACCCTTCCCTGCCTGAGGTTCCTCAGTAGCTGAGGGTGCAAGTGTTTAATTCCTGGTATTATAATGCAGTGACTGATACAACTTTAATAGCAATGATTTTATATACAGTAATCACCAACCTCAACAGCCCTGGTCCCGGCTGCCAAATGCTCTTGCCTATCAAATTTCTTCTGCTGCTGGGGAGGTAAGACGGATACAATGAAATAAGTTAATGTTCACTGGTTTTTAGATTAGCACAAGCAGGTCCTGGCAGAAATAAAATCAATGCTGATCACTGTATAAGCAGTGAGTGTGTGTCTGTTTTTATGGTCCCAGGTTCACAGCCCATCAGTGTGCCAAATCTGCACGAGGGCACAGCCCAGGTACACTGCTCTCTCTGCTTTTCCCAAATGCAGTAAGATGAATTTGGCTGCATCCTGGCCAAGATTCACGGGATGCTCAGCCAGGACCCCCGTCTGCTCCAGCAGGACCGCAGGGGGACTTGAGGGAAGCACTTGTGTCACATCTGGATCTGGGGAACATCCTTGCCCTGTTGCAGCCTCTTGTATCGGCATGGCCTCTCTGATCCTCTGAGAGGAACAGAGACCCCCTGAGACCCCATCCCTCCCAGTGGCTGTGTCACTCAGGTCCCACCATTTGGAAACGGCTCAGTGCTCCCCAGCCACACTATACTTTACAGGATGGCACTGTTCCTGCCCAATTAATTTCACACAGGAGGGTCTAAAAATGAATACCAACTTCCAGGCATGGCAAAAGGGGAAGGGGGGTGAAGAGAAGCCCGATCAGAATCATCCACCTTCAATTATCTTTAATTACTGTGCACAGCCAGGCATAATTTATCTCCATCAATTGTTATTCCCTATTTCAGAAAAACAGTGTTCAGAAAACCTAGGCTAAATTAAATCAATTAACTGGAAGTGTCTTCCATTCACTTTTTCAATATGCTTTTATGTATCTCTTCAAAATTTATAACCTAATATATGGGGGGTTTTATTTTAAAATTTCAGAGGTGGAATTTTGCCGCTCATTTATTTTAGTGCCACATTTTGTTTTCTTAACTGCTCGGGTCTCGCACATCTGGTGAAAAAGCAACATTTTGTGGGGGCCCAGCTATTTCCTGTGAGGCTCTGATGTGTTTTGTCCTATCACTGCACCGGTCTGCAAGTGACACCGAGTTAAGGTACTCGGGCTGCTTTCCTGTCTTGAATGCTGTAAATCAGTGCCAAAAAAATAAGGGCGTCAGGAAACTAATGAAGACAAGAAATGGCAGAAGTCATCAGAACAGATGCCTCCAGGTGATGGCCAAAGATAGTGTTAGGGAAATGATGGAAATTGCTGCAAGGGACTCAAATGGGACAGTATCATCAACAGATAATTGAATTTTATAGTTAAATTGGAGCTGTTCTAATATAGACACGATTTTGTATTTCACAGTTGAAGCACAGTTCCGTTTTGCACTGAAAACAGGAATTCAGCTTCTTTGTTATGTTTGAAAAATACAATCTCCTCCTCAAATTGGCAGCATTTATCCCTCTGGGTACAAGATGAGTGGTCTGGTAATTTGTTAGTGCGTGATTTGCAATTAATTAGAAACTTGGTCCTTTAAGAAATCTGTTCAAATTACTCCTTTGTTTGAAACATCTCAACAATGAAATAAAGCAGACCACAAAAATGCTCCATCTAGTCAAAATTCCCTGAAACTGCATATAGGCAATAGCTGAATAAATTAGCTTGCAATTAAATAAATTTTTAACTAATTGCAGACAGGGAATACAGTGACTTCAGTGAAAGCTCATCCAATCATCTGGTTTCCTCCAGAGGGAATCTACACATGCTAATCCCATTGGCTGTAAGGATTTACATTCATTAATCCCAGTGACTTGGGTATGGGTAAATGTATCAAGAAGACATTAGTTGGCCAGTTCTTTTAATTTTTTACATTCTGATTTGGTGCACAAAAGGCTTCCCTCAGCACTGCTCATGCAGTGCATATTTAAGAGGCATTTCTCAGGAACCTGAGGCAATAGAGCTCTGGAGAACATTGAAGTAGTGGGACTCTGTGCCCCTGTCACTCAAATTGTGCCCCGGCCACCCTCAGTTCCATCACTAATGCTGGACACTAAACTGTTAGTTTCAAACTGTGGCCTAGAAATCTCTAAGATGCTTAAGAAACGGGATTTCAAAGGGGTCCCCAAACAGTAACTAAGAATTAACCTATTGCAGGAGATCCAAATTTCTCACACAGGCATATATGCTTCCTTTGGAACTTTTGTAGTGGTTCCAAAGTGAGCAGCAGAATTAAATCCACCAGTAGCACGTTTGATCCGTGTGTCCTCATTATCTGTTTGGTGCATCTCTGGTTGCCTACACTGACTGTAAAATCCTGGCACAGAACCAGATAAAGAAAGCAGGAGTGAAAAACAAGATATATTAAAAAAAATAGAGGCATACAAGGGATGTCAGCAGAAAGAAAGAAAAAGATAACAAACCAGCAAGAAAAATCCCATCATGTTATCCCTGGAGAAGAAATTAAATGGGCTCCTTTCATACCAACTGTGGCTGAGAATATCTTCAGTGGAGGACAGAATTGTCCTTGAACCATAGTCAGTGCCACCATGAAGACTGCCCCTCTGTCACGTGCTGAGGAAGAGTTAATGGAACCGATGCCAAGGCCAAGAAAGCTGCTGCTGCAAGGGCAGGAACAGCTCTTTACACCACAGCAATTTGCAAATCCAGGAACCAAGGGCTTACATGAGTTCTGGTAAGAAACCTTAACAAAAATTTTAGAAAATCACGAAGATTTTGACTAAACCAAAAATGGCTCATTTGGGTAGTTTACAAAAGCTGTTGGAAATATTTCTATGGCAGTTACAAATTTATAAATGAAAATGTAGTTCAGAAGCAAAAGAATGCTTCTGTTTAGAAGATGAAACCAAATATTGTTTAATATTTAAACAGACTCTTTTTTTCCTTAAAGAAAACAATCTTTTGGTATTTATCCCAAATTCATAAATATCTCTGATTCTCTGTTATTTGAACAGTGGGATGATATCATTTGCCAAAAAAATAAAAAAAGTTATCTTGCTAAATCTTAAAATAACTAACATCCAAAAACATCAAACCAAATGGTCACTCAGACATGAACTACATCCAAAGATTTAACAAAGAACTAATACAGGAATTACCCAACGCCTGGGAAAGAAAGCGGTCACCGGAATAGGCAGGATTGCTGCCAATCCCAAAGCACAAGCACCCGACAGTGAGCCTCACCAGGGAGCAAAGCAGCCTGCACGGCCTGCAAACCCCAGCCAGGAGAGGGAATTAGGAGGGAAATGAAGAGCTGCAAATCTCCCGTGACAGAGAGAAGAATCCCAGAGCTGCTGAAGCTGGAGCAGGAGCACAATCAGATTTCTCTGCATTATCAGTAAGGAAAACGTTGCCCAGCAGAAAGTGTGGGAGGAAGCCCTTGCCCTGTGGCAGGAGGGATGTAGGCACCATGAGACAGGGCTAGCTGCAGGGAGGTGATCCTGGCCTCTGGGATATGGCCCTTTGATGCAGTGAGGGTTGGCAGAAAAGACAGGGATCAAGAAGTCCCAAGTGGCAGAGAGGTGGCATATGCAGGTGAAAAGTAGTTGGGACACAAGGGAAAAATCTGCACTGGGAAATGCCACTGCCAGGAGAGCTGTTTGGGGTGTCCTGCACATGGGTACAGGGATGGAGGCTCGGGTTGGGAACCTCGGGAGCCCTCATTTTCTTCCGGTTTAACATTGTTCTGGAAATGTTTATCCTGGGGACTAAAACAAAGAGGTTTGTTTTTTCTCCATGCTTCTGTTAGGAATTCCTCTGGATTTCCTATCCAAAAATAATAAGAGGTTACAGAGGATAAGACAAGAATGCTGTTTCTGCTCTGAGGCAGAGGTGGAGAGGGCCGATGGAGAGCACTGAGCCAGCAGGAGGTGTGAGCCCCCCAGGGCTTCCTCCCAGCACCTCCTTGACTGGACACACCCAGCTGAACTTCCCGCTTTTTGGAGGACAGGGTGGCCAAGGCAGGTGTTCCTCAGGTTGTCCCTGTGGGAACATGAAGCTGCATCCAAGGGTTGGAGGGGTGATCTAGGCAGTCAGTCCCTGTGTGTACAGGTCTGGCAGCAGCTCCAGCCTGCACAGAATTCAAGGTTACAGCACTGAGCAAGGCTCTATAAAGGCTTGCATGCAAGACCACTCGAACTCAGGAGATTATAAAATAATGTAATAATATAAAATAATCTCCTGCAAGCAAACCATGGTCTGAAGTGACTCTGGGTCTGGCAGCTGGATCAGTGCTGAGGAATCATGCAATAAAGTAGGTCACAGGTTTCCAAAAGACCTTTTTTTTTTCCCTTTAGGCTTATGAGAAAATGATGATTTATGAAAATCAGCTTGAAGCAAGGGAGTCATTCTGATAATAAAACCTCGAAAGAGTATGGAGGGCTCTGTCATTACAGTAATGGGCCCCAGATAAGTGCTTCATCAAGAAGACTATACATCACCACTACTTACAATGCGCTGAAAAGATGGGGCAGGCGGAGAATGAATGGCATCTGCTACAAAAATAAACTACAGCAGAAATGGTGCTCAGTGCTTTTATATTTTATATCACAAAATACTCCATCTTGGAATTCAGTTAAGCCAAACATGCATTTTTCACCTCCTCTCATCACCTCAGAGTGCAACTAAAATGCAAAGACCTGAGTGCACCCTGCAGGTCAAGCCTCCTGCTGGCGAGGTGGCCCCCCAGCCCCTGTGAGTGCCGTGGCCATCCCTCGGGAGCGTGCCCAAGGCACCCAGCAGCCCTGGGCAGTGCTGGAGGTCTTGCTACCATGAGCTGCAGAGAGAAGCAATTTCCTGCCTTGTTTAAATGCACTGAGGTGGCCAGCGAGATGCTGAAGAAAAGCAAACACAGCCTTGCCTGGCACAGTACAAACAGAATTTGGTTCCTTGCCTTGTTTTTTCCCTCTGCCCATGCTTGCAGCTCAGCCACGCTGCGGGAGAGGTCAGGATGTAACAAACTGCTGCAGATGCTTTGCTTTGCTCAGGTGTTTTGTTAGATTTATGTAAAGGAAAACACTTTTTCTTGGATTTCTGCATGGCTGCCTCAGTTGCTGCAAGCTTTCCTCAACTAGCGGAAAACTTTTCTCAGCTTAACCATGGAAAGTTGCTCAGTCATGAAAGAGAAGGAAGAGCAGAGCCTGAAGTGTGGGAAGGACACGCTGGGGAGGACAGGCTGCTGGGAAGCCCAGCTGGGAGGTAAAGGAGAACAGCTCTCCTGGGACCTCTGACCATCCTGGGACCTCTGACCATCCTGGGAGACAACCAGGACATGGAAGAGCCAGTGGCTGCAGCCCTGTGTGAAACCCTGAGCACTCCTTGCTCACGGGGCCGTAGTGATGCACAGAAATAAGTGGATAAAGACAAATGAAGCATGAGCTCAGGCTCTGAGCCAGACGGTTTCAGTGCTGCTTTCTTGTGTTTGCACTGGCCTGGCAGCAAGGGAAGGGGAAGGCTTGGAGCAACAATCACAGCAGATGTTCGTTCTGTTATCAGGTACCACATAAACTAGGCACAGGTTCTCTCGCTAGGCTGCACACTCAGCTGTATGTACAACTACTTCAGGTTTGTGGCTGTCTAAAATGTTTCTTACAATTGGTCATCTTCACTAACAGCAAATTTTTATCCATAATTTATGCAGGGCTTTTGCAACTTTCATCCAAAGTAAAATAAATGTAACAGCTGGTGTGTCTGTAGCTGAAGAGGGTGATAAAAAGAGGAATAAAGTATCTCTGAAATGAAATTTCCTTTCCAGCACATGCACTGGGTCCAACATAAAAGACACAACAGAAAGTTTAATTTAAAACTAATTTATTGGTGAAATGTTATCAGAAGCCGAACGAAGACGGATAAATCAACATGACACTGGGAAAAAGATCAGCTGGTGGGGATGAAAGCTACCAACGTAACAATCCACAGATGGGGGAAGAGCTACACAAACTGGAGTACATCAGCAAAGCCAGGATGAAATGCTCCCTCCACAACTTTGCATTCCAAAATTAAATCATTTGAGGTTGAAATGCTGATGTGTGCAAATATTTATTCCTTTCATGAGCAGAAAATCCTGAATTTTTGACCGTGAAATCTCCCTTGGCCCAATGCTTCTGTTTACACACGCCCCCACCTTTCTGCAAAAACACCAAGTTACAAGCAAGGAGCAGAGAAAAGAGAAGTGACACTTTTGGGGGGTGTTGATTGAACTTCACTAATGCCAGGTTTATATGGTTCTTCTTATTAAGGCAAGGGAGATGGAAATTGGATGGCTCCTTGGCTGCTCTAAATCAGAAGGCTGTGAATATTGTTTTGCTTTTCTGGGAGGGAAGGTCTGAATAAATGAGAAGCATGAAACAAAAGGGTGACAAAGTTTGTTCTGGCTCAAAGTTTGTCCAGATACTGTCTCAAAAGAAGAGATGGGCTTTCAGCTGAGGACTTCACCAGAAGACCAGGGGCTGCACACAGAGACCTTTCCTTCAGTGGTCTGATTCCTCTTGCACCCAAGGCAGCAGGATTTGTGTGCTCTTTTACAAATGTGCCTTAATCCATTGCCAATCGCTGCTTGTAACATCCAGTGACTCCTATATTTTGGGTGGCTGTTTTGCATTACAAGTTTTGCTCAGTCTTTGTGGATGTTTCATTGGAAAAGAATCAGAGTGTCCAAGAAAACAATTTACTCACTATTCTCTTTGGGACCAGAGGCATGAGATGCTGGACCTCTTTGAGGAGCCCCTGCTGTCCCAAAGCCTACAGCCTACACTTTGGAGAAGGTTTTAATTTTGCATGAGGCAAAGTCTCATTGCACAGCCTGCATTTTGAAGGATACATTTTGTTTTGATGACCACAGAGTTATGAATAGCAGCTCCAACCCAGCTCATGCGCGATCAGACACAATTGTATTTAATCAATTATTTCACTCCTGCCTGAACCAGGGCCCCAATCTGCCCTATTTCCTTTTCTGTACTGTAACAAATTATTCCTATTGACTAAACAGACTGCCAAAAGTCCTTATGCTCTGATTTTTGTGAAAGAATAGCACAATATTGTCTGGGTCTGAGGTCACTCAGCTCTTTTTCTTGTACTTCAGCATCTGCATTTATTCCCATTCTGTACCAATTAGCACAGAGGAAGCAGAATCCAGCCATAAAGGACAGCCACTCTGCTTCACATCATCCACTTCATCCAAACTCTTCTTACACAGCTTCTTACCTTTCCAGAAAGGACACCAAACCCCTCCTGAAAATAACCAACAACCAACTAAAAACCAACAAAATCCCCCACCTGATGCTTTGGTTTCAGAACAGCAAAAACATTGAACAAAGAGAAGAATTCTGCAGACCACAAGACTTCCAATTAAAGTAGAAGGGCTGGTTTGTTCTAAAAACAAACTGCCCAACCCTGTTGAAAAAACAAAAGGAGCAGAAGAAAAGACTCTACTACCTATTTCTGGAAAAATGATTTAATCAGTCCTAAGAGGGAGTAACCATCCAGGGCAGCTCTTCAGCCAGGGTAGAATGGCAGCTCCCCACTGTTGATTTGTGCCAACTGAACTATTTACGGAACTCACTGCGCTCAGTGGTGAAAGAGGGGAAGCTGCCATTGACAGGAGTGTGAGATGAAAGAGATGCAGACCGATAAAGGACAGAGTCCTTGAGGTTTCTTGGGTTTTATTTCTGTTTTTCTGATGAAGCATCTCTTCTCCAGGTAGGCTGCATTACTACTGCTCTGTTGTAAGAGCTTATGATAAGTTTTCAACAACAAATGCTACTCTAGGCTAAAAAGAGTTATAGGGTGTTCTCTGCAAGAGCTCCTTGGCCCTCTAGCCTTTCCTTGGCACCATGCACCCTGTATGGTGGCCCTTGGGATCTCACTGCAAATCCTGCTTGTGTAGCTAGATATCTGGGAAAAGCTAAAAAATGCTGCAAATAAAGTTCTGTTTGCAGCATGGTGTGGTGCTTCTGGCAGGGAAATGAGCCCATCTGCCACACACAGCGAAGTGCCTGCACCAGGTAGCCAGGCTCTGTGTCCTTGGCACCACTTCTGCCAGGGAGCTGCGCCCTTTCAGTACACATTGAAGGATTTCGTGGAGCCAGAGGAGTAAAGACATGTCCAGGTGTGGGAGACTTAGTCTGGAGCTGTAGGAGGGCAGATTTCACTCCAGGAGGGAAATGGCACCCTTTGTAACTGGGATCCCCCTTGTCAGGAGAAGAGGGTGTTCAGCATAGCTCATGTGCATCCCAAAGAACAAGTGAAAGAGGTTTTTCCTCCAAATTCCTATTTTTGTAAGAAGGTAGTCAGTAGCAAAAATAAGCCTGGGAAAAACTCTGTTTTTCTTCCCAAAACCAATAAATCTTAAAGCTAAGAGCTGTAATTTGTCTGAATCTGTGGTTGTAGTTTGGTTTATTTCGTTAACTAAACAGCACCAACCACCTTTCACTA
The DNA here is from genome assembly GCA_013398015.1 of Oreocharis arfaki. Lineage (NCBI taxonomy): Eukaryota > Metazoa > Chordata > Aves > Passeriformes > Paramythiidae > Oreocharis > Oreocharis arfaki. The sequence goes on from VZRR01000316.1 coordinate 482,280, forward strand.
TAGTTCTAGCACAACACCCTCCTGGAACACAAAGTCTGACCAAAGCAATCTTTTGTCTGTTTCTTTTATAAACACCATTTTGCATCAAAGTGAAAAGAAAAAAAATGTGCAAGATAAGCTAATGCCAGACTATGCTGCAAGTACTGAGCCTGAGCAGTTCCTGGAAGCTCAAGTTCACTAGAAATAGCAACATGAAATATTTCATTTCAAGGTACCAGCTTCAAAATCTCTCCCCTGTTATTAGGATCAACATCTTCATCAAACCTTTTCAGTAGAATTACTACTGGGTTGTAAAAATGTTGTGTGCCTACTTCTGGACCTGACAAATTAGGTAACCTGAAGGAAGATACCTTTGTTTTTTCTACTGTTTTGTGCAAAAGTCAGCCAAAGGGTGATACTGAGGTGAGATGAGCAGGTGTGAATTGCAGATATTAAACATAGCATGTTATTAGCAGTCCACATCTATACTCACCATCCTTGATTAAATTTCATTCTTACCTCTCAAGTAATTTCCAGATTTCACTGACTGTTTGGTCACTGCTTTCCAAATTCATTACAGTAGTGAAGTGTCCCAGGAGCGTGGACAGGCTTTTCATCTCTTGTGATGGAAAATGTGGTGTAATTGCAAGCAATTAAAGAAAGACATTTCCTAAGTGGGGCTGAGGGGCTTTCGTCCCACTTTTAGGCATTTATCTTCCAATTTTTACATCTCTTGTGACACCATCGCTACCAGAAAGACTGATGGATCACAGACAGCTTTGCGGGCCACTTACTGTATACTGGCATTTTCCCAAGGAGGAGCAGGTGGCACCTTTGATGTTACAATAATTCACAGTGAAAAAGAGAAGCCTGCAGATGGACCTGCCGAGGCACTAGTAAATTGCCTGCTAACCGATTCATGTTCTCCAAGCATCGCCTGGACACATGACAAAGAGAAATCAGGATCAGGCTGCAAAGCAGCCTCTTATCAGGTGATGTCTCCTACTGATATCACACAAGACCCCAGCTTATGAGTCTTCAGCTAATTTGTGCTAGGTGTTACATATCTGATTAAGTTTAAGCACTGCATTCTAGGTGAGCTGTGGTGCACACCTGCCACAAGCTGGACACACCATGGTGGAAGGAGAGCTGCCCACTGTGTTTGTTCTCCTAATGTGTAACACGTTAGAGAACACATACAGGGGCCATTGGTCTCTTTAATTTCAGGGTTTTCCATTTTACTTTATGGGACAAACATATCTTACTTCAAACAAAAAATGAGCCTGAAGAGGATTTCAGCTCCAGATGCTGCTGTGGCAGAGATTAAATGCTGATCTAAGTCTGGGCTCGTCAGAGTAGATTAAAGTACTCCCACACTGTGAAGCCATGAAGTTCAACCCAAGAATCCGATCTGTCCCTCCCAGACAGGATTTCTACACTGGTGTAATTTCATTTCATTGACCGACTGCAGTTCTATTTTGTGAAATGCGGATTTACAGGGGGAACAAGGTCCTGGTTCTGAATGCCATGTTTTGGATGGGTCTTAATCTCCAACCTTTTTCTCAGGGCTTTCTTGAAGATCTCTTTGGCCATTCTGCCATCAGTAGAAAATTTATACACATATCCAAGGGCAAGGTTTGGCCTTACTCATTTTTAAAGACTGGGATAGCAATAGGAGTTTATTTTAAATCCTACAGCCAGACTGAGAAAGAGCATTTTTATCATGCTGCTTATGATAGCAAATCTCCATACATACACGGCTTAGATGAGGGACCAAAATTCTACTCTGTTTCTCAGACTCTCCTGCTACTATGAAAACCAACAAAAATAAGGAAAGGCAGAGAGCTATGCCCAGAGCCTGGCAGCTCTGCACTGCTTTCTGTCATCAGAAGCCTCAAATGGCCCTACCATAACCCTTTAATGCTCTGCAAAAAACACCATTTAGTGCTCAAGAATGGTTGTTCTAACTGGGAGGGTGAGAAGGCAGTAAGAGGAACAAATAATGGTTGATGATACTACTAATGCTACTACATTAGCAGTAGCCAGTGATGCAAGACAACAGAAGGAGCCAGTTGTCTCTTTCAGGACATGCATCTACTCATAGAAAGCAGAAAAATGTGTTGTGTTCACAAGGTTGATCACGTGATGCTTCACAGTCCTCCAATATATCTGTCACGGGCAAGCGGAGAAGACCATCTTTAACAAATAAAGGCTCAGAGGTCTCTTCCTCTGACAGCTTAATGCTGACTCACAGCCCAGCAGCTCAGAGAGATCACCCACCCCTGCTTGGTGTGAGAGAACTTGCTGTGAAGAAATCAGGGATGTTGGCTCCAACAAGCAGCGGGAAATTTCTGTGGAATATATGTAGGTCCTAACTCTGGCAGACAACATCTGCTCAATGCAATCTGCATGAGGTAGCTGTGTATCATCTTCTGTCCTGCACCTGCCCTGAGCTCTGTGCCTGCATTCTTCTGGAGAGCCCAGGAGGGCACTCTCCCTCCCCTCAAGGCACAGGATGACCCCACATTCCCCGGTTATCATTACCCACATTGCCCTGTTTCTATGCTCACACTCTGCTTTCACTGCCACTGCAGCAAACGGAGCTTCTGAAGGGCACACGTCCCCACACATGTGATGCCAGTTTGCCACTGTCACTGGTACCCCACCACCCACTCCCTTCAGGCTTTCTCCATCTGTCCTTGGTGATTTACTGTGCCAGAGCATCTCAGAAGGCCCCACTACTCTTTTCCCTGTGATTCTCTTAAGGTCATGAAGTCAGAGCATCCCAAAAACCAGAGAATTCCCTTTGATTGTGAGACAGAGCACTGACCCAGCTCACTTGTATCTCACAGGCATTAGGTCTAGGACTGTCCAGGACCAGTGATGTGGAGAAAGGTACCAAAGTGACGAAAAGCTCTTCCTCATCTGCAGATGATCCACTTGCAGAGCTTGGCCATCCTAGGGGTTAGGATTGGAAAAGAGACCCCACAGATGTGCACCATCCAAGCGCAGCACCAGGCTTCCAGTTTCTAGCCGGTCTCTTCAAAGTGTCCTTGTAACCTTGTTCCTGGCCGGGGCCACTGGGGATCCTGCGCTCGGAGAATTGAGTGGGGCCTTTTCCTGCCTGACAATAAAATCTATTCTAATTATAACTCCCTGCACATATACTCTCTGAAGGACGGGAACAAGCTTCTGCCGCTTGAGGTCAGGACTGAAAAATTATCTGGTGGGCTCTGGGAACACCTGCTGTAGGAGGCTTTCACAGCAGCAGAGCTGGCAGGAAGATTGATGACGACCTTGCAGCACACACCTAGAGAAGGGACCTGAGGATAAGCCTGTGGTCTGGATTTGGAGCTTGCAGAACATGCAGCAAGTTCAGCACCATGTCTCCAACCAGCCTTGGTGGTGTACAAGGAGGCAACAGTCCCCTGGCTCCACGGGAGGAATCGTCTCATCAGGATGCACCTCCACAGAGCTCTGCACACCCAAAACCACTGAAGGGCCAGGTCCCAAACCCCTGGTGCTGGGGCTCCTTCTCCCTCTGCCTGCATCAGCAGGTCTCAAGGGAACAGACACAGCATTTTTCTATTCTACACACTGAAAGACTTTTAAACTCAGAAATTTTCATTTTCCTTTAAAAATTCTAATGGGAAGTCCAGAGGCTATATTCATATTATGTTCTAAACCATTACAACCCTCCTAAATTTTAGGGTTTTTTAAAAAACATTTTTCCTTTGACAAATTTCTACTTTGTAATATATAGCATGGAGAAAACAGTGGAAATTAAATTAGACCCCCTCAGTCTTATTTATTCAATTGCAATTAATGTTCAGGAAATGAAAGAACAGGAAAAAACTAAATTTGAAATATAAAAATATTTTTAATCTTTTTAAAAAGAGAGATAGAACTACCTATAGTATGATGTAGATTTACATCAAAGTCAAGATATTGACAGCAGATCAGAAAAAATATTTAAGAAATTTTCTCAATGAAAAAAGTCACAAGTTTGCAATTTCTATTACTAGTCAGATATGTAGCTGCTTGGCTGTATGAATTACTCTTCAAGCAAGGAAGGGAGGCACACACCGTATTAGCAGTTCTCACAGCAGCCCCAGAAGTCATTTTCAGCTGAACAACCCTGCAGCTTCTGCAAACATTTCAAGACATTTTTACAGAAAATACATCTAAGTATTTATTATCCTGGACCAAGGTAAACAGAAATTCTGTATAAATGATCACTACACAGGGAAAAACCCTGAAACATCTATAGTTTTTCTCCTTATGTCATGTATCATTCCCAGACTGGAAGCCAGTTGTGCAGTGGTTTTCTAGTGGTGAGAGCAGGATATTGGGTTTCACGACTCTTGGGTTAAATTATTGAATCTGCCATTGATTTGCAGTGTGACCTTGGGCAAGTAATTTAAAGGGAAATATGTAATTATTAGTTTCATTTGGCCAGGCTGACTTACTGTCTATGGCTTTAGAGCAATTGCTACTTTCTATTAGACTGAATGGGAGGGAGGAGGTCTCCTTTTTGCAGATGCTTTTTCCTGTTTCAAAGGGTTTGAGGGTTTTAAATTTCTCTGTTAACGTATGGAATACCCAAACAATCCAACAGAGAAAACAAAAAATCTCAATTCTACAAGTAGTTTTGAGTGTACTGCGAGCTGCATTCTTGAGCACTCAGTTTGAACAGCATCCCTTTGGTTCCTGTAGTACACAATCGTGTGTGTGCATTGCTGGGAGATCAGTGCTCAGAGGAGCAGCAAAGGAGGAGCAAACCACACAAACACATGACAAGATGAGGAACTTTGCCCTGTGTAACAGTTTAAATAGATACAGTACAAAACAACCCTCAGAGATTTGGGGGTGAGAGGAGTTAACAGGGAAAGGATTTGTTCCAACAGATAACTTTATCCAAAATGAAGTGGTTAAGCAGGAATCATCTTCAGACTTTTTAAAAACAAAACCTTTCCAATAATTCTAAATGAAAGTGTTTTCTGGATCAAAATATTTGCCCACATGTGGTTTCAAGCATTTTGTTATTTTATTTAGCACAGTAGCAGTGTTTCAAAAGGAAGAAAATTGCCATTTTTTTACACCTTCAAGTAGCTATGTTGAGAACAACACAAGAAGGGTTGAGGGGGTTTCCCACATATTCTCGTATTTTCTGACTCCTCTTTAGACTTTTTCAGAATATTTCAAGACAGAAATTTTAATTCTGAAAAGCATTGGGGGGGATGAATACTTCATTTTTTAACAACGTGAATAAAAGAAAGTTTAAAGTTAAAGTAGTCCAAAAGTTAGGATTTGTTCTATCTTTTTTGTAGCCTAATGGGACCATGCAAAATACAATATAGTACTTGCATGTCCTGCAGGATTATTTATTTTGAAGCTTAGCTGTAGTTTATAAAGTGCTCAGAGATCCTCTGATGAAAATGTAATAACTATGTCATCATCATCATCACTGTTATTATTACGAATATCATTATTTTTATTCCCCTGGTGAAATAAGAAATCAGTTTGTAAAAATTACAACAGCTGCAGGGAATGTGGCTCAATAACTTCGCTGAGTTTTGTACCACTGCCAAGAGAGGTTTATAAAATGCTGCAGGAGTAACCGTGTTCCGAGCTAACAGGAGGAATTTGCTTGGACTGTCAAATGTTTGCCCAATATGACAAATAAAACTAACGAGTACACTGTGAGCCATTTTTCTTTCAAGGGATGTATAAAAGCCTTTATGTAAATGCCCTTTTTAACCTCAGACAAGCATTTATATTTTTTAGGGGCATGCAAGGTGCAGTTATTACGGGTAACATGTGAGCTGTTAAGGGTGAGGTCTGGCAAATGCCGTAACGAGGAGGTCCCACAATAGAGCACCAGCTCATGGTTTGTTACTAACCTTAAACCTGGGCTGGGGGAGTGACTCACACGAGGGTAGATGTGGCTGTCCTTGGCAGAAGGGGTCTTGAGTACTCTTGCAGGAATGAAGACAGCACATAATTTCCCAGGAAATTTTCCCATAAACTCTCCATGGTTTAAGTGTCACATCTTGAACTTCTCACTCACAATTAACTGCTACTTGAGTGGACATTTATCTGACAAGTTAATCCAGTCACTATTACATAGGCGGAAAAGGCAGCAATGACTGAGGGTATAAAGAAGAAAAGATGACCAGAAGGGAGGGCAGTAATCTGGATCTCAAAAACCAACCTCTGCTCTGCCACAGACTCACCGTATGACCTTGGTCAAGTTCCTTAATCACTGGATGCACCAACTGTCTAGGCATAAATTGGAGCTGAAAGTGCTGCCTGGCTTCCCTTCCAAGTGAGGATCACTGCAAGACACTTTGGGAGGAGTTCAGAGAAACTCTTTCACGTGGAGAGAGTTTTGCTCACCAGGTATCTCAATCAGAGGACAGTCCTGAAAAGAGGCCAGTGGGATTCATTCAGGTGAAGGAATGTTTAAGTGCCAGCAGATGGAAAATTCTCCTTCTCTTTCTATATTAGATGTCACAAACAAGGGGAAAATTAAATCCACTTCCCAGGATATGTCCCTGCACAGGAAATTCATTGGAGGGGTGTTTCCCTGATAAGAGCTCTCCCTGGGAAGAAACTGAGTCTGCCTTTTGTAAGTGGCTCTGAAAAATAACTCCCAGAATCCAGATCCTGTCAAAATTATGTGAGAACATGAGACATTTTACTATCAAAATATTTTGGCTTCAGAAACTAGCAAATCTTTCTGCCTCGCTATGAAAAGATGCAGGGAAATGAAGCGGTTTTCCCAGTGCCACAGACCGGGGTGGCAGTGAGCAATCACTTCATTTCCCTCTGTCACTGAGACCTCACAAGCTCCTGGCACCTCGCCCACACTCCCAGCACTGCCTCCTGCCTGCTGCTGCTGCTCACTGGCCAGCTCACAGATCCTCGTTGGAGCATTCCCCATTTATGCCTAAGTTTCTCCTGGTAAAATTATGCCCCATTGTCTCTATAAAAAAGAAGGTGTTACTGGGGACATAGCTTATAGACTTATGTCACCTCCTGGGTTCAGTGGCAGTGATGGGACCTGCAGTGAACCTGTGGTGATGTGCTGGCATTTCACCTAAGCAGAAACACGGGAGCTCATCTGATATCTGTTCCTGCAGCTCTGTTTTCCATTCTGGAATAGAATCGGCTTGTACCTGGCTGAGCTTACCAGTGATGTGGCCTGCCCTGCACTGCCTCACATATAATTTACACATTTCAAACTTGTTCTGACACACTAATTTGCTGGTTTTAAATAGGAGGTTTCTTAATTTCTTGCTAGCATCTGAAAGTTCTTCTGCATTAACAGAAAGTTAGAGCTAGTTTCTCCCAAATGTTTCTGTTTGAAATAGCATAGCCAGATGTTTTTTCCTGAAGTTTTGTTTCAAGAAGTTCCAGTGGTCTTTCCATAACAAAACTGTTCCCAGCACATTGTAACACGTGAGCTCTGTGGAGTACTGCACTGCATTTCTCCCGTCTGGGACCACCGCCCTCACCAGACCCAGGAAAGCGGCTCAGGCATCAGCTCTGCAACTGCACTGGATGCCTCCCTGCGCTGCTCCCATAGCAGGCACAGACTTGCTGCAGGGGCTGCAGGGTGGGAGGGGAGTGAGGCAGTGTTTGTGCAGCCCACAAGAGGACGTACTCTCATCCAGGTGACACCCGGACAGCTGCAAAACCCACAGAGCTAAATCCAGGCTTTTGCAAGTGCTTCAAACTTCTGTCTCTAAGACCTTTGAAACCCCCATCTTCAATTCAACTGCTAATACAACTGCTGTTTCCCAGAGCTAGCAGGCAGCTGCAGGGGCTTCCTGAGGCTGCAGCCTGTGCATTAGCCCAGAGGAGCCCAAGGGCTCCCGGTGCCCCAAGGAGCTGGGATGGGGGCCCTACCCATGCAGCCCCAGGACTGAGACCACCTCTGCCTGCCCAAAGATGCTCAGTGTCCTCATTCTTTTTGGGGTGAGCACGTGAGGGTCTCCCACTCAGGTCTGCTTCCAATCACCGAGCTGTGCTGAATGAAAGAGTGCTCACATCGGAGCCAGTGCGGGTCAGGGGTGGCCAGGGCAGAGTGCATGAGAACTTCCCTCCATCCGGGAAAACACTTTTAATAGAACAAATCTGGCTCCTCACAGCAAGCAGCTAGCCCACGGCAGAGGGGAGGGAGGCAAAAGGAGAGGCTTCTCCAGCAGCTGTCAGCCTGCCCCTACAGCAGCAGCTATTACAGCTGCTTAATAGGAACCACCCTCCCATGCGACACTCGGTGCTCTCCGGCAGGTTGGAGACAAGGGAGCCAGCCGGGGCACAGGCTGGCAGCTCTGCACACTGATGTGAACAGGGAAACAGGTTTGTACTCCCAGGGGCCACAGTTTTGCCCTCTGCCAGACAAGGGCAGACCTATACTGGCACCCTCTGTGAAGATACGGCAGTGCTAAGAGCCTAGAGAATTTATGGGATGGAAGATTCCAGGCCCAGATTTCCTCTGATTGGAGTTAAATCCCCAGTCCTATATTAAAAATCATGTGGTCTTCAGAGCAAATCCTGCCTGGCAGGATGTGAGCCAGCTCCAACCCAAGTCTCCAAGCTCCACTTCCCAGGGTAAATTCCATGAAGCCAGCAGCTGCTCTAGCTCTGGGCCCCCCTCTCTGCCGCCAGCCTGCAGCCAGGCAGAGCCAGGGCAGGTGCCAATGGACCATCTCCTGCACAGGGCAGGAGGCTGAGTAAATGCCACAGATCCTCCCTGAGAAGTGAAAACGAGAAGAAAAAGTGTGGCCAACTACCAAAGGTGCTGGTACCTAATTTACTGTCTGTGTCACACTTTTTTCCCTCGATTTTTGGAAGGGCAGCCTGTGTTGGCTCTATGTCTCAGCCCAGAGGTGGATATTTTCTTTGTAATCAACTGTTCATTCTTAGGTGGTGCTGCCTCTCACCCACCAGACACAAGCTGCCGCCTGAAGCTCAGGGGACAGTAGGACGTTTTGGATCTTTTGGAAGGTAGTGAGGCACCATAGTCAAAGGGAGTGGGACACCACCAGGACACAGATTTTCCAGGGCCCAATCAAGTGGTGCAATTATATTTCCAGTTTGTTCCTAAATAAACATTCACCTGGGGTCTCTTGAACCTGTAAGTTATAGGTGGTGATTTGCTTGGACCTAGCCTGATCAGGCAGCTGAGTCACCCCAAGCTACTTACACTCCACCAGTGTGGAAGTCCAGCAGTTGGTCCTGGACATGTGAACTCAAAGGGTAAATGCACTCCATGGGACTTTTCATCTTAGCTCCAAAGGCATGCTGGACATGTTGTATCATCTGGCTGTTGAGGGCACCAAGGTACAGAGATAGAGTAAAGGACTAACATTTAGGTGGTGAAATCTGGGTGAGCTCCGTCCATCTCTAAAAGCATTGCTACTCTTATTTTAAAAGACTCTTTCTCATCATCTGAAGTAAAATGATGACGAATACTCCATCTGAGCCAAATTTCTACTGGCCACCCTGTTTTATCTAGGTTTGGGGAATTTTTCATTTTAGATAAACAAATATTTTGTGGCTTCTTATTCACAGCAGCTGGACTTTATCAGCAGGTCACTACAGGGAGAAGATAAGGCGTCTCCTTCACTTGGCGCCCTAGTAGGAGTCTCACAATCCAAGGCTGGCTTATATGGCCATTAAAAAACCTTCTAAAGTGATTTTGATCTCAGTACCTTTCCAAAAGCTCCATGGTTCAGAGAGCTCCTGTGCTAACAGAGGAAATGGGACTTTTGCAGCTCTATCGTGGATTAAAGTTCAGCCATACAGATACACTCTTAGAACTGCTTTTATTGTCCTTCACATAAATTCACAAGGTGGGACCTCATAAATTTGCTGTCACTTACTCCTGTTCCCACCTTTCTTGCACCACCTTGCAGCATGCAGTCCATCTCCAGCAAAGGACTTCTTGTTCCAGTCGAAAGGGAAACTTAGGTCAGAGAAACATTTCAAGAGCCCTCAGTGATTTAGGCAAACTGTTTCTGTAAAAAGAAAAGAAATCACAATAGAAGGAAAAAGGAAAAATGAAAAGGGGAAGGAGGGGAAGGAAAAAAGCAGGAAAAGGGAAAAGGAAAGATTTCCCTGCCTCCCCCAACTTCAAGACTTGAAATGCCTTTGAAATCAAATCATAAGGAAATTTCATCCTCAACTGAAAACATGGGGGGTTTTTTAACTGTACTTACGAGACATAATATTTCAAACTAATATATTGGCTTTTGAAAATGCAAACAAGGTGTTATATTGATGGATATTTTTAATGTTGCACAGTTCAACTTCCCAAAACATTTCAGAAGTGTTTCTGCACAAAACACTTTTTTATCCTTCTGAGCTCTTTTTGTCTGACCGGAGATGTGAAAAGCGCTGTCTTCTCTCCGTGTGGCCGGGATGGGCAGCGAGGCATGTCCTCCAGCTGTGCTTGCTGGGACTGGTGCTGGGACCAGTACTGGGACCAGTGGGACCAGTCCCTGCGCCCTCGAAAGCAGCTGGCGGGGGAGCTGCTGCAGTGCTGCAGTGCTGCAGCCCCGCGCTGCTCTGCACTGCCAGCAGAGGGGAATCAGCCCAAGAGGAAAACCATGGGCTCATCCCCTGAATCGAGTGCTACAGCTATCATATTCCTTTTAGCAGGAGACTTGCATGCAAGGCTTTTGGTGAGATAAGATAAGATACAGTTGGACAAAGGTTTCCTGGTAGTTTCTCTCCTTCCTTCTCTTCTTTTTACAGCACACCTTCAAAAAATCAGCACTCTATGCTCAGGAGTTAGACTCAGGGTACTAGGAAACAAATTCCTTCTTGCAGAGGAAATACTGATTTTGCATGAAAAAATTTAAAAGTAACTCAAGACCCTTTGGAAGATGACAGGAAGTTACTGAGTCCTCTCTACTCTCTCACACCTCAGCGAAAAGAAAATGAAAGGAAAAAAGAAACTCGTATTGTACTGGAGAAATTTGGGGCAGACATTTTGAGGGTTTCCAGTTTTCTGACCAAAAATGGCATGTGTTTTCCTCAAAACACCACTGCCAGCAAATGCCAAAACTCTGCTCCCTTCCCCATGAAGCAGGCAGGGGTTGACAGCCCAGCATCAGCACCCAGGCAGCAGGCAGGGAGCTGGGCAGAGCAGCAGCCCCAAGAGGCAGGAGAGCTGCCATCAGGGCCAGCTACAGGCTGCCTGGCTGAGAACATCCAAACAGACTCTTGCCTTGCTCCTCTTTGCAGCCTTGAGAACGTGGGCGAGCAAAAGTTGGCCTGCTGTGGGCCCGCTGGGATTGCAAAAGTCTGTGGGACAAAGACAACTGCAGCCTTATTGATACCACTTCTGCTGGCTCGAACAGCATCTGCATTCTCTGTACATATGTACAGAGAGTCCCTCCATACTTGTGCTCCTCTGTGGAAAATCCCATTTCTACGAAAAGTTCATCTTGATTGCTGTCTGTCAAAATACTTCCTTACTCCATTAATAACAGCTATAATCATGTTTACATAGCAGCTAGCATTTGCAAAATGCCTTACCCATTAATACATACCCTAATTATTCACAGAAAATTATTTCTTTACCCAAAATTAGCCCTTTTTGTTTCCCTGACCTGCTTCCAATCAGATCATGATTACAGCAAACTTAATGAACCTTCGACATAGGCACGCTTCATCCTGTGGCTGTCTGGTAGTTGTGTGATTGCTGTGAGTTTCCCAGCTTTCCAAAATCAAAGCACTTTTGACAGGACAAATAAATCACCGGTATAGGTCTGTTATGTCATAAGGTTTTTTTACTTTAAAAGGCAGATAATTTGGAATTGAAAATAGATTTTCCATAACTATCATGTAATCTTCAGGTGCTATTAATTGCTTGGCCAGCTTTCCTGACTGTAAAACCTTGCTTTTTCCCTCAACTGCCCAATACAGATTCAACCATATATACACACACTTCATATATACTTAGAACAGTCACAGGAAGAAAAAAGCAGCACAAAGCTGATCGTGGGGTAAAGACCATACTGGCATCTGTTCACTTGCTAAAGTGGAAGGCAATGTGTTTAATACCAAGCAGCCCTGAAAACACTCCAGTCAAAGGGCAAGAGCATTTGGTGAAGTAGAGCACTTCTGACAGTTTCAGCTGAAATTTGCCCCACATCGTGAAGCCAGGACTGAAATGCTGCCTCTAAAGCCTTTGGGGATTCCCACTTGTGTGTGCTACTCTAAAATGTGCCAGCAGAGCTCCAGGTGCTGGCTGGACAGGCTGCCTGCACAAGCCGTGTTGAAGACCCCATTGTACAGGAACTGCAGAAACAGGGCTGCAGCAAAGGGCACAGGTCTGCTATGAACCCCAGAGAAGGGAGCTTTGAAGACTTGCTTTCCAGAGATTTTCAGCCTCTCCATAGATTTAAAATGGAGAGATGAGAAGGGGGGAAGACAAAAGGAGGAGAAGGCAAGGGAATACACTCAGGTGGAAACATGGCCTTGCATGCTGACACTGTTGGAGAGCACCATGTGTAAAGTCAACAACAGGCAGAGCTATTGCTTCAAGCCTAACAGTAGCAGCAGAAAGATGCATGTGCAGCCACTCTACATAAAAATCCGCACAGCTGCCAGCTTTCCACCACAGTGGCTCTCAAACTGTGCTGTGCACATGAGGATGCTGCTGCCAGCGAAGAGAGAGAGAGAAGGAGAAAAAGAGCCATCCTCCCTCAAAACCCTTTCAGGCAAGAAAAAGGGGCAACAAGCTTGCCACACTGTACCTGGAGGGAATCCAAGCCTGACACCTCCTAAATGAAGTTGGAGAGGACCAGGCTTGCTCCACTTAGAGCAGCTCTCAAGGGACAGCAGGCACAGGACAAAGCATATTGTTTAGCTGTTTGACTGGGCTTGTATCATCTATTCTTCTGCCCCTGACACACAAAGCCACAGGCGCCCTGTGGAACTCAGCCACACCAGTCCTGGTGGGACCTGCACAGGGCGGTGGTGGGGAGCAGCCCCTGGGCACATCTCCAGCCAGGGAGGGCACGAGGGGACGAGGCAGCCACGGCGTGCGCGCTCTCGTGCCCGGCCCTCCGGAAGAGAAGGAAACCAGCAGAGACAGGCAGCTAAGGGACAGGCAGGAGACAGGAACAAGGTCAGCACAAACGCAGGAACCCCGGTCTGAGCTGCAGACAAAGGTAATTCGACAAGCACTTCTAAACTCCCGAGTGAGCAAGAGTTTTATTGGGAGAGCTCCCAGCGGGAAGTAAGCAGAGGCTCCAGGTCTGGCACCACTCAGGCCATCAAGGCTGGGTGTTGTCCAGACTTGNAGACTTGCTTTCCAGAGATTTTCAGCCTCTCCATAGATGTAAAATGGAGAGATGAGAAGGGGGGAAGACAAAAGGAGGAGAAGGCAAGGGAATACACTCAGGTGGAAACATGGCCTTGCATGCTGACACTGTTGGAGAGCACCATGTGTAAAGTCAACAACAGGCAGAGCTATTGCTTCAAGCCTAACAGTAGCAGCAGAAAGATGCATGTGCAGCCACTCTACATAAAAATCCGCACAGCTGCCAGCTTTCCACCACAGTGGCTCTCAAACTGTGCTGTGCACATGAGGATGCTGCTGCCAGCGAAGAGAGAGAGAGAAGGAGAAAAAGAGCCATCCTCCCTCAAAACCCTTTCAGGCAAGAAAAAGGGGCAACAAGCTTGCCACACTGTACCTGGAGGGAATCCAAGCCTGACACCTCCTAAATGAAGTTGGAGAGGACCAGGCTTGCTCCACTTAGAGCAGCTCTCAAGGGACAGCAGGCACAGGACAAAGCATATTGTTTAGCTGTTTGACTGGGCTTGTATCATCTATTCTTCTGCCCCTGACACACAAAGCCACAGGCGCCCTGTGGAACTCAGCCACACCAGTCCTGGTGGGACCTGCACAGGGCGGTGGTGGGGAGCAGCCCCTGGGCACATCTCCAGCCAGGGAGGGCACGAGGGGACGAGGCAGCCACGGCGTGCGCACTCTCGTGCCCAGCCCTCCGGAAGAGAAGGAAACCAGCAGAGACAGGCAGCTAAGGGACAGGCAGGAGACAGGAACAAGGTCAGCACAAACGCAGGAACCCCGGTCTGAGCTGCAGACAAAGGTAATTCGACAAGCACTCCTATACTCCCGAGTGAGCAAGAGTTTTATTGGGAGAGCTCCCAGCGGGAAGTAAGCAGAGGCTCCAGGTCTGGCACCACTCAGGCCATCAAGGCTGGGTGTTGTCCAGACTTGCAGAGGGAGATCCCAAGCTCAGGCTTGAGCGGCCAGGTGGAGCCAAGCCTTGGAAAAACGGCAACACCGTCATCGGGATGTCTGGTGTGTCCCAAAGCGATTTAGATGCTTGTCAGCAGGAAAAAATAGACTTTCCTTGAATTGGGCAAACACGCCTGGACACTGGCTGCTAAAACCAGGCTGCTTTTGGATCAGTAAGGGCTGGATTTACTGTAAAGCTGTCCCCTGCCTGCTCCCCATAAAGGCAAACACCCACAGCTGTACAGGACCAGCATATATGGTGCCAGAGCAGCTGCACAGCTGTGCAGCCCCCAGGCTGCGCCAGACAGCCCTGGGATTAAACCCCCACTCCCCCACCTAGGATTAAGCCCACCATTTATCAGTGGTTAATTAACAGATTACTGGGAGGCTGAGAGAGTCTTTTTAGACGGATTACACACTGGCCTGTTTGGCCTACAAACATAAAGCCATTGGATTCACTCTGGATCCACTGCTATTTCACAGGGCGGTGGGAAGTGCACATAATCACCGAAACTTGACAATTGCACCATTTTTCACAGATTTTTCCCACCAGAAAACATTATATGGGCTTTAAAGGTCTCCTCCTTTGAAAGGCTTAGAGTAGAACAGACACAAAACTGTTGATACTGAGGTTTTACTGGAAACATGGTTTGCAATTAATTGAAATTTTTCATGAAAACTGTTTACTTTCTTTGGAAAAGTTTGGCTTTCAGTCAAAAGTGAATGGAAAGTTTTCCCTTCTTTCTTTTTTTTTCCCCCTCCAACAGAAAAGATTATTTGCATGTGTTCTGGTACTCCAGTACCTCCTGGGAAATGGAGTTGTACATCTCTGGTGTGGAGGTGGCTGAGGGGTAGCACAGCAGGCATTGCCCTGGTGGGACGTCACTGAGGAGGTCAACAGAAAGGTTCCTGGAACGCCAGCGTGGCTCTGGGTGACATCGGAGAAGCGAACCAGATGGGATACAGCCTAATATCTTTTTATGGTGCTTCAAAATTTTCTGTGGAAAGGGGGGAAAAAGGGCCAAAGTATCTATGAAAAATAATAATGACCCTTGCCTCCCCCTAATTTTCTTAGTGTAGGCCAGAAAATTCTGACACTGGAAAATAATTATAGCAATTGAAATTCCTTCTCCTTTCCCTGCTGTGTTCACTCTGCCCACCTGAGGAGCTGGAGGGACAGAGTCAAGTAAGCCACCCAGAAAATTGGTGTTCCAACACTTCTGTACCTCCAGGCACACTTAACTAGTTTTCAATTGACATCCTAGACTGCTCAGAAAAGAACAAGCCAGCCTAGAAACAGATGTGCTCCAAACACCACAGGAAAATATGGTCTGGACCCCGATAAAAGACAAGAGGGGAAGTTTCCCTGATTTCGGCAGCACTAGCACGCAGCTCAGAACGAGCACAGACTTCACAGAAGCTGCAAAGAGTCACAGGCAAGTTCTACCCTGAACTCTGATCCAGGGATGAGAGTTATCCAGTGCTGTAAGGGATCAATCTCCTTATTACTTTTATGAAGTGATATCTTGCAGGACTCCACCGAGGACATAGCTGTAAAGCACAAGCCATAGCTCCCTCAGGTGAAAGCGAAACCCTCAGGCCCTGCAAACCTGCAAATTCCATTTCTTACAGCAGAAGGGCTGTGAGGGTGATCCCCAGGCACCTTGAAGCCCTGGCAGTGATTCCTGAGCACCCGAGGTGGGGTGGGAGCCACAGGGTGGGTCCACAACGGGGCCAGCCCATCCCTGCAGCCCACTTCTCTTAAGGAAAGGCTGCCATGAAGAAGGAGCCCCTTTGAGAAAGGTGGAAACTTCTGCACTGGTCTCCAAGGAAGAAACCTGGCCCAGGACAGGATTACTTCACATTCAAAATCATATTGTCATTTAAGTGGGAACAAGACTCTCTCTGAACTCCAGTCTGCCTTTATCCCTCTCCTTCTCCTCCTCTTTTTTCTTCTCTTTTTTGATTCCACATTCCTATTTTCTGAAACTTTTTCCCACTGCAAAACCACACAGCAAACAGATGAGCTCAGGCGTTGCTCCTGCAGACTTGGTCTCATACTCAAGGGTGGCCCTGTGCTCTCTCTGGGCCAGCTGTCATTGCTGCAGGGCTGTGCAGGCTGAATCCACCTGCTGGTGCCAGTGGGCTTAAAGCATCCTTCGCTCCCTCCAGCATCCTCCAGCCAGCCTGGCTGTGCACACAGACACATCCTTGCAGCCCCAAGGACTTGCTTTGCAACTACAGGGCAGGACTGGCCAAGGGCGTCCTCTTGCTACTGAACCACCGGCGCTGTGCTGACCTGAAGAAGTCAGCATTTGGAGATTTCCCTACACACCAAAGCAACACACTCAGCCATGAGGCAGGCGAGGAGCAGGGAATGACAAGAGAGTCACAGGGGACCAACAGGCTCATTCCACAGACACAGAGACAGCTCTCCCTGCACCCAGGAGACAGCACCAACATTTTGCAGAGCATGGGCAAAGCTTCAGGCAACAAAGGTGAATTGAAGTAGCTGAGTAAGACGGTCAGTCTGGAAGCATAACATGAGCTGGCTGTCCTAAAATTCCAGTCATTCCTCATGCGAGGCAGAGCTCATATGTAAATTCCATAAAGTAGGCCGAATCCTCTTCCATAGTAAAAACATGGATTGGGAGTCCACAAACTGCTCTGAAAACTCACGTTCATTCTGTTGCAACAGTCATTTAGGAAAGAGTGCTACAAAGACATAGAGAAAAATAGAAACACTCCAATTAACTCCTTTCTATAGAAGCCACTTGTGACTTTCGGAGCAAAATGGCTTGACATTTTCAAAATTCTGTTAGCAATTTTATGCCATCGTATTTTTATAATTTCAAAAGTATGAAGTGTTGCACAAAGTCACTGCAGAAATGCTCCATTTCACCCTCCAAAATTCTTATTTCTCTGTTTCATGACTTTAAGAGATCAACCTGTGCTTCTCCAGACACAAATTGCTTTTTTTAATGGATGAAACTCACTGCATCTTCACTTCTCCTGCACTGGCTTCCCCTCCAGTGATGTTGATTCTGCACCCAGAGATTTCCCTGAGAACAAGCTCTCCCTGCACTTGGCACCATGCTGGTTAAACTTGAACAGCATTGGAGTTTGCTGCTAACAGGCAACCCAGCACGAAACCAGACTGCTAAGAGAAAAAAAAAAAAAAACCCTCTTTATTTTTTAGAGTCAAATTTTGGAAATTCTGGCCTGGTTTCCCCTGGCTATTCCTTAAAAAGAACAAAAAGGAGGGTGGAGGTAGAGGCAGGGGGAAGAATGTATCAGCTATGGAGTAAACAGTTTGGAAGCCAAACATAATTGGCTGGTGACTGCATATTGTGATTCACAGAAGGAAGGCTTTTTTTAAACTGCAGGAGCCACGGAGCAAGGACAGCCATGCAGTCATCTTCCTGTGCGAAACAAAAGCTGCGGGCCAGCGAGGTGCAGCACGGCGTGCCAGGACAATGGGGACACAGAGCATTACCTCAGGCCTGCAATGTGCCACACGGTGACTGGCCTGATGTTTACAAGCCAGGCAATTGCTTTTAATATCAGGGTTTGGTGATTCAAGCCCTGCTCCCTCTCAGGGGCTCGGAGCGCTACAGATCATTCCTATTTGGGGATCATACCTTATCTAAGTCCATTATTGCCTCTGCCTAATATAAACAGTGTCTCACTCCGTACAAGGTCTGTGCATTGAAAGTTTTCTTAAACCAAGGAAACCTGGAATAAATACCTCATTGTCTTGAGGGCTTTATCACAGTGGTATGAAAGCAAACCAGTGTGTGACTGTTTTCCAGCAATAAAGTTCTTTTGGTCTCAGGAAGGATAGTTTTGATTTGTAAATTCATTGCTCTCACAGTCAGGGCTTCACACTTGACCGGGGTAGCTGATATACTGTGAAGACTCTGATCTGGCATGCAGTCTGCAAACAATCTGTCTGACATGAAAGGAAGAGAGAGGCACTTCACCCATGGTTTTTACATTTTTAACTTAGAAAGATCTAAAAGTTTAAAACTTTGTCTTTTGAAACAGGGGAAAAAAAATATTAAACATCACCAATAAGTTTCACAAACTTTTCTCCAAACTGCCACAGTGCTGCTGTCAGGGGAAATTGATTCTGTTCTTGAAAAAGTCAAACACGGGGTTTTGAATGAGAAATTAGTCTTGCGAAATGTTCTTTGCTTCTTTCTTTTTATAAAAAGTCCTTCAAAATTGACTGAATCTGAATGGAACACTCTATTTCATTCAAAACTTTCGTCTTTCTCGTTTTACTTTGTGGCTTGCAATTTTGGAAGTGATGACATACTCAGGGCTGTAGCAGTGGAGAACTGCAGAATTTCTCATGTCTCTGGCAGCACACATTATTGTGCTAAATCCCAGCTAAGCCCACTGCCTGCTTCTCTGTGCTGCCAAGGGGCAGGATACCAGGCAAGGTGGGCCTCTGGCTTTCCTCTCCCACCCACATCCCTCCCCTCTGCCTTGCTGACAACTAAGTCCAGATTTTCATCCCTGCTCATGAGTGTGGGCAGGTATGTGGGCAGGTTCACTGTCAGCCAGGAACCCCTGAGCTCCTGCATGATGTACAAAGTGGGAACAGCCAGGCCATCCCAGGCTTCACCTCCTTCCCATATGGACAAATTGGACTCCTGGCCCAAGCTCAGTTCAAGGGGAGAGAGCTGACCAGGGCATTAAGCACCATTAACCTCTGTCACTACTTATGAGAGTTTCTGAGCAGCCCCAACCTTGAGTACACAGCACAGGGACCGTGCTGGTCTGCACCATCTCTTGAGCAACAAACCAAGCAACCTCTGCTGACTGCTGAGTGGGGCAAATGGCAGATTAAGTTGCTAGATAAAAGATTCACATGTTCTTGCCTGAAAACCACTGTACTCTGAAATACCCAGGCCAGAAGCTCATTCTGATTCAGACCACAAGTTATCCACTAGAGATAGAGCCAAAGGGATTCCCGAGCAACTTGCCCATCAGCCATGCTAGGATATGTGCCATGTGTAATTAACATTTTGCATACTTCAGCTTTTGCCATGGCCTGACTGGCTCCAGCAAGAGCAGCGTCTCCAGCTCCACACTGCCGGAGCAAAGTGCAAATAGCCAAACATCCTAAATTGTGTCTGAGCTGGGAGCAGTAAAATCCCACCCAAGCAGGATCCATCTGTCAGGTTTCCAGCCCAAAGAGGAATGCCGGCTGGACAGATTGGGTTTTAGCTGAAAGATGTATCTCGGCAGTGTGGACAAACATGAGCAGCCCCTGGAGCAGGCGGAAGCAGCGGGCGGAAAGGCTCGGGAGCGCTGGTCCTGCTGAGGATGGACTTGTGACACGAAACAACAAACAGGGTGTCTGGTGAGCTTGGCATAATAACCCAGGCACATGTGAAGGAAGAATCACTCTAAACTCAAGAATGGGACCAGATGAGTTGATTTCAATGGTTTATTGTAAGAAAGCTCCTTAGATTACGCAGATTTAATCTTCATGGAAACACTTCTGGAGACTGTGTGTTGCTCAGCTTCCTGTACAAGGCACTGCTTGGCCATGACTATGTGGAATAGCAAACTTAGAAGAGGAGGGCTTATTAGTTTATTATTATTACAAAAATACAGAGCTCGTGTGTCTCTATATTGGTTTCCTCTTACACTGGAGGAAAGTAAATCTCCATGTCAGAGTAACCCACAAGTGAAGGAAAAGACAAGGTAAAGCAAGGAGTAGGCATTCAGTGGAGCTTTTCCCCTCAGCCCCTGCAAAACACAGGCCAGGACTATCAGGCTGGAGAAGGGGAACAGCCGGGCTGCAGTTTTTTCTAGCTCTGGGACTCCACAGTAAAACTGAATAACCTGAATTATTCAGCTGTGGGACCAGAGAAGCAGTTAAGACTTCACACGTCAGCCTGGTCCTTAGTACAATTCCTTCACCCCAGCAGTGCAGAAGCCAGAAGATGAATGGCTGGTGCTGAGGTTGCATGTGATGGCAGAAGTTCCCAGTGTGTGCTAGAAGCTCTTCTATGATGCCCCTGAGCTCCTTCTAGGGAAGAGGAGCTCTGCTCACCATGGCCTGCTTTGTGAAAAAGCTTTAATTTTTTTTGTGACTACAATGTGCCCAGTGA
The DNA here is from genome assembly GCA_013398015.1 of Oreocharis arfaki. NCBI lineage: Eukaryota > Metazoa > Chordata > Aves > Passeriformes > Paramythiidae > Oreocharis > Oreocharis arfaki. The sequence goes on from VZRR01000316.1 coordinate 502,677, forward strand.
GTGTAATTATGTTGAATTCCACCACTGCTTTCACCTGGAGCAAGATTGCAGATTGAGCAATGAACACTAGAAGTAAAAATCCAGTGCCTCATACTTGATGTGCTCACTGCACTGAGCTTCCATAGGCCACAGGGACACAACGGCATGTCCTCCCATTGCAGCTGGGACAGGGGAGAGGAAACCACTCTCTGGAGAAGCTTCTCTCTCCTCAGTGGCTATAGAAGGAGCCAAGAACAACCAGTTCACATGAGATGTTTAGTTTTTAGAGAGCCAAGGTCAGACGTGGAACATGCTGGTCATGCTGGCTTGTGACCACTGCTCCTTCTGGATGGAGTGTCCACAGCTGAACTGTGCTAAACTCAGCTGAGAGGCCACAGAGACCTGAGTGAGGGGTCAGCTGGTGAGCAACTGCGAAATCACAGGCCTCTTTCGAAGACAGGGGGAGTGGCAGACTTGGACCAAAGCAAAAAGCAAAAAATGTGATAAATGGAGGGGGGAAATAATTTTCACTAAATCTTAAATCCAGAGTTTCCTTTTGCTTTTATGTTCTTTAACTCTGCAAATATGGCTTTTTATCATGCTTATTTCTAAATGAAAAATCTCCTTTCAAATGGAAAAGCCAAAAGCCTCCCGTTTGCAGCTATCCAGGGGAAAAGGCTTGGTGCATTAAAATCCCACTCTGTTGTTTGTCTTCCAAATTGCTTATCAAAGTTTGCATGATTCTGGAAATCAGCCCAGCCACTCTGAAACTTCCCATTTCATTTGTCTTCCCCGCCCTACCATATCCTCCATTTCTCTCATCCTTTTGTTCTGCTTTCCAGAAATGCAGCTCCATGGGGCTGCAATTCACACTCCCCAGGTATCCTCCAGCAAGTGGGGCTCAACCTTAACAATGTCTGTAGGTACTCTGTGGTCCAAATGCTCTCTAATAACACAGTTATTTTGCAAAGTGCTGCTGGCAGCAGGGGTTGGCTTCAGTTATATAACTTTTATAATTAGCAGCCCCATAACCCTGAACCCATACATGGTTATGTGCTACTCCATGCCCTCCTGAGGCAGCGTTTTTCTCCCACTGAATGGACATGTAAAACTGCTATTTTGGGGTGAATTATCCATTTGAGGAAGTGCAAGAAACATGAATCTAAATTATCAAAACTGCAAATAAAACACAAAACTCATTGACCCCAGCAATGTTTCAATGTTTTTGCCCCCAGCTCTACCAGGGACAATGGAGATAAAACTGTCCTTAAAGACATGAGGTCAGAAAATGACATGTCCATCAAAGCTGGATTGTGTTCAAGTATTCAAGCTCCTGCCTACAATCAGATGGGACATGAAAGGTTTGGAGGGTGTTAATGATAGCTGTGATGCCACCTGACCCCGCCACCCAACCCCGCAGGAGACAGGGCTCTGCACGCACATGGTGGTGGCCAGCCCTCTCACCTTCATGCCATGATGGCCATTGGCTCCTTCCTGGACAATTTGGACATAGGGGCACAGGGAGAGCAAGACATTTAGCCAGGTCCTACAGGAATTACAAGGAGCCTTGCAATGTGAGGGTGATTTTTCTCATCAAGCAGAAATTCTGTTTTCTTCCAAGCCCCTTGTCCCAGAAGAACAGGAGCTACTAAAAGGCCAAAGATTTGTACACATGAGCTGATACTGCAAACTTCCAACTAAAGCCTTTTCTTCACATGAATGACATCTTCACAGTAGATGTCATTCCATATGCATCACCTGCCAGAAAACCAAAACACTAGTGAAATACCACATTTTAAAATACGAATAGTTATGTTATACTTTCGCCAGAGAGACAGCCACTTTTGAGGGGTTTCCAGGAGTTACGTGGCTTACAGAGTCATTGGAAACAGGCAGAAAATGATAACATAATTATGGCTAATGATTTAGGTTGGGAGGGGGGTGAGCAATTAATTTTTATTATGTTTATTAATATCTTTGGTCACAATGTAATGTTGAAAACGTTTCTGTTGTGACCCAGGAAATTGAAAAGCGTTTTGTGGCAGCATGTGTGAGTAACATAAGTAATTATGTATTTGTACATGTTTTGTGTTGCTACAACACTATTATATCCTAGCATGTGACTTACATATTCTTGTAATTGTCTTATTAGGCCAGTTTGAGTTTCCAATAGCACCTATGCTGCAGTTTTTAAGATGCTTGCTTTGGAAGGAACTGAGACGCAAAAACATATGGATTACTTTATCATGTATCGAAAGCATACAGTAAAAAGCTGGCTTTCATTACTGCATCAGCATGGATCTAGATATGCACTCAATGTTGAGACTTGGTCATTCATGTGTTTATGACATTCAGAGCTCCTTTGTGCTAGTGTGGATATACATTCACTCTGCTGGACATACAACATAACTCTCCACTGAATATTCCTTCTGGCAAATACTGTGAGACCCAGGACAACTGGAACCAGGGCTTGTTACTGGTGAAGTAAATACGCTTCCAGCCAGCTAGCTCCCCACCATCTCTCCACTTCACATGTCTCCTCCATTCCACAGTTCTGCACTGTGGTAGCACTTTGCTGCTTTGATTGGGTGACTGAGACTTCCCCAACACAGTGAGATGAATCCAGACAGACAAGCATGGCAAGGACAGAAAACCTTCTTGGAAGACTCCTGTTTTTCACTAATGGAAATGCTCCAGCACTGTGGGTAGCACTTAGTTAGCACTAGCAAGTGTCTTCTCACAGGAAAAGGACACGTGACACTATGTGTACCCAGTAGGAGTAAATGGGAGCTCTGAGTGGGCGAGTGCAGCTGGTTTGGGTGAGGATTGCTTCTCTCATGGCCAGGGCACCTCGGTGCAATGGAGAGCTGGTGGAGTCCTGCCTGGTACACAAAACAGATAGTCTGACTGTAAGCAAAATGTATGAACTTTGTCATCATTCCCTCTAGTGGTTAAATGCACATAACACTGAAAATGTTTAATCATTAAGCTTCATCTCTCCTCTCAAACAAGCCAGACTCACACTTTCTGCACTGAAGGTCATGGTCCCAATCCCAGTGGTGATTCAAGTAGTGTCATTTACAGGAACACGCTGCTCTAAGAAATCTCTTGAGTGCTTCTAGGTTCCTGATAATATTCAGGAATTGAATGCCATACATTTCATTACAACACCCAGCCTTTGTGATGGCCTAGAAAGATTCTTCCTGGCATACATCCTGGGTGACACTGGATTTTGCAGAGGAGGCAAAAAGCTCAGCAAGTGAGAGTTTATTTGGTGCTGAACACACCTCCACAGCCAGATTGGAGCAGCAGTATTTCTGGACACCAACAGCTCAAGGAAAAGCTGCTGAGGCTGAGTGGCAAAGCACTGTGCTGGTCATTTTCTGCAGCAAAAGCTTTCACCAGCCAAACCCACTGCACCAAACACTTTGTTTGAAGGGCTGCAGCTGCCTCAATTTCCCAGCACATTTACATGGTGGTGACAACAGCCATGGTCACCTCCACTGAGAGCACCTCACACTGGTGACTGCTGGCAGGGAGGCACCACAGCTGGCAGCCTCTGTGTAAGCAAAGCAGTCCGGACGGAGAGATGCTGAGCTCTGAACTTGTCCCTGGAGGCACAGTGACGACTTCCTCCTGAGCTGCTGACATTACCCTTCCTATAGCTCTTTCACCCACAACAAAAAGAAACAGTTGCTGTTGAGTATAATTACAATTGGATGTTTCCAAACACAGCATGTTGACAAGTTCCCATAAATCTGAAATTTTGAGAGCTGGGCATCTTTACATTATTAGCAACATTTAGGAAAAACAAAATTTGTAGGTACTACATGCTTAATGGAATCAAATTTTAATTACTTCTATCTTATAAATTATTCAACAGATTTGCTTGTAAGTTCTCAGGAAGAACATCCTTTGCCTGTAGGAATAATGCTGAATTTGCAGAGAATGTGCTATATTTCTCTAGAGGGCTCAGATCATAATTATAGGTACAAAATAAAACTCTCTCTCCATGTGGAGCCCCAACCAAGATCTCCGTGACACTCTTGCTACCAATGGTGCATCATGATGGTAAATTGGTCTTAGCCCTACTGACAGCATGGGCCACCAGCAGTGTCTGTAAATCACAGTTATTTATCTTGTGCCTGACAGAACATGTCTAATAAAACCCCACAGCCATATTTAGAAACCAAATTAACTCTGTATAGACTCCAGTCAATGAGTGAGGACAATATCACACTGAGTGGGTACCCATCAACACAAACCAGTGGTCCCTGATGGGATTTGTTCCATTGATAAGGCCAGGCTTCATTTTCACCCAGTCAGCTGCTGTTTGCTTGATTGGGGAGAAAGTTTTTATTCCCAACAGAGCCTTTCTGGTGACAGCATACCTCCTCAGAGAGCTTCAGTGTGCAGCTCTGCTTCCTCCTTTAATCACAAAATAAATTTCTTTTTGGAGAGCTTTAAAAGCAAGATAAAGTGAGCTTACTGTCAGTCCCTTTGCAGCCCTGGGGAATTGCGTGGGACCATTTCTCCTGTGCAACTTCTAGAAACATCAGAGGTTTTGACCTCAGAAAAATTGTCTTCTTTCCTTACTTCTGTTGCCTTTATTGGAACAAAATTAAAAGCTCTAACCCCCTGAGAATTCAGTGATTTCACACAGTTTGGCCCACTCTGATTTATACCTTTGCTAATGCAATAAACCTTTTTCCTGCCGTATGACTCTTTTGGCCTGATTTTGCTCTCCCACTTAGCTGTCCCAGAGTAACCATCAATGACAAATGCTTTGAAAACTGGCCCCAAATTCCCCTCTGCCTCTTGCCTCAAAGGCAGACTTGTTCTATTTGGTAAAAGGGGTACACACAATGTACAAATGGACTTGTACCACTTTCCTGTGTCATCTGAACTAATTCTGAGAAGTCTTTGCACAAAATCAGTAAATAACAGACTTTTAGTTCACTTGTTGTTCCAGCAGATAATTTTAACTACAGTTTTTGTACATTTTGTGGATCCACCTGATAAAAAATACTTTCTTTTAATTTTTTATGAAATGAAAATTAAAAATAAAGAAAATTTGTTGGTATTGACCCCAAATCGCCTTTTGTTTAATTCTTCATGGGTTTTTTAAAGCATTTATTTTACAGCAAAATAAATTAAACATTTACATAGAACACTTATAAGGAAGGAACTAAAATATTTTTCTCAGAAATTGCCAAAAGGAGATGTTTTTCATTTTTTATGAAGAGAGGGACTTGGGTAAAAGAAGTTTGTAAATCTGATACCAATTTATATGTTTCAGTCACTCCAAGCCAGTGAAAAAACGCAACTGTTTGAAAAGTTCACATGGCTCTATTTACACATCCACTCTGGTGACAATTTTACCCCCCATCTTGGGCTTCTGTTATTGAAAAGATCTTAGCCATGACAGAAGCAACAATGACCCTGAAGTTCACCACAAAGACCCACAGTCTTTGCTAGTCTGAAATCTCCCCCCATTCATAATTTATCTTACCCTCAAGTCCACTAATTTGTAAACTGCAAAAACAAAGACGGTGCCCAAGAACTGCACAAGAGATTCCAGCTCTCCAGCATGCAGGAGTTCACAGAGTCCCCTGAGATAGCCCGTGAACTCAGCAGCACAAGTTTAATGTTGCCCAATAGCTTTTACAACTTACTTTCATGATCTTTTTTCAACGGCAATATAATAAATAATGTCAGTTTGGGATTTTTTCCTTCCCTTTTTTTTTTGTTGCAACAGACATAGAGAAAATCCCTGATAAGCATCTGTTGTGGAGGAAAATTAAGTACAGTATGTATACACAGAACACATATTAGTTTCCCAAATCGTCTTAATGATGGGCTATAAATATGCTTTTGGCCTGCCTGCAGGCATATTACTTTTGGCCGTGATCGTGTCAGCTTCCATTAACAGAGCTGGATCCGTATTTTTAATGGACAAGTAACATAAATGCAGCCACAAAACAAGAGCTCTTTTTCCTGCACACGGATCATAAGCTCCACCATATTTCACAAGGGTGGTGTATTACCAAAGAGTCACCTGTCTGACAGGGGTATAAAGCAGATGTCTTAATTGCTCTGAGGATCCTGTGGCATTATCTTGTGAGTGCTGCAGGAACAGGATGTTCTACCCTAAGTGTAACTCAAGATGTTAAATGCCTCTACTCTGCCTCCTTAAAGTCTCTGTTATGGCTTGGTCAGATCCATGTCCTGTATTTCCAATGATTGACTGCCAAATACATTTATCCAGCTGCTATGCTCCTCACCAGAAGTGGCCACATTGCTGCACCACAGTGAATAACCTCTAGCCCATCACTAAGTGCTGCTATGAAGCTTATGTAGGCAAAACTCTTTCGGGTAATCAGATGAAATTTACAGAGCAGGAATTATCCGCAATAGTCAGAGTTAATTATATCATTAAATATTTGACCACAGCTGGATTAAGCAGTTGGACAGACTCTAGATAAAGGGGAACTCCAGAAAAGCATTGTGAACATTTTTTTCCAACAACAGCATTTCTTCAAATTCCCAGCTCCCAAGCAAGCCTAAGCTAACTGCACTTAAGAACACAAAATGTAGATGCTGGTAATTCTTGAACAAAAGATGAACTACAGGGAGCAGCGCTGGAATTTCAGATGGTTGAAAGTGGAAGAGGAATGAATTGTGGAGGAGAGGGATGAAGTCCATGCAGCAAGGCAGCACTGGAAATTAATGGATACTATAGAGCAAGAAGAGCGAGAGCAAATAATGAAAACGAATTCTTCAAAGGAAGCAGGGACAGAAAGAAGAAACAAATTAAATATGTTAAATAAGTTTTTCATTTGACAAGATTGGGTTTGGATTTCAGTTTGGCAAGAAATGTGCCTGAAGTACAGAGCATATACCTTCAAGTCCTACTAAAATGCATACATTTCGATGTAGTGCCTAATTGTTAGCCTGCTGAGACAAAGGTACAACGCACAGTCCTTGTCAATGGCAAACTCTTGCTGTCTGCCATGAATGTGGTATCAGGCAAACATGCTCAATTAAAGTAAAGATTCAACATTGAACTTTACAGAAAGTTTCGATGATAAGAATCTAGGTTCATAGTTTATTAATAAACTTTGTAACTTTCAAAAGATCTTTACCAAATACTGGTTAATTAAAAGTCCTATGATCACAGTATAGGTAATTATGTGATGGTTTGGGCAGGGAAAGAAGAAAGCAAATTTGGGTTAGCCAATCTCACCTAGTGACCTTAGCTGGAGGCACCTTCTTTGACTGCAAGGCCTGGATTAAGCTGACTTGAGCAAGGGCCCAAGTTCCCTTTTCCCACACTGAAGGGGAATCTGAAATATGTCAACAATATCCGAGGAAAACAGGGGAAGAGAAATGAGAAGAACTGTCGATCTGGAGAAGCTGCCTGCAGGGGTGGGGCACAAAGCACCAGCAGGCTGCTGATGTGACCTGCCCAGTGCTGAGCCTGGGCTGCTCCATCCCTTCTCAGACAATTCTCTCTCTCTGACAGACACCCCAGAACAATTTCCACAAAACCCATCCATCTTCAGCTCAGCGTCTGTGTGTTGGTATCAACAAGAAAGTGTATGTAAACAGAGATAAGTTATGGAACAGTACCACAGAAAAAAATTAGCTTTGTTTGTCCACATATTTACTGGGAGAAAGTTGCAACTTTTACTAGGGCAGTTATAATTCCAGACAAATTGCCCCTCAGAAGCAGGATGTGGTAATGACAGGCAAGGGCTCTTTCATATGGGCTCATATGCCATATGCAGGGCTCCTTGCAAAAGAAGTTCAGAATTGCTGTTGCGGCTGGCAATGTGTGAAGCAGAAAAAGCCCAGCCCCGCTCTGAAATACAAGACTGAGGTGTCAAGGCTGGGAAGAATTTTATCAAACTTCAGAATCCTGTTGTCCACTTTGGTGTCAGACTCAAATAGCAGGCTGCGCCTGTCGTGACTGGGAGACAGATGGAGGAATCCATTTTCCAGTGCATTAGAGAAAAAGGGTTTTCATGCCAACATCCAGGTACAAGCCTTAGTAAGGAGCTTTGAGGGGCTTAAACTGTAAGGAGGGGGAGAAAGGCAGTGAACAAACTGTCTGTTTGAATATCAAGCAGTGCCTTGGGCAGGGTGTAAATCATGCCCAGTGTAGGGAGTCACCCTGTTTTCTCGCAGGTACACACCATGCCTGCAGTGGTCATGAGGGTGTGCAGACCCGGTGCAGAGGTGTGAATGCTGCAGGCAGCCGAGAGCCAGCCCTGTCCCCAGGGCTTTGACTGGCTTGGAGACAAGCACTTAGAAGAAACCGGCTCCCTCACACCCTCAAAGCTCTGAATGGGTTGAAAGGCAGCAGGAAATCCTGCCCGATTCCTATGCTGGAAGGCTCTCAGGAAGGGAGAGGTGATGGGGGATGCCATGGCCACAACAAAAGCAGAGGAGCACCGTGGGCAGATACCAAGGACCACTCAGGAAAAAGCTGCCCACATTTGGAAACCACGCAGAGCCCAGAATGATGGACACCTCAGAGGAGTGTGAGATGTGCAGCGGTTTTTGAAAGGTGCTTACCCAACTACATAGCAGGCAGTGTTTTGATGCATAAAATTTAGTTGGATGGTATGTTAACAGCATCCTTGTGCCTTGACAACTGGACATGCTGTTAAGGTGCTCTGGGAGCTAATGTTGGGAGCCAAGGGTATGGGAAGCCCAGCAGGGACATCAGGGCCAGTATCTTGATCCTGGTGGAAAACGCTAAGTGCAGCAAAGGTTTGGCCTAAGCTGGAATGACCTAAAGTAATTCTGGCTCCAGGTCAGACCTGATAAAGCTGACTATTGCTACAGACAGCGGATCTGCAGTGATTTCCCAGTGACTTCTTGCCTCCCCACCGAAAAAAGTGGGACAGTATCCATACAAGGCTGAGGGGCAGGAGAGGGCAGCCAGCCTGCTAGACAGCCAGAGCTTGCCACATTAAGATGAACAAACTTAGCTTTTATTCTCTTTTCTGCTTCAAGAGTTTTCCCAATCATAGCAGGTGTGTATATCCATATATGTCTGGACCCTGCTGTAGGAGCAGCCCAGAGGACAAGCTCTGGAGGGGAGCCCAGAGAGGCCCTGGAATCACTATCCCTGGAGTTCTTCAGGACTCACCTGCTATAGCAGGGGGTTGGACTAGATGATCTCCAGAGGTCTTTTATGACTCTAATAATCACCATTCTGGCAGACATTAAATGAGCCTCCTCACTTAAGCCAAGCCCAAAGATAACACACAATCTGGAGCACCAAGGTTTCTTCTATAATCTTGGACACTTGAGTTAAAAAAAACCCGCTTGAACTCCTGGAAGGGTGGAGGAGCCCAGCTAGAAGCCATGGCATGCTGCTGCTCAGCCTTCCCTCCCTTCCCAAGCAGCTGCTAATGACTCACTCACCTCAGAAATGCTGCCAAGAGCCATAGGAGCCATAGAGACTGGGGGAGAATTCCTTTCTCTTCTGCATCCAATAGTATTTATTGAATAACGATGCTACCGGCTCTGAATCCCAATCCTGTCAGCGGGCAGGGGGTGCACAGATGTGCTCCTCCACTGCTTCCAAACCCACCTCCTCGGCACAATGCTGGTACTAAAGGGCTTGATGATTGAGGCCCTTTAGTCAAAAATCCATCCAGAGATTACATCTAGAGCTGAGTGATGGTCTTATTTCAGATACCGAGCACATGAGGAACTTGGCAAGGTTGAGGCTTGAACAGAAGCAAAGCTGTCTGAACTGTGAAAAGAGGCCCTTTGTCAGAAGGCATTTTGCTGGGGCCTTGAACAGCAAAATGTTGTACATGTGATGGCTTTTGTGATACACACTACCAGCATAGGAAAACAATCATCTGTTTTTTTAAACGACTCCGAGATAACTCACAAGTAGTGTACTATTATTGATTTATTTTTATCTCAATGGAATATTTGAGCTATAAATTATGGTTGGATAAACACAAACTGTGCAGAATTTTGCATTGTTTGAACTTGTCAAAGGCAGGCCTTTCTCATGTTTTCATTTTAGTGTAAATCAAACTGTGAAATGTATGGATGCAATTTATTTCCAGTTATGTTTATTGGACTTGGGAAAGACTTATTAACCAGGGGCTTTACTCAAATTCTCATTTGATTTCCGCGGATTTGACTGCCCAGCCTCTGTGGAGCTTTCATGGCTTGAGCACTGCAGACTCTAAATCTGATGTAAGAGACAACAGTGGTTTTCTCACCGTGCCCTTGTGGAGTCCTAGAGTGAGGCTGTAATGGAAAGAATACATCCTGCAGAGCAGAGCGCTCAGAAGAAAGGGCTGGTGTCTGGGTGAAATCCCTGCTTGGCTGCCAAGTCTTCTCTTCATTGCAAAAGGGACAGGAGTTCAGTTTCTACGTGTAATTTAACTCTGTGGGGAGACTCACCCTCTACAATATACTGTAGAATCCTCTGGTGTCAAGGAAAAGACTGCAAGGATTCAAGAGAAGCTGGTATTTATGCAATTTTGAAATAAGGGAAACAAACCCTAATAATGCTAACCAAATCCAGATCAGTGAGGACAAAAAAAGGTCAGTTCCTGGCCTGTAATGCAGTGGAGGTGTTATCAGCCAAGGTAGCCCATGCCTGGCCATGCCTTGGCTGACACAGACCTCTTCCTAAAGTGGAACAGACAGAGCAGCAGAGGCGAAAAGGGTAAAAGGACCCAGGTTTTTCAGTCCTCCTTTGAATTCAACTGAAAAATCCTGACCTGACATCTTGACAGTAGCTGCCCTGATGATTCCTCTCCAACTCAACACTTCCCTGAGACCTCGATGGACCCTGCGGAAATCTTGGCCATGGTGAAGTCAATAAGAGTTTTACCCTCGCCCTACATAACAGGCTGCCCTTGGTCACTCTGAGGAAGTCTCTCATCGCCATGTACCTCAGTTTCTCCAGGGAATACAAAGATTTCCTGCTTGACTGAGGTGTCGTGAGGACAAACTCCTGCTGCCTGGGGAGCACTAGCTGTGGCACTGATAACAGGCACAGGAAAGTCACTGGACACATTCCATTCTTATGACACCAAAGGTCCAAAAGAGCATTTAAATCAAAACATCACTGGTTAAACTCAATCCGTAGTGAACGTCAGCCTGTAAATTTCTTAGTCTAAATTATTAAGAGAACATTGCATACTTTATAACTGCACGTTTGAAAATACTCATGGGGTCAGGCTCTCCTTTTAGCCCCAGCAACATAAAGTTGGAGACATTGCCTGACTCCAAGGCAGTTACTCCAGATTTATTTCAGGGTAACTCTGAGCAGGATCCTGGGTTTTGTTTATGACTTTTCATTTGTATTTTGTGAAAACTTAATAAAAATCTTTTAAAACTGAAAAACATGGTTCCATAAACCCCACATATGGGATCTTTAAACTCAACCAACTTATGAACTTAACCCTGACTTGTCTTCATCCCCTTGGCCTTTTCAGCAACTAGCACTCTTTAGCCATGTATGTATTTACAGAGGTCAGAAAAGCCTTAGACAGCCACCTCTTGCCTTTGCCTAAAACAATAACAGGAACACATGACAAAACTGAACCACAATGTCCTGAAATGGGAAAAAATGATGAGAATGAGGATAGACAGCTGAGAGAATCCAACTTAATGCCTGGGTAGCAGAGCCTTCCCAGGCTGGTAGGACATGACTGTAGGTAACACTGGAAGTTATTGAGGTGTGCTGGTACAACTAGCACCTTTTTTTTAGAGATTCTGTTAACACAGTCCTATCCTAGAGGTCTTTCACTCAAAATTCTGCTTGTGAGTAGCTCGATCCATGCTACTGCATGTTACCCAGAGATTTTAGGGCATAGGATTTTATAACTGTCTGTTGAAAACTGCTTGAAGCTGGCCATGGATTTTTCCACAGAGATTTCCACATTCAACTCACCGTCATGTGGCTGATGCAGGGTACATGCAATGCAAGGTACCTGCTTTCAATTCAAACACTTTGAGGAACTGAGACTTCACAAGTTCCCGCATCAACCAGCAAATTTTTCCAATATTTTATAATCCTCCCTGCTAGAAATCATTGTGTTTCTGAATATCTCAGTGTAATTCCATTGATTTCTGTCCCTCCTGGGTAAAAGAATCTTTGAAAAATGGGAAGGGAGAAATCTTGGTTTAGATTCAACCCTGGGATAAGCCCCTCCAGTTTAGACTCAGTACATGTGTGACACTTCTTATCTCCTGAGGATCTGCCTCCTAACTTTGCTTCTGAGGAAAAAAAGAAAAAACTATAGGTGCTTCAGACTGAAAAGTCAAAACTGCCTAGGAAAAATTAAATTAATTGAAAAATGAGCAAACAGATTTCTCCAGGGGCTTTGAAAATCTTCATTTCAGCTGTAGCTAAGTTAAGAATGAAAGGAGTAATTAAGGACCTGATCTGCATCCCTGGAAGCCCAGTGGCAACACATCCCAAGGAAATCAGGATCAGATTTGGAAATGAAGGAGAAAAAATGAAAATACGAAAAAGAGTAACTAAAAATACTAATTAAATGCAGAGATGGTGTGCATTGAGTTATTCCTCAATCAGCATCAATGGAAAAGCATTGCTCTAACCCACAGGGAAAGCACCCACAGCAGCACTGTGAGCCACAGGAGAGCAGCACCCTGCTTGCCTTCTGTGGGCTCCCCTCAGTGGTCCTGGGTAGGCTCCCAGAACACCACAATCCCCATCAGGGCTGGCAGCACTGCTGGTGCTGTCTGGGGATGCTCTGAGTCGTGCAGACTGCCCTGTGTAACTCTCTGACAGCTGCAGCCAAAGGTCAGACAAACAGAAGGAGTCATCTCCTCAGTGTTGCAGATGGCAGTGTCTGCCCAGGAAACCAAGGTCTTGAACTCTCTGGGTAATGTAGGCAAGTGCTTTCCAAACTCTTGTATGTCCCATTGCAAGCTCCTCAGGCACCAGTCTTCTTCTTTAAGGGAAGGTCTGGCACAATAGGACCCTCATGTACTTTAACACCACAAAAACACATTTTAAATGTCTGGAGAAATGGAGAATTGCCTCTTTTGGGAAGTTAACATCGGATAAACACCAGCCCAGGTATGACAGGGGGAAGGGGGTAGCTGCCCCAATAATATTTGCCTGGGCATTGATAAGCACTTTCCTTAATGATCTGAAAATAAAGACATGAAAAACTGGATCAATTTTTAAGGTGGAACCATTTAAACAAAACAGAGATGAATAGAGATAACGAAGATATCTAGGGAAAAGGTAATTATTTGAGAACTGAGTGACAGGCATTTCCTGAGACCCTGGAAATCTCAGACTTGTTCCACAGACTGGGAGAAGGCAGGCAAGCAGAGCAATAAAAAAATGCAAGAGGAAAGCAGGGATTTTACTGAAGAACTATACAGTCAGAGAGACAACACAGCCTAAGCTCCAAGCCTGCTCCTCTGACAAAATAGAGCAAATGCCATGGCTCAAAGTGCAACTGGAGGACATGTGAGACAGAAGAGAAATGGTTTTCCCCATGTCTGCAAAAGTTGCATGCTGGATCATTGCTACAAATTTGTGTCTTTTAGAAAATGTTGATGGATTCGGAAAGGAAACAGAAAGGAACCATTGGAATGGTTTAAGGGCTGGAGAAAACAGGTCTTGAGAGATGTCAAGAGAAGAAGTCCATAGGCTGCTGCCACCAACGTCATCAGTAAATATTCTCCTGTAGCAAGGCATCGAAAGAAGTTCACATACCCAGCTTCTCAAAAAGAACATTTAGCGGTGATTTGGTTTTGGTGCCTGAATATCCTCAAATATATTAGTCACTGACAGATTCTCTTAATCTAGAAAAGATAACAGTAACACAGACCAATAGCTGATTTTCACAAATCAAAGTCATAAAAATTCCAGTTAGAAATGCAGCCATAGCAGCCATACTTTTTTTTTTTTTTTAATCCATGTCTGTCCTTATATGTTGAAGAAAATCACCTACAAAATTGGAGGATGTCTCCATGCCTTGGAGTACTCATATCATTGCTGAAGCCCACCCCGGAGAAGACACTTTTTGCCACCACACCTTATTTAACTCCATCCAGAAGTAACTTTGCAAAATGGAGTGGCCTGTCATATACAAGTCAGACTCAATGGCTCCCTTGCAAGTTCAGCAGTGTTGCAGTGATACCAGTGAGTTAAAGACAACTGGTTCAGTCTTTGGCAGGCAACAGCTGGCAGCCAAGCACTCCCATGCTGCTTGGCTGGTGGGGTCAAGATTCCCCCAGAGGATAACCTTCCCAGTAACTACCCCAATGCTACAATAATGCTCCTCTGGGCCTTCTGGAAAGTCAGTTTCAAGCTACAGTAGACTGATTCTGAGAGACAAGTAATTGCTTCTGCAGGCTATGGTCTGCAGTCTGGTTTTCAATCAATCAGTGCAGTACGCAGGTGGGGCAGGGAAGCGTTCTAGCCCACAGCAGGAGGACTTGGTGGGTGCAGCCAAAACAAGCTTTTATGTCCCAGCTGACATCTGTGGGAATGGGCAGGTCTTTCACTGTGTGAAACATACACGATTTATACAAAGGGATCCCTAAACACTTTAGTATTCACTGTTTTTAAAAGGGGTTGGATTTTGCAAAGGGGAGGGGATGTGTTTTCATACCTTGAGAACATTGCTCCCTTGCATGACACCAATGTTTTCATGACCCATTAATTTTTTCCTGTCTAGTGGAACTAAAAAAAGGAGAGTGAAGCATTTATTTGCCAGAAAATTCTTACTACTTTTCTAGGGAATCAGAGAAGACTAACATTTCTTACTTTTGTTGATTTTGTAAGATGCTCTGTGCATGCTATCTTTTGAGGAAATACATATAATTTTTTTACAAACTCTGGTTCACAGACACCAAATCCTCGGCAGAATCTGTAATGGTCTCATAGAACTGCTGGATGACATGGTCCAGACCTTAAGCACTTGGTCCTTAAGCACTCAGACCCATCGCTGATTGAATGTCTCTAGCTGCAATTTATTTTGTACATGCAAATTAAGAATACAAGAAGAACATTTAAAATTATGAGGCTGAAACACCATTTTTACAGATGGCTATTTCTGCCAGTGGGCAATTTGTTCTCCTCATATAAACATCAGGAAAATTTAAGCATCTGCTCCTAATTAGTTCCCTTGCACAACTTACTGATGCGCATAACTCACACAACCCCATGCTCATTGCTAAGATCTCAGATGATTAGTTTGTTTGCACACTGCTCCTTGGAATTAGACAAAGCTGAAGACCTGGAATCACAGCTGTTCTCTCTGCACCAGAAATCAAACCCAATTTTATTGGAATGATGAAAATTGCCAAGATCAGATGACCCTGAGAGGCAAACACAAGTTAATTGGGCCCCAGTTGACCTTAATGGAACCACGTGAATTTGGAGGAAAGTTGGCCAGTATTTGATTAATTTGTTTAAAGAATATGTTAGAATGATTTTCCTATACTAAAAAAAAAGCAAATTTACTTACCCAGAAAATTGCGTATTTTATACTTCAAGCCATTGTGGCCTCCTCACCAGAGCTGGGGCAAAGCCATGGTATATCTTTCAGAGTATATTCATCCCTAACCCTCCTATGCCATGTAACATCTGAGCTTTAGGTCCAGAGGAAATTAGGTTTGGGTTCTGACTACGGTATAAAACTCTTCACATTCAAGTGACATGGAGAATCAACAGAGCCATCCAGCAACTCTTGCTCTATAGCTGAATAGAGCACTGTATGGTTTAAACCTTTCCAGAAACCCTTACTCAAACACATCTTTAATGTTTTTAATGACGTCATCAAAGCTTTATGTGTTCCTTAAAAGCTTCCAGAAATATTAGCTCTGGAAAAAATTTTCCTCAACCTTTTTATTCAAACAAAAGAAATTATTAGACAGATTTGGAGAGACATAAAACACAGAGCCTCAAGACTCCCTGTATTTTAACATCTGACAGAAATAGATGTCTTTTACCAATATGTATCCCATTAGCAGAAGAGGCTCAAAACCCCTCCTGTTTATAAGACCATACAGCCACATTCATCCACTGTACAGGATCATATAGATCAGCAGCATATCCAAACTTCACTTGCTTAACAGCTAGACCAAAACGTTCCCTATGCCTTGCGTGGTATGTATTGTATCTTTTGAGTTTATCGTTCATAAATTAATACAAAGGGGAGCATTATGAGAAGCTCACTCTTTTTGTGAGTACTCAGGTTTCAGCATCAATTAAAGTGACCACTCTTGTATACATCAAAAAAATGTGTAACTCAGAGATATTACAGTCTAATGCCACAGTAGTGAGAAACTTGACTTTAAAGTACATGGAGCTTTTAATTACACATATCTCAAGGATCATTTCTTCACAGTGGTCAAAACACATTCCAAGCCACTTAAGTATCATTAACCCCATTTTTGAAACAGGTAATGGCCCCAAGAATGGAAGAGCAGAAGATACTTACCCAGCATCCCCCAGCACACCATTATTGGATCCCAGTTATTCAGAACCTGTTTCAGTTCTCTGTTAATAGAGAACACTGCTCTTTTTAAAAGGATCTATACTCAGTAATATGTTTAAGTTGTTTAGGTTTTTTTTTCAGAAAAGGGTTTTTTCTTACTCTTATCCCAATACTTGAATGCAAAACTTGGTGTTCTGCAGAAACAAAAGCACCAGGATCAATGAAAACAGTTTCCTCCAGATTTGTGTCTCACAGATGAGTGGCTTTGGTATCCAGTACTTTTTTTGCAGCTGAAACATCTGTAAGGGCTTTTCCCCCATATGGATTCTCTCATTTCTAATAAAGTGCACTCTGGTTCTGCTCTTTTCCCTGCTGTCAGGTCTTACCAACAATATTTTCTTTCACCTAGCCATCTGCTTTCAGAGGCTTACTTACCTTAGACATCTATACTTCTCTAACAAATCTGGTGGAAGTCAGACAGTGAATTCAAAAGGTGTCAGGGACACACACAGACATACACACACACACAAATTTCTCTTTTCTGTAAGAAATCAGAGTTCATTTCCCTAGACTTAACTGAAAAATCTAAAAAATTATACACAAATAAACTTGCCTTCCACAATTATTAAATCACTGTAATAGCAGGTATTTCAATTTTAAAGACTCCAACATCTAAGTGTTTATAGCATCTGGACTCAAGTCCATTAACACACCAGCTTAATACTGATGTGAACTTCACTGACATCACAGCAGTCATATATGGTACATGAACACAAAATCAGCCCTGTTTGTTTCAATTAATATAGACAGTAGGACAGTGACTGCAGTGTGTAGAGATCTACTAAATATTTGGAATAGCAAAGAAAATGTACTATTCTCCCTCCTCAACAGACCAGGGCAAAGACCTCCAAGTTTGTTTTTCAAGGATCTAAATAGTCATGTGCTATTTATTTTCTCAGCAACGAGTTTCATTCTTACTGTGTGGTCAAGTCTGCCTGGTTATGAAAAAGAGAACTGGTTCTGATAGAAACCCGGTTCTATGGCAGCTCTGAAAATTTTCACAATTTTTCACAATTCTTTGATTGTGAAATCCAAGGGACAGCACTGCAAACACCTTCACAAAGGGTCAGAATTTCAAAGTTCATATTCAGCTTTGTACTATATGGCAAGTGAAAATGCTGGGATGTGATCTGTACTGTGTCTATTAGAGATTAGTGGACGTTACTCTTACAAGAGCTTAACTTTAAAACACCAGTTAACTGCGCACAAAGTACCATGTATTAAATCCTTCCAGCTTAAAGACTTTTGCCCAAACATGCACTCTTGATGCATCTGGGCTCAGATTTCCTCAGCTGCTCAGTGAAATGGATTCTCTTATCAATTTCACAGCTAGATTGTCAGCAAAAATAACAGAAGCTGTCACTTTAGGTCAGCAGATTCTACAAATCACTGGAAATACCACTTTATTTGGGTTTTAGTTTGGTTTAGACTGAAATCAATTTTAAAAAAATAAACATTTTGCCAAACTGGAGAACAGTGTTCAGCTCTAGTGCCCACTTCTACCATGGGCTGGGCAGGCCTTTTCTTAAAATTATCTCATCAAAGGCAACATCAGTGTACACATTACCTCTTTCAGAGAAAATAAAATATTTGCTGCTGCAAGCTATTATTCTGAAGCCAAGAAATGCC
This sequence comes from Oreocharis arfaki, assembly GCA_013398015.1. Lineage (NCBI taxonomy): Eukaryota > Metazoa > Chordata > Aves > Passeriformes > Paramythiidae > Oreocharis > Oreocharis arfaki. The sequence goes on from VZRR01000316.1 coordinate 520,826, forward strand.
CCCCACCTTCACACTTGGTTTTCACACAGTGCTTACTCAGTCAAAGGTCCCATTGACTTTCGGTGGGTGACCGGTACACAAGTAGGAACTTCAAGATTTGGCCAACATATGTTTTGTAAGTGAATGTTGAGGGAAAAGCAATTTGATCTCATTTCAAAGCCTGGCAGAACACAATATAGCATAATCACTAAAAAATCTAAGACAGAATTTCATCAAGCAAAAACAAACACTGTTCAGAAACTCAGCAGGAGACAGCCAGCCCTGAGCCTACAGTAATTGCAACACTGAGAATAGGAGTGAATTCCCTGAAGATGCTCCATACAGTAGCAAACCATCTGTCTAAACACTTGCAGAAAAGGCTCATGTTTGAAAACCCTGGATCTTGCCAAGGTCTTTGCCATTGGCTTTGGAAGTGTAAGGACACGGGATACTCACAGATGTTCTTTCTGAATGTCCCCCACTCCCCGTGAGCAGAAGGATCTTGGAGACTGCAAAATGAACTACCAGGAAAGACAACAAAACCTTTTTCCACCTCCTGTTGCCTTTCTCTACAGCAGGGACTGAGGCCTCAAAAATCGATTAGCATTTTTCTGCTGATGGGCAACAGTAAGGAAAATGCTTCCTGCTAACACTGACCATCACTGAAACTGACCCCCACATGGAATTTCATCAAGGTGCCTTTACACATGGCCCTGGACCACCAACCCTATCCTTCAGAACAAACATCTGTGATTCACAGCAACTCCAGAGAACATTTCTCAAGTACCTTGGGAAAAAGATGACAGCTGTTGAGATGTAGAAAACATTCAAGTCCTGGGACTTTGCAGAACAAGTACAATTTGTCAGTAATATACATGAAAATCCAGTCCATGGCAGGGTGAATGACATAAGCTTGTAAAACAGAAAATAATTCATATTCCAGTATAAAAGCAATGACATTTGAAGTTAAGGGTCAGCTGTGAATTCTCTTGTGAGGTCTATTTTTCAGGGCTTTAGAACTTGAATAACTACACACAACATCAAGTTGACAGTCTCGGTGATTTTTCAAACAATGGATTAACTTTCTTAAACTGATTTCAATACTTACAGTAATGTTTAATTGGAATTGTAAGAGTTGTGAAAAGAAAGCCCACTGAGAGGCATACAAATTGGAATATGCTCACCCCTACACTCAGTGCACAAGATGAGGCTTCCTCTGCTGCTGCACCACTGGGCTTCACCCCACCAACGAAAAAGCCAAGAACAGTTTCTTCCCTATGGCGTTCTGCAAGTGGCTCTAACAAGCAGATAGATGAAGATTGACACTATGGGAATTTCATGCTGTGGAAAATCTAAATAGAATAATTCACTTGCATTCAGCTTTCTTCTCAGCAACTGGCAGAACTCCTTGAGTTGGGTTTTCAAGCCCCACCTGCACTGGCCTTGCTCAGATGCTGCATCACGCTCTCTCCCTGTAGCTCAGTTGCTGATTTTCAAGATATTCCACTCCATGTTTTTCCCCATCAAGAAAACAAAGCCATTGACAAACATAGAGACCTTGGCTTGGGAAGGAACTCCAAACATATTTTTGCACTTCATCACAGGCATGTGAAGAAAGGAAGTAGGGGCTACCTCCCATTATCTCCTGGCTCCTGTATGGCTAAATGTGCCCTGCAAGACCCACCTCCACCTCTGCTTGCTGAAGTGCAGTTGTTTGGTTCAGGACATATGGCACCTGTGTGTCAGTGACTGGTGGAGACAAATGCTCCGAACGTCAGCATCTGTATTTCATAAAGGAACATGAGGATCTGATAAAGCCAGCCTGCAGGACCTCCAAGAAACCTGAACAAACCATCTCAGCTCCCCATGGGCCTCTAGGTAATGGCAGCACAGCATTTTCCCCACCTTGACAACAGGGAGCTGCCATAGCTGCTTTATGGCTCTTCTCAATGTAGTACCTCACTGCATCCCAGGTTTTGCTTATTGTTTCTCCAAAACAGTGCTCTGAGGCAAGGAAATCTTATGTCCCTATTCACACACCAGGACAGCGAGGCCCAAGCCTGATGGAGAGAAAACACCAGGACCCCAAAGGGCACATCCACACGTCTGTCAGTCAGCTGCCTGAGCCAGCACCAGCTGTGAGCTGGCAGGCAGCATCAGTCCCATCAGTGCCGTGTGGTGGCCACAGGAAGGCTGAAAGGTGTCTGAAAAGTGGTGGGAACCTTGGCCAAGATACTGTGTCTCCTCTAAAGGCTGACCTGAGCTTCTTCCCAGCTTTACTCAGGAGCGCTCTTAAACCTATTCCCAGACAATTTGGACACTGGATAAGTCTGGGTTGAAATGCATGCTCAAATTGGTGCTTAAAATCTAAGCCAGAAAGTCATTCAGTAATGTTCTCTTGGAAGGTGTGTAGCAGAGCAGGGATCTGGACTCAGGCTTCTCTCCTGTAACTGGTCTTTCTCCCTTCATAGTTCTTTACTCTTAGAGGTCTTTTCTACCACTATTTGGGGTTTTACAGTCATGAAAAAAAAAGAGCAGAAGAAGATAGAGAAGGAAAATTGGGATAGAAAACAGGAAAAGAAAGGAAAAAATATTTCAAACTATATGCTTTCTAGATAATGTTAAATGAAGAATTCTAGAAATTCAAAAACTATAAAAAGCTTGAAGAAAATAACACCAGTACCCTAATATTTTCACTACAAATTCTGGTTTAAAATAAAAGTGGGAAAGAAAACTGTGACCAGCTCCCACCAAGAACCTTTAAAAACTTCTCATGACAAGGATTACAGCACATTTATGAGGTGGCCATTCCATGTGCAATCAAGCCAACTGGCTTTTTGTGTTCCCAATAATGAAAAAGAGGTGCTGCTACACTAGTGTAATATTACTGATGAGAGTGTTGAGATAAGTTTCCGTGCAGTCAGGTCTTTCTCAAATAAATTTTATAAGCTATGCTTGCCCCTTTTATACCAAACTGCATGATCTGCTTTATGTCTGCAAAGGAAAACATGGTTATAAAAGTCTTCTTTACTCTTGTTTTTATTTAACGTAATATCAGAATCAGTAGCATGGAAATTAAGCACCCAGGTTACATGCCAGGAGCCTTGGAACGTAAAACCTTGCTGTGGACCGATAATATCTCACTGATTCTTACCAGTCTCCCAGACTCTGTCCACGACCCTTCTGCAAAATAAACTTTATTAAATCAAAACTTGCACCCTTCTCAGAAGTCTAGTCCCTTCCTGTGGTGAACACTGCTTTTGTGATAACCAAAGGAATTTTATATTTAGGGACAGCACTTGCTCTTGACCTTCAGAGGACTGTTTCCATTGACACATGCTGAAAAGAAAAGGGATGAAAATTCCCTTTGGGATTTCAGTTCAGATAATACAGTTCTAGTATGAAATTTAAACTGTCCCAAGCTGCTAGTGTTAGAATACCACCTGCTAAGTATAAAGCAGAAAGGGAAAAGTCCAGAAGACAATACTTCATTACATGGAAATTCTTTGAATCCTAAAGCCATGTGGAATATTAAAAGCTTTCCTCAAATCCCTCTCAGACCAATGGAATTCAATTGTTGTACAAAACTGATGTTTAGAAGAAGAAGAAAATTCTGGTTTTCTGCATCTCTGTGAGCTGGCTGAGACTCATCTATGACTAGAAAAATAGCTTCAGCACAAGTATAAAAGCCAGAAAACAAAATCTCTTTTAATCATTTAATCAGCCGCTTTCTCAGTGAATTAGTCCATGTGCCTCCTCCAGTTCAGAGATCAATGCTTCTCAGTCATAAAAGATCCTTTAAGGCCTTCTGTGAATCCTGCATTTTATGAGTAAAGTTTCACAAATAGGTCTGTTTTGTGAGCATCCCTACAACAGCACATTATGGGCAGCCACGCTCACAGTTTCTTGTGGGTTTTGCCTTCTGAAGAAGAGTAGCTCTAACAACCCTATCAAAAATGCACACAACTCACCGGATGTAAGGTGCAAATTCCTTCATGGTCATACACAGAAGGTAGTTCATACACAAATGGATTTGCATAAGTTTTTGGTCAACCCATTATGAGAAATTAACAAATCTATGAAGATAATGACCTTGATCTTGGAAAAGTCATGGTCAGAAAAAGAGTCTGCCTTTGAGAAATGCACTGCTATTTTCCTACCATCAGCCTGAGTTCAAGAGCCTGTTCTGCTGGGCTGGGAAAAGCATGTGATCCCAAGTTCCCAGATCAGCACCTGTTCCACAGGACACAACTCAGTTTTAGGTCTCTCTTGAAGAACAAACTTGAAAAAAAATTATTTTGTCCCATGTCATCCTCAAAAGCTGGGGTTTTTTTACATTAATTTTTCACAGAATACACAGGCTGTTTTCCACCCACGCAACAGAAGCCAGGATTTGGTAAAATACCATAGCAACATACTAACTTCCCTGGCAATGTGAGTGAGCCACTCTTCGCCACAAAAGATATTAAAATGGCATGACATTTTAATGAAACTCTCAGAGCACCTCTCAAGTTATTCAGGGGAGAGCGTGCTGCAATTTTTGCTTCCACTTAGCTGGAACAGCTCGCTCAGAGGAATAGCACGCTGTGCTTGTTGGCCTCCTTCCACTCAAGGTTGTGAATCAGAGCTGTGTTAACGAACCCAGAGAAACCTCGTCCATGCTGAGCGCAGCAGAAGGCCAACCAAGATTTAATTGTCCTTGCTGTTGCTCCCCTTTGCTAGGCTCAAGGCTGAGGCTTCAAGCCCTGGGGGGCATGGCTATTCCCACGGCACATTCCCCGTTGCACAGAGCCCATGCCCAGCACAAAGGCAGAATGGAGCATGACCAACGAGTGTGAAGCAAGATCTTAGCTTGCCAATGCCTTGGCTTTGCAATGTAGCACAGAGAGATGTCATTCATCCATCCTACTGCACCCTGTGGGTTTGTGTACACCCACCATCACTGTGCCATCTGGTAATGATTTTCTGCAAACAGCAACATCATATATTCTTGTCGGGAGTTTTTATGAACTACATGGCTCTTGCTGCTCCCCATTCAGGAAATACCTTCTCTTTGGTAAGATCAGTGGGCCAAACTTTGATGTCAACATTCAGCTCTTTTTTGTTGTGCAGAACTCTGGTTAGCCATGAAAGCATCTGCCTCAGCCAAGATGAAGTAAAATTCAATCACAAGACCCTCTCAAGCTGAATAACAAATGGCTCTCATTTTATGTCAAACTTCTTTCTAGCAGTTTTTCCTTAAAAATCAAAGGATGAAATGCAAATAGCTGTATGTGTGAAAAGTTCCCTGTGCAAAACTGTGAATTTTAGGAGAGGAGACTGTAAGTATGCTCCAGTTTTGTGGTCCTTTCCCAGTGAGGGGTATCAGGCTCAGCTTCCCATCATCTCTGTCTGGACACTGAGTGAGCAGGAAGCACTGTGGCTGTCCAAAGCTTTCATTTTGTTTTGATCACCTCAGGTACAAAAGCAGCATTCACTTTGCAATAGCACAGCTGGCAGCACAGCAAGTGAGGCTGAGGAGAGACAGGCACACCAAACCCACTTCATGCCATGGGGGCAGAGGCCAATCATGAGGAGCAGTGAGCAGAATGATGTATGCTCAGGCAGATAAAGGTAATTAACCCTTGGCTAGTCTAACCCAAGGACTTACGGATCTTCTGTCTCTCGAAGACTTTGAATCAATATATGAAATCTCTTTTTTTAAAAAAATGAACTTTGACTCTGCCACAGCTCACACCTCATAGATGAATCACAGGGTATGCCAGATGTATGCTACACAAAGAGTCCATCCAGGCAGCCACACAAACCCCAATGGACTAAAATGCAATGAATCAGGCCTTGTTTAACCTATACCTGTGTTATTTCTATGGCCAAAACCAAACCTCTTGCACAGCTCCAATGCATTTGAGCAGAGTTATGTCTGCTTTCATCACAAGCCTGCACCCCATGTCCACACAAATATCTGCTGTGTTTTTAACTTTTTCCAAGCTTCTCAAAAACTTACGGGCACCACGAAGCCTCACTTCTTCCAGCTGAATCAGTGCCTAATGAATCCTGGCCAGAATCTCTCCATTAAGCACCCAGACTTTTTGATTGTGCTGACCTATTTACACCCAAGACAAACACAGGATTTTAACACAGGATTTTAACACAGGACTTTTTCTCTCCTTCTCAAATTTCTTTTTTAACAGAATTTACGAAAATGCAGGAAAGTCTTTGCTGATATTTGGTTACTCACCACATGCTGAGTTGAGTTTCCTGTTTAAAGGAGAGAGAGGCTGAGTGTGTATGAGTGTGTGTGTGTGTGTGTGTGTGTGTGTGTGTGTGTGTGTGTGTGTGAGCCAACAGGCTTAGAAGCACCAATACCCAGCCATGAGATTTTTATGAGCTATCTTGACCCAACAAGCACCAAACACAGCTTGTGCACTGCAAGCAGCACTGGGCAGAGGTCCCAACAAATGCAAAACAATATTTTTAATTCATTTGGGGGATTTCCTGAACCAAACCTTGGCATGGAAAGAGCAAATTGCATTCAGATAGAGTGGCAATGCTTTAGAAGGATTTAGCTGGCGATAGATGTCTTTAGTGGAGTGCAAGTTCCTCTCAAAGTTTGTCCCTGAAGTGGGCGTGTGCAAGGTCCAGCAAGGGAGTTGGAGAGCATGAGAGAGAGGCAATTAATAGCAGATGGGGGAATAAAGAACTGTTTTCAACAGGCCTCCAAAACTGTATGGTAAGAGGTGGGAAAGAAGGGCTACAGAGAAAGCTATCCTGCTCCTTGTAAGAGCTGCAGAAAAAGCAGCAGAGGAGAGTGGTGTGCCCTGAAAAAAACAGATTTCCCCAAATATAATACATACAATACATACATGACCTTGAAAAGGAGGGTCACATGTGGAAGGGAAGGAAAATACCCAAACTAAGAGTCAACAGAGACAATCCTGAAAAAAATCCTTTCTGATCCGAAGGGTCACCATCCCTCACATTCAGACTGTGGGTATTGTGAAATCGGGTGGATTTTTTAAAAGTCCAGTTTGTGAAATCTTAGGATTTATGTGTAAACCTCATTCAGCAATCTCTCTCCCCTTCATGGAGACTTCTTACCTCTGTGCATAGAAATGTAACTTGCAGATTTACCTAAAGGGTCAGAAATTAGCTGCAAGAAACAGAAATGTCTCCACTTGTAAAATTTGTTATAAGCCAAGCTCAATACTTCGCAAAGAACATTTTTTACTTCATGGAAAAATGGAAGCTGAACTTTGCTCCCTTTTGACAGTCAGGGACTTGCATATCACTTTGGCAAAACAAAACAGGCCTGCAAACAATATGATTAGGTAAAGCCTTTTCTATTAATGTCCTAGCAAGAAATCCTTTACAGCACAAACAATGTACTAATCTCCGATCTGCCTCTAACTCCATAATATCACTCCGGGCACTATATTAAGCCTTATTGTTCCCCTCAGTAAAAGGCAGTTCTGAGGCTGCGTTTCTAGGGACAGCTTCACACAATTAGAGATTGACTAGCTGTAAGCATGACTCCTACAACTGAGAGGAATGAGCATTTAATATGGCCCTTCCTAAAAGACAGAAGATATGAGGATAAAGGTCAAGTGCTTTGAACCAAGGGCTGGGAAAGAAAACCAGCTTCTTGCTGCTCTAGGCAATTTCACTGTATGTCTGTTTAATTGATCTGCAGAGCTCTCCCAGTAGTGAATGCACAGTGGATGTGAGACCTTGCATGCCGTTCCCTTATGACGTCCCAGCTGGCTTTCTGTTGTACTTAAGATTGCAGCTGTAGTCCAGAGAGTTAGAGAACCACAGACCCCAAAGTGTCCTTCCACATTCTGAAATGTGCGTTTCTTGTGAAGCACAGGAGAAAGAGCATTATGAATACAAAATGAGGGGCTAGCCCTCGCAATTCCAGAGCCTTGCTCTGCCTTTCACAGCTGCCTGCAGCAAAGCATACCACTCCCTTGGTACCTTAGTTTCCTCGGGAATAATTGTGCTTCAATGGTAGGAAGAACATTGAATTTGGCTATTGCTTGCAACCTGCCAAGTACATGTGAGGTACTTTAGTAAATGATATTTACTGTTCATTGTATTTGAAAATACAAACTAATTTTCAGAAACACACAAGGCTATCGTCATTTGATCCAGACTCCTCTGAAGTCACCAAAAGTATTCCTTTTTGATGTGAGTATCAGCAGGATTTGGTCAACCAGCCTGCTCCACAAGACACCAATCCTTTCCTGGTGCTGACTGCCAATCTGGTCTTAAATCAGGGCATGTCTAACCTGCAGACTTCTTTAATCACAGCACTACTGGATTTTGTACATGTATTTTCAAAGAAAAAACAGAAAGAATATGTTCTCTCCACTCTTTCAAGGTGCACCTTCCTTGGAGGAAGCACACACAGGAAGATGCTCACAGGTTTAACGCTCATCCTTTTCATAGAATCATGAATGGTTAGGGTTGGAAGGAACCTTTAAAGCTTATCCAGTCCAACTTCCCTGCAATGGGCAGGGACATCTTCAGCTAGATCAGGTTGCTGAAAGCCCTGTCCAACCTGACTTTGAACGTTTGCAGGGATGGAGCATTCTCTGGGTAACTCATGCCAATGTTCCAGCACCCTCATTGTAAAAAAGGTTCTCTCTTATATCCAATCTAAAATAACCCTTTTTTAATTTAAAAGCATTACTCCTTGTCTGATCACAATAGCCTAAAAAGTCTGTCCTCATCTTTCCAGTAATGAATTCCAGTTTGGATCCCCTCTGGAGGAGACTCTGGATAAGGAGTTTTGGCAGGTAAGATGAGATTACAGTTATTTCCCCAGCTGGCAAGAGCGAACTCTTTGTTCTACGAGAGTGACCAGAAAGGTGACAAAGAGCCTCAAAACTTGCTGAAATTAACTGGAATTGGGGACCTTAAGTTCTTAATTTTCAATGCAAATTGGTCCAGTGTTGCCCCTTCAGCTGAAGGGATTTCCCATTTCTAATCAAATGGAAATATCCTGAACTAAAGCAGAGCAAAAAGCTGCCAATCCACAGCTGCCTTTTTCCTGTAGGTTCATCCAATTCTCCCATGGAGTAATTGAAATATCACTGTGTAATGAAACTTATAAAACTTTAATATAGGATTTATACTTTTTCATGTCTATTATTTCCTAAACTTGCCTCCATACCCTGTCCATAGGTTTCCTCAAGGGTATGGGCAAGGGTCTCAGCTGCATCTGATTTGACTGCATTGTAATAAAAATGGTGAGTTGATCAGTATCGGATATATCTGAACATTCTCCCAAAATTGCATCTGACATTTACAAGGAAATAAGACTGTAAATTCAGCCTTAGGATCTAGTAGTTGCTTGTAAAGCAAAAATTGGCACTGGCAGGCTCATGTTGATCTAGAAATTTCAGGGAATATAAGAATTCCTTCAGCAGAATAAAACTTGTGCCTGCATTGGCAGTAAATTTTAAGCATCCAATGTCAATCAGAAATGAAATGCAATGTGATTCAATATCCCCCCCTTGAGATGTGGCCAAAAAGGAGAACTTTCACAAGTTGAAGAGGAGATAGTAACCCATCCTCTCATATTGCATAATGCAACCCAGCTCACATATGGTTTTGCTCAGTGTTTATCAGACAACACAAACACTTCCACAAGCGGGAAAGAAAGTCCTAGGGACAGACTGGGGCAGTAAAAGGGAGATTTGACACAAGCTACCAAGCTTCCAAGATGAGCCCTTGGAAGTATAAGGCTGAACACCATCTCTTTCCAGAGATAGCTGTTGGGCAGGGAGGATCAGGTTTTTTGGGGGGTTTCATAATGCAGTGCCATTCCACTATAACTGTTTTTCTCCCTGGGTAAAAAGGTGTTTTTGTAAAGCTTTCAGTTTGAAGTTTCTTCTTCCTCCAGATTGCTCAAACTTCTACTTTTCAAAGTATCTTTTATTTTCCAAATTTAAGATAATTGTAGTGGCTAGAAACCATTTAGAAATATTCAGAACTAAACCAAAACATTTGAAAATTATCTAAACGAAGTGCTGCACTTGACCCCTAACCTTACTGCTCTTTTCCAGATTTTCAGTTCACCAATATGTTTCAGATTTTGACTTTCCAGCCTGTCAGAACAAAAAAAAAGTTTTCCCAGTGCTTTGAAACTCCTCAAAAAATAAGAAAATTATTTCCAGCCTAGATCTAGCACCAGTCCTATGCTCTGCTCCCTATAAAATGCTTAGTTTTTCTCCAGTGTCACTGGCAGGTTGTTTAAAAAAAGAAGAGTTTTGACATTCAGAAGTTTGCAAAGACAGTAGCTGCAGGGGAGATAAAGAAGAGAGAAGAAGGGAGATGAAGGTGTCAGACAGAGTGCATCTCCTGTGAACTTCAGTCTTACCTATTTCCATTCCCTCTCCACCCTCAGTAAGTTTTTGCTAGAGCCTGTATGAAAAATCTCCCAAGGCACTGTTACTCAAGCCCACATGAGGTCCTGGTTGGCAGTTCCCTTCATTTTTCGCACTTGATCCCATGCATATCAGTCATGGAGTGCAGATCTCAGGGTCAGCCTCACCCACAGACTCATTACTTGCTCTGGGTCAGATCCAGAGCTTTAATGCCAATTCTTACTCAACCAAAACTCCCAACTGACTCCCAGAAGACTTGACTGCAAAGTATGTCTCTTCCATCACTCATAACTCTTGCAAAACATCCATGAGCTTAGAAAACATACTGAGTGTCCTTTTGGATTTAGAGAAATCCCTCTTCAGAAGAGAGTTCTCATTCACAGATGAATAGATGCAGCAGAACACCACAGCTGGTCTCTCCAGCTGCCACAGGCCTGAGTGAGAGCAGGAGAGGGTCACACAGCCACAAAAATTTGAAGTACTTCTCAGGCCAGTTGCGTGCTGTCTCTGCTACCCCCTCACTCTGCTGCGCTATAACAGGATGGAGAGCAATCTTCCAGACTGACACACAACACAAGGAAATCATGCCGAGGCTGCTGTTCACACATGCCTCTCTGCTCAGGGGACTACTGTCCCTCGAAATTGGTCATGGGCAAAGCTGGCAGAGACAAGGATTCAACTGACCTAGCTACAGCCATTTAGAATAAAGCAGGTAACATAAGCTGTGTTTTCTCCCTCGGTGGTCAAAAGGGAAGTAACTTCAGGAGAGCAGAGACTGCATTTCAGAAGCACCATCTCCCTGTCCACATCTAGGTGTGTCTGGGAGATCAGTGGAGTCAGGGCTCTAGTAACCCCATGACATCAGAGTCAGGTGGGAACAGAAATGACACCAACAGTATCTGTGGTGCAGGCCTGCTAGGCTCCGCTCCTTGCCCCTAGGCATGCCAAGAGGCATCAGCCCAGCATGGGAAACAAACCTAACTCCAAACCAAGGGCAGGCCATGTCACAAAAGCAGCCAGACACAGAGGCTGGGGCGGGCTGCGCTCTGGGAAGGCACACAAGACCTGCACACACTACAAGCTGCATGGCCCAGGGCAGAGCAGGGCCACCACGGCTTGGACTGCTGCCAGCAGACCAGAGCTCATCTCTGACCTGTCATGAGGAAGATCTGCCACATCTACCTCCTCACTGAGTATGACTTTTGCTTACAAGCTCAGCTAAAAGCGCCACATGCAATGGAACAGGGAGTAATGCAGCAAGGTTGAGCTCTGGAAACCATCTCATGTGAGCAGCTTCTCCAAGGCAGGATATACTGTTTCAGCAGCTAAATGTGAGGGGGGACAGCCTGTTTGCTCTGGCATCTGATGCACGTCATTAAGCCAAAGAAGCAGCAGACACTGGAAGTGACCTGAGCAGCTCCCTAGTGCCTGCATTTCTCATCCTCCTTAGTGCCTCCAATTCTCACCCTGATCTCTGTAATGACTGGAGCTGAGTCTTGGGCAGGCTGTATCTAAACAGATTGAGTTTCACCTCAGACTACAGCACATCTCAAGGCAGTGAGTGCCTGTGAGTGCTATAAAGCACCTGTGTGAGGTTTAGAAGGAAAGAGTTCTATGAGACCTGAACATGGAAAAGTATGTGTTTCTCACAAGTGTGGCCAACCATGCCCTCCCCAAACCATTCAAGAGATCCCTGAAGAAGGCAGCCTGAAAATCACTGGATTTATCAGCATAACAGTAATGTTTCTGGGATTATTTTTATTTGCCTTCTGGTTTGGGGGCTTTTTAGATCATATTTATGTGTGGGTTTTTTCTGCAACCATAAAACCTAAAAACTGTGTTGAAGTTTTTATTGTTCCCATGTATCCAGGAGCTGGAAGTTCACATAATGTTCATGGGACTAAAAATGCATAGGCTTGAATGCAAGAGGCTGTTGTGTTGTGCTAAGCATATTTAGTCTGTGTAACAATATGTGAAGGGAATTACATAAGGAGGATGTTGTAAGTTAGTATGACATGTCTGTTGGGGAGATGATGTGCATGTAGGGGATTCTTGCACTTTAGGATCATAAGTACATCTCTGGCAATTGTGGTTTTTGAAACGTGCCTGGTATTTTATTTTTTTCAGAGTGCAGAAGTGCATCAACACAGTTTGCTAGTTATTTGCTGGCTGCATACAGGAGGTTTTAGAGAACACAGAAACATAGACAGGTATTTGAGGATTACATGGCCCAGGATGTGACCAAGAACAGGCACAGCTGGACTTGGCCTTTGGGTTAATCCAGACACAGACTTTTCTCCTGTATGCTCACTGAATCCAAATCACAGAAAGGATTAAATCTAGTTGAATCACAAAGTGCTGGCTGGTGGTAGATTAACTCCAGAGCTAGAAGGTAAAATACCAGAATCAGCTATTTCTGACTATTCTGTACCTTTTTAGTCCTCAATTCTGGCAAGCTCATGGCTTCCTCTGGTAGGCTTACCAACTAATAAGGACCCTGTGATGCAAATTCAAGGCACCTAGAGTCTTACAATATCTGACTTCAAGAGTTGCCAATGTGCAGATCACCCCGGTCCCCAGTGTCCTCCTCGTTCAAGGAGCGTGCACGTGCAGTGCCCCACACAGGCACACCCCTCACAATAGCACAGCATTTATCTGCAGGGGCAAAGCCTGTCCCAGCCTCACTGAGCGGGCAGAGCCACTGCTGCCAGAGCCAGCATTGTGCTGCTGGCAGGCAGCCAGCCAAGGCCACGGTGCCAGGCTTCCCTGTGAGCCCAGAGATACGGTGCTACTGAGGCAGGGCTGGTGTGTCAGCTGCTCTGCATCCCTGCACGGGATCTGTGGTGCTGTCACAAATGGAAACACTCAGCAACCACAACATATTGAAATTCTCTAGAGACCACTCCATCTTTCAAGTGAAACTGTCCAAGTGTTCAAGCCTCAGGGCAGGGTGTCTGGTTACCCTTATCTCAGGGACAAAACTGCCATGATATTAGCAACCATTAAATTGTCCAATCATTTTTTAATACTCCTCCAATACAATTGACCTGGTGACCTATCTGCTGCACCAAATACCACATGCAAAAAGCTCCAGGAAACCCACAAGAAACCCAGCACTCAGTAAACTGTCCCACTCTCATTTTCTGGGCTAGCTCTTCAGTTTAAAGCACTCAACTATGTCAGGGCTTAGCTCTTCGAAAAACGTGTTCTCAAAAATGCCTGGTTTGTCTTCCTATCAAGATAGAATACTTGGTCATTTATCATTTGTCTTCTCATGGTTTTCTGCCTGAGGCCCAGCAGCTCACTTCGAAGTTAAGTCCTAATTGTTTTCCATCTCAGGTTTCTCAACTAGCTATCTTGGGGATTTTCACAGGACCATATAGAAGTGACCACCAGGAACATAAAACACTGCAGACTTTCCCATTACCCACCCAAGATTTAGTACTCTTCCAGCAACTAATAAAAAGGACTCTGTTGCTAATTAATCACCTGATTAAGGTTCCGGGCTTGCAGGTCCCATTTTTTTCTGCTAAGACGTGCTTTCTTTCACTGCCTGTCAACACAGCTGTACTTGAAGCCTTGCCTGCACGAGCACAATAAGATTCTCTTCATGGGCATTGCTCTAGTGATCATCAGTGAAATGGTGACTTCAGATCCTGCTGACCTGGAGGATCACATGGTGAACTGATAGCAATAACCTGTAACAGATAAAATAAGACAAATATTAGAAGAAATTAGACTTCTTCATATGCACAGCATTCACAGAAGCTTCATCAAGACTTTACACAGAGCTTGCAGGGCTGGATGGTGAAAAATAGCCTTTTTTTTTCTTTAGGCCTAATATACTCTTCTAACCTTACATCAGGAGCTGAAGCAGAAATGTCAAAAAGAGCATGAAATTCTGCTTCAGAGGTGGGCATCTTGGTGATGCAGGCACAGTTGAAGAACTAGGGCTCTGCAGAGCTGGAGGGAGAGTTGTTCTGGTCCACTTTAGCTTAGTTCATCAGGTTCAGAGCTCAGCTTGCACCTTAATTACTGGGGGGGGGGGGGGGGGGG